>OZ010608.1:75187347-75237347 GCA_963932145.1 Acanthosepion lycidas | reverse complement strand
GTGTAACACCAAAAATTGTCCAATTGTTATATTACGCTCTGAATCGTTGTATCTGAGAAATGATTAAAGATATCTTACTGGAATTCTCCGAGATTTTTATAACATTATTGGACTCTACTTTGAGCAAAGAATGTATATTTACTTTCCATGCTTAACAGAAGAATGGTGATCATAAACGAAAATGATATGTTCATCATAATTAATCATAGCTAAGGATTGGAAGTTCATGAAGGATTGAAATAAAGTTTAAATATATATATATATATATATATATATATATATATATATATATTATTTCAGGATCATTTTCAAACTTATAAAAGACGGTCTTCACCCTCTCTAACCTTCTGACTTTCTGTTCTGGAGTAACAAGGTGACTCACGGTCTTCACGTACGATTTCATTTTCAAGTCTTTTTTTCAATGCTCTTTGGACTGTTATAGCTGAAACTCTTCTCTCATGTGCCAAACGTCTTATGGATTGAGTTGGATCTTTTCTAATTGACCTCTTTAGCTTTTTTGAATATAAGCTCTTTAGTGCTAGAGGGCGTCGTCAGTGATGTTCTGATTTGGATCATTGGGCAGTTTCGGGTCTTTCAAACATCATACTACCCTCAGCAAGTCGACCCCATCAAAACTGATCAGTCTCTGATACGCCCCACCCATATAAATCAACAATCTACAGACAATTCGGCAAACCATAACACGCTATCACGCATTTAATTGGAAGTTCAGTTGAAATGTTGATCCAACTTCCCGTTGTGGCCTCCTGATCCAGTTTTCCTCTCTACTGCTCTCTCTTTTTTAAAATCTTATTCACCATTCTCTGGATGGTTCTTGAATGGAATTTGAAGATGGAAGACAGAGTATGAATGTTTGTATCATTACTGAAGGCCTGAATGTTCTTTTTCCTCGCATCTTTCCTCAGTTGGGGAGACTGTAGGGATGACACAAAACAATTCTAACCTGCTCCATTTCTAGCTAAATAACTCAGATGGATTTTAAGTGATTCTTACGAGAAATGGTGTTAAGATGGCTAAATCTCTTAAGTGAATAACTGGAAAAAGAAACTCATATATATATATATATATATATATATATATATATATATATATATATATATATATATATATATATATATATTTTACGAATGAATATGCTTATAAAGCTGTGTAAATTTCAAGATTAGTTATTCAAAAAATTTGAGGATGATACAGAGCTTCTTTAATTTAATTTTAATTTTAATAATTATATTGAAGTTTTTGGCTCCTGTTTTGAAACATGAGAACTCTTATGTAGCGAAGGAATCATATTTTTAAAAAAATAATTATAATTATATTTTAGGCTCTACTTTTGCATTGAGCACTGTTTTTTTTTTTTTTTAAAAAATAAAAAATACTAAAGAACTTCGGATTATTTACCTAACGTGTTCTTTCCTATTTTTCTACATACCTGCTCACACACACACACACACACACACACACACACACACATACATATAAGTGTTGTTACTGCATGGACGTTTTTTTTTTACTAGATTTTACAAATACACGGGCCGATAGACATAATACACTCAAATTCATGAATAAAACTGAGGCTTTTATTTTATACATGAAATATCCATTCTAATAAAAATTGTAGAAATAAAAGTCTATTAATTCTTCTCAAGAATATATATATATATATATATATATATATATATATATATATATATATATATTATAAATTAATTGATTTAAAATACGTTTTTTGCGCTACACAGTTCTAACCATGTTTCAAAAATGAAAGGTCCGAATTTAATTTTGTAATTAAGTTAAAGACATTAGTTCCATTTCATCCTCAAGCGAATTTTGGAGTAACTTTTAAAATTACTGTGTTTTAAAGACACAGCTAAAATCATAATTCACGTTTCCAAAGTTACAGATTAATTCACTTCTACTAGACAGGGGTGTTTGCGTGTTCTTTATGTCTGTATTTTGATGTATCCGTTATTAGCTACGTTTTGGTAGGAGGTAGGGATATATTCCTCAATGAAAACTAACACCCGTTAAATGCATGTCGTCTGGATTTTTTTCAAAATTTTATTGTTAATGGCAAATTTCTTACGGCATTTTTTCTATTTGTATATTTAAAGATTTTTTTTTTGTTTTAATATTAATGCTCTGTAAATTTACATTGAGCACTATTTTGTAAAAATAAAAATATCTATAAGAACACCGGATTATATATCTTACTGTTCTTTCTTTTTATTTATATATATATATATATATATATATATATATATATATATATATATATATATTAGTAATGAAAAACTTCATAATCCGTATGGATAATCCCGATTGGGCCAGAGAGGAGCGTTTCAGTTAGCAAGGCCGATTTTACAGTTTTTAAACTACAATTCTCCATGATTTTCTCTCATACATTCATATCCTGCTCGATGCGTAACCAAATGTAAACAAATGACGTCACACATTATGAAATGGACAAAGGCCGACAATTATTTTAAGACATTTTTTATGTTTATACATTCTTTCTTTTTTTTTTATAAATACAAATATTTAAATCGGTAAAAGCACGTCAGTCTATATGACGGTTCCGTATAGGATACAGGCTCGATTCCTGTCGGAGGACGCATATTTTCTATGAAATTTCTTTCAGGCCGGTAAATGTTGTTAATACTGTTTATTATAAAACAGAGCATTTACTTAAATATTTCTATCTATAAAAAAGAACGTATGAACATAAACAATGTCTTAAAAATAATTGTCTAAACTTTTTCTATTTCTCATATATATATATATATGTGTGTGTGTAGGAAAAAAGTTATATAAATTTTATATACCAAAACACTACCTTCAATGCATTAGTCACCCAGATTATGAGTCAGAACATAATTTCGATTTAAAAAAATACTACATCAATCATGTTGAAAGCAGTTTACCGATAAGAAAATGTATAGAAAGTGCTTTAATCGCTAGAACATCCACTGTAAATTCGAGTCCGAATTTTTACATCATTTATCTTTCTGATATTCGTTTATCACAATGTGGTAATCTGCGTGGGTGGATTGTTCTAATTCCACGCCATGAGATATCCCAAAAAGACCTGGCACGTGGAATTCATACAATCTATCCCTATGGACTAAATAAGGGGTACGGTTCGAAATTTCAACGTATATCACCTGAAGAAGTCCAAAGTGTACAACTGCCGAAAAGTCGTGAATAAGATGAAAACAACGGCCCGAATGATGTGAATAGTATATATATATATATATATATATATATATATATATATGCTGATGCATATTTCATTAAATAATATAGGCAAGTTTTGTCGATTTATTTTATGTAAATTCTTTTCATAACGTCTGATAAGACATTATGAAAAGAATTTACATATAATATAATTATTAATTATAATTATTAATGACTATAATTATTAATGCCTTTTTCCAGCGTCTCATATGCACGAGTTTGTCGTTGCTTGGAAATCATCCATGTAAACAAAAAAAGACTTTCATTATTGTTTTGTCCGTGCATTGTTTAATATATTGCTATGTAATTGTTATCTTTGATAATGGCTTATGTAAGCCGAAAGCTTAGATTGAATTAAAAAATATGGATCAATATTGTGATTTTCTTTCTTCGTTTAATGATAACGTTATTAAGCTTATCAGACGATATGAAAAGAATTTACATAAAATAGACAAAACTTGTCTATATTATTTAATGAAACATGAATCAATCAAAAAATGCTGCCTAAATACACACAATTTATCTATCTATCTATATATATATATATATGTGTGTGTGTGTGTGTGTGTGTGTGTGTGTGTGTGTGTGTGTGTGTGTGTGTGTGTGTGTGTGAGTGTGTGAGAATTAATTATCTCAAATCCTCGTTAATTTTTATAATTTGTATATCCTTGCTTGAACCGGCTTTTAATGCTCTGGGTGGAGCGGCTTGGGGATAGTAGTCGTGGCTCTAGGGGTCACAATCCTCTGGGTAAAGAAACTTGGACGAGTTCCACCACGGAATTTGTGAATGTGCGGCGCAATATCGAGTGTAATTCGCTGTCTCTTTGTCACGGTGGTTAGTGCAGTTGGTATGACGGAGGTTAGTACAGTTGGTATGACGTTCGCCTATCACTATAACAGTGCGGATTTCAATTCTGGGTAGCGGAAGCGCACTGCTGATGAGTTCCACATATAGGACGAAACGGCCGTGCAGTGCTTTCTGCATTCTGTTGAGGTTGATTCTAACCTTTATGAATTATCTATTAGGTTGGTGCCAAAATAATGACGCAAAAAAAAAAGCGACATTATTACGTCATTATTTTTGCACCAACCTAATATATATAACGACGGGTTCCCTTAGCGGATGCAAGTTCGAATCCTGCCGGAGGACGCATATTTTTCTAACAAGATTTCTCGAATATTCAGGCCGGTAAATGTAAATAAATATACTCTTTATTAAATAAATAAAAAAAGACCATCTACACAAATATGAGTATCCATTTAAAAAATAACGTTTAAAAAATGAAAAACATCTCTCTCGGATTTAATCCATATATATATATATATATATATATATATATATATTAGGTTGGTGCAAAAATAATGTCGTAATAATGTCGTTTTTGACGTATTTTTTAACCTCAAAAAACGACATTATTACGTCATTATTTTTGCACCAACCTAATATATATCCGAGAGATTTTTTTTCATTTGTTTAAACGCTATTTTTTAAATGGATACTCATATTTGTGTAGATGGTCTTTTATATTCATTTTTCAGGCATGCATTTTCTTGTATGTAAACAAGTTTAATGATAAATATTTAAAAATATCATTATCTCCTTTAAAGTGAAGCTAGCAAGATCAACATCAAAGAAAGAAAGAAAAATATTAGCAGAATGTTTTTCCGAACGGAGGGTTTACTGGGAATGTGTGAGTTGTAGAAATACTAACCTGACAGTCGATTAAAATGATCGATCATTTCAAATACCTCAATTTTGGCATTATATATAGGGTTCGATGTATAAATTCTTGTCTAAATTATGTAAAAATGAAAATAGACATCTCATTTTAACAGATATATTTACCAAAATTACACAAAAATATATTGAAATACTAAAGATTAAATTCAATAAAATCGTAATTTCGGGATCTCATGCAACACTTCTGGACGGTCTCCTTGATTAAATGTTGAATTCTGCCATAATCAGTCTTCAGTTCATCTTTGTTGTTACAAGGAGATTTGTTGCTCTCTCACTCAACTGCGTCCCACACATAATAATCGAGTGGGTTGCAGTCTAGGGAGTTAGGGGCCCAGATGTAAGGGGGTGATGTGGTCGCAGAAATTGTCTCACAGCCATGACTCGGTTATCCTGCTTGTGTGTTATGGCGTTGAGTCCTGTTGTCAGACATAGGTCCTTCTGGAAATGACCCTCTTCGCCAAGGACAGCACTAACACAGCAAGGCCCTTGATGTAGACCTCCGTGTTGAATGTGAGTCTCTGTGGGAAGATGAATGGAGGCGTGACGTCGCCATCACTAGTGATGACCCCAGACATCTTTGTAATCAGCTCTTTACGAATCCTCTGGCTCGACGACAATCTAACCATCGCAGCCTATATATATATTAGGTTAGTGCAAAAATAATGACGTAATAATGTCGTTTTTTGACGTAACGTCAAAAAACGACATTATTACGTCATTATTTTTGCACCAACCTAATATATATATATATATATATATATATATATATTATGAAATGGACAAAGTCCGATAATTATTTTTATGTTTATACATTCTTTTTATAGATACAAATATTTAAGTAAATGCTCTGTTCAGGCCGGTAAATGTTGTTTAATACTGTTTTTTTTTATAAACAGAGCATTTACTTAAATATTTGTATCTCAAAAAAGAATACCCGCTCGGCCCGGTGGCTAGGATCAAAGTGTAGTATCTGCGCTTTGTGAGCTGCCGGGTCGGGTGTCTGTGAAACTCTCTGCTTGCAGAGAGGAACCCGGACGAAGCTCCGCCGAAGGGTAGCGTTTCGTTGGGGGAGGTTGACGGAACTGGCCCACCTCGGCGGGTTTGGATGGTTATTTATTTTTTGCTGGGCCTACGGGCTCAGAGATACCCATATTAAAAAGGCCTTGTGCCACATTCGATCCCCGTCGGTGGATTGATAAATACCATCTCAAAAAAGAATACCCGCTCGGCCCGGTGGCTAGGATCAAAGTGTAGTATCTGCGCATTGTGAGCTGCCGGGTTGGGTGTCTGTCGAACTCTCTGCTTTCGGAGAGTAACTCGGACGAAGCTCCGTCGAAGGGTAGCGTTTCGTTGGGGGAGGTTGACGGAACTGGCCCGCCTCGGCGGGTTTGGAGGGTTATTTATTTTTTGCTGGGCCTACGGGCTCGGAGATACCCACATTAAAAAGGCCTTGTGCCACATTCGATCCCCGTGGGTGGATTGATAAATACCATCTATAAAAAGAAAATATAAACATAAAAATGTCTTTATATATATATATATATATATATATATATATATATATGGTGTGAGAGAAATTCAACGTGATAATTTTTAATGACTATGTTGGTTAAAAGCAGAATTGTCGGAGAAGAATTTAAATCACCGAATATTTTACAAAATCGGACCCGGTGTTACCGAAAATCTGTTGTGAATCGAGAAATAAAAAACGCAATAAAACTAAGACATTATTTAATTAGAGAAGTTTTTAATAGTAGATCCACGAAGACGCTGAAAAAATCAGCATATCGTGACGTAAACATGCTCCAAACGTGATGAAAACAGTTTTATCGTCTAAATTTTTATGTTATTATTAAGAGGAAAGATCGAAGTATTTTTTGGTTATTAAATCAACTTTTTACTCCTTTTTAGAACATTCAAAATTTGTATTAAAAACCTTGTTTTCCTTGCGTCAACGTTTGTACGAACTTTTAGCAGAGCGAATTTTAGCCTCTTTTTAGCGGTGGCAGATACATTAATTTGGAAATTATTGAAAAAAATCAAATAATTGTCAGATTTTAATTAAATTTTCAGGACTTATACACAAATGAATTAAATTATTTTTGTAATTTTTTTATTAGAAAATTTTGGTAAAAGTATTTCTGTTTGAGCGGCTTAATTTAATGAAAACTTGAAAAATTCAACGAAATGATTTTTAGTGACCATATTAGTTAAAATCAGAATTCTTTGAAGAATTTAATTCACCGAATATTTTTTGCATTATCAGATTCGGTCTAAACGAAAAAAAAGTTCTGAATCGAAAAATAAAAAATGCAATAAATCTAAGACATTATTTAATTACAGGAGATTTTAATTGTTTTTATGAATAATATTTACTAAAAACAATATTGTTTCAGGAAAAAAATTTCGACGAAAAATGTACTTTTACGTAACTTGTTTTAATTTTTTTACAATAAAAATTGTAAAAAAATTAAAACAAGTTACGTAAAAGTACATTTTTCGTCGAAATTTGTACAATTTATAAAGTTTTTAAATCTTTTACAATTCATTTTTAAAGAGATAATTCTTAAGAAATATTGTTATGAAGTAAAACTGTATTTATTAATCATATATTGTAAAGTTTATTACAATCTGAAGACGCGAACATTTTTAAAAGAATTTCGATTTGTTTTTGTGTGTGTGTGTATACATGTAGAATTTCTAGGTATGGATGAACCAACATAACATTATTATTTAAAGTTCATGTGTTTTAAGGGTTTTACCCTGTTATGGACAAAAAACCCTCATACTGACTTTATGGTCTGCTCTACCATATTTAACTATGAACCCGTTCGGCAGTCATTCGACTCTCAATAAATCGACTAACACGTCAGAAAAAAGATCCCATGCTTAAGAAATACTTTTATACAATATTTTCTGCTGTAAGTCAGATTAATTTAACTTTAAATTTGTCACTTTTTCTCAAATAACGTTTCAGAAATATATATATATATATATATATATATATATATATATATATATATATATATATAAAATAAGATTTTTAAAACCGAGAATTACTTTTGTTTGCAAAGGTTTCAAAAATGGTCGTTTTAATCGATTTTAACGAAAAAAAAATGTCGATTCTGATCAATATAATTTCTGTTTGAAATACACCACAGAGCATTTTGCTTACTGGAAATAAAAATTTTTAAATCCTTTAGCTTTCACTTAAAGCTTCATGAAAGCTTTTTCATAAGTAAAACTTCATTTAAAGCCTTGCGTATACCGAATTAGTGGAGGTACGTATGCTTATATCTTTCCAATTTACTTTCTTCATATTTGTCTGTTTTATTCTCACTCTGTCACTTCATATATATATATATATATATATATGTGTGTGTGTGTGTGTGTGTAAAATTCTGTTAATCTATTAATAGCTATTTATCTCTATATATATCAATCACATTGTGTTCATGTCTCGCTCTTTCTCTCTTTGTTCATAACTATCTATCTTGGTCTGCTATCTATCTATCTATTAGGTTGGTGCAAAAATAATGACGCAATAATGTCGTTTTTTAACGTTAAATAATACGTCAAAAAACGACATTATTACGTCATTATTTTTGCACCAACCTAATACCTCGGCCTGTATATCTATCCATCTCAGCCTGTATATCTATCTATCTATCTATCTATCTATCTAAGCCTGTTCTCTAGGAATAGGGACACTTGGTCTAAATATAGCTTGAGGGGTGAAATGATTAACTCACGGACAATCTCTAAATAGGTTATTGGTTGAGAGTAGAATTTTTTTTTTTTTTTTTTGGAAATCTCTCCGCCATCATAAGTCTTAATTTTTTCTCTTCTTCGGAATCGGCGTCTTCAGTAGAGATGTGGCTTCAACAATTCTGTTCCAATGTCGGCCTTTTTTTTTTTTTTTCTCTTTTTGGCAAATCATCGCATCTTTGACGATTTGCTTTACGCTTTGTGTTTCGTTCTTTTTGGGGCCGGGGTAGGGGATTTTTTTTGTCGTCTTTTACTGCTTGGAGAGATTTTCTGAGAATGCCTTGATTCTTGGGAAGTGCATAAAAACCCTGAAAACGACATGAAAGCAAACAGCTGCAAAATCTTTTTCGAAAGATCAGCCAAAATGCACCGAAACGGTAAACAAAATTGAAACAGACGTGAGATTGAAGGAATTGTTGATATTGAAATCTTAAGAGTGGATGACACAAAACGACAAACGCTATCTATCTATCTATCTATCTATCTATCTATCTATCTATCTATCTATCTATCTATCTATCTATCTATCTCATTCTCTTCACTATCTATCTATCTATCTATTTATTTGGTCTATTTATTTGGTCTATTTATAATATATATATATATCTCATGGTCTTCACTATCTATCTATCTATCTATCTATCTATCTATCTATTTGCTCTGTTTATAGTCTCATTCTCTTCATTATCTATCTATCTATCTATCTATTTATTTATTTGGTATGTTTATAATCTATATATCTCATGCTCTTCACTATCTATCTATCTATCTATCTATCTATCTATCTATTTATCTATCTATCTATTTGGTCTGTTTATAATCTATCTCTATAGCTCGGTCTCTATCTATCTATATAGCTCAGTCTCACGTTGTCTACTGACCTGAGATGGAACAAATACATTGAGTCAATTGCTTCGTCCACCGCAAGGAAAGTTGGCTGCCTGTGCTGTGCCAGGAAATTTTTCTCCCTAGAATCGATCCTTCAAATCTACAAAACAACCATTCGCCCTTGCATGGAGTATTGCTGTCATATATGGTCTGGAGCCCCTTCTGTTTGCCTCGGGGTACTTGATAAGATCCAGAGACAGATATGCAGTACAACTGGCCCTGATCTGGCATCTCGTCTGTAGTAGCTCTCTCACAGACGCACCGTCGCCTCTCTTTCTGTCTTTTTTACGAATACTTTCATGGAAATTGCTCCGATGAGCTGCTTGCGCTGGTTCCCAGACTTCATAAATTCAAGCGTCCCACGAGGCTGGCATTCCGCTCTCATCCTTTCACTGTAGAAACTTTTACATGTAGCCGTCTCTTCTACTCCAACAGCTTCATATCTCGCTCCTCTCTCCTGTGGAACTCCCTTTCCTATTCCTGTTTCCCTGACAGCTATAATCTCTAACTCTTCAAATGTAATGTCAATCGACATCTCCAGTTGTCTTGATCTATCCACTATCCTTCTCTACATCCTTTCCTCTATCACTCCTATCTGCTCTCGCTCCAAATATTCTGTAGCCCCTTGCGTACTAATGGCTTCCTGCCTTTCTTGGAGTGAACCGATTAAAAAAAAGAAAAGTATATGATAGTCTTGATGTCTGAAAATTCACTAACGTGTGAAAATCCTCACTAGAATGAAATAAATGCAAGATAATTGAAGACAGCAGTTCCGGATGGAAAAGATTCGATATGCATCAAAGACAACGGTTTGGGGCACTCAGTAAAGATTGCATATTTTGTCAATGGCTTTCGAGATATAGAGACAGATCGTTCGTTACAGCAGGTGGCCTACATCAACAGGTAGATGTGTTCATGAGCCCGTTAGAATTATGACTTCAAGCCGAAACAGATCGATATCAATGATTATAGTCGATTGATTTTCAATATGCGTTGAAAAAAATTCTTTTTTAGTCGTGGATTGAAATAATTTCTTAAACTGCAAGCTCCGCAGTTTATTTTCAGCCGTATAATCATTCTTACCAAACCCAAGATCTTTTTCTTTGCGGTGTGTTCCTCAAAAAATTAGTTGTAGAAATAAATTCCATTTTGCAAAGAATGTTCGATTATTCTCTGACAAATAAAATATTGGTTAATAATTAATTATAATTTAATATTTTAATTTTCACTGGTACAACAAACTATTCGAAAAACAAAAAAAAATTCAGTTGTATATTTCTGAGATGAGGTATTATGTACACTATTTACATTATTCGGGCTATTGTCCTCATCTTTGTTGCCATATTTATCACAACGTTTCGGTCTTTCAGTATCTGTCTATATTTCTGAGATGAGGTATTATGTACACAATTTACATTATTCGGACTATTGTCCTCATCTTTGTTGCCATATTTATCACAACCCTTCGGCCTTTCAGTATCTGTCTATATTTCTGAGATGAGGTATTATTTACACTATTTACATTATTCGGAGTATTGTCCACATCTTTGTCGCCATATTTATCACAACGTTTCGGCCTTTCAGTATCTGTCTATATTTCTGAGATGAGTTATTATGTACACTATTTACATTATTCGGACTATTGTCCTCATCTTTGTTGCCATATTTATCACAACGTTTCGGTCTTTCAGTATCTGTCTATATTTCTGAGATGAGGTATTATGTACACTATTTACATTATTCGGACTATTGTCCTCATCTTTGTTGCCATAATTATCACAACGTTTCGGTCTTTCAGTATCTGTCTATATTTCTGAGATGAGGTGTTATGTACACTATTTACATTATTCGGACTATTGTCCTCATCTTTGTCGCCATATTTATAATACGCAGAAATTCATACACAGATGTCCTCAAGTACACATGGCACAGTAGATGAAGGCGTTGGTTAGATCCAGTGACAGGACCCAAAGAGTGTTAGTTCAATACCCGGTTAAGGCAGTGGAGAACTTGGAGTGGTGAATTAACGGGAGATTACTGATAACTGACATCCATTAAACATATAGAACAGTCTACCTCAGTGAGCGAAATGGAGGTTTCTGTTTCATATTCCAACCACCTGATGAAGGCCGTAGCGTACAAAAGCCGAAATGATGTAATAAATATGGCGACAAAGATGAGGAAAATAGTCCGAATAATGTAAATAGTGAAAACAATAAATAACTAAATGAAACAGCCAAACAGCTGCTTGTATTTAAAACAATTTTTTTCTCTAAGCAGGGTATGTATTCACTATTTGACTTCGTCGTCAGTTTGACTATCTACATTAAAAACTGCTTTGTAACATTCAACACAATCTGTTGGATCAAAGTTCACATCAGATCTCAAGCGGATTACATATTTACGATCCATAGCTAAAGATCCCAGTAAAAATATCCGTTCCTTACACCTGTCACTTTTAGCCTGTTCAATCTGTTTATTGTTTGTTTTTGTTTTTTCAATAATGTTCACCCTGTACAAAGCCGAAGAGCCACTCAAGAAAGAGGGCTACAGAGTAAGAGGTACATCTTAATGCTGATATGTGTGAAAGATTACGGTTAAATCTAGAACAGGTTACGATTGTAGTGATCGAGAAAGCATCGACTCGGGAGTCGGTTCCACAAGGTTCGTGGGAAGAAGCTTTATATCTCACAAAAGAAATGGGAAGGGAATGAAGGTTGTTCGCTGCAATGTGCATCGCGGTTCTTAGGCGTGAAATGCAACTAGGGAATGGAGTTCGTCCGAGCAATTTCCCTCCAAGTAGCAATAGTGAGAGTCTTGTCACATCCCGTCCATTTAGATAAGATCTTAGACGCATCTTTTGAGTAGAGTGGACTTCAAATCAATTCATAAGATGTTTGAACGTGGAAGGAGCGTTATCTTCCAGAAATTCTCTAGTCAACTGTTTTATATATATATATATATATATATATATTGAACATTAAAAAATGTTAAAAAATTTAAATCTTCAGACACACTGGGTTGTATATTAATATTCTTTCGTTTTTATTATTATTTCATTTAGATTCCTCGACTAGTTTCGGCCAAAATGCATGCTGGTAGCAATGAACTACACAAATGAATGTCTTGATGGAGAAAATGAAATTTTGACTGAATTTTTCATTTGTTTTTTAACAGAAATTTTTGTCATTTTTTGTGTTGGTCAAACAGTCTCTTTTAAGTTGTTATTTAAGATTAGAGCTGGATGGATTCATGCTGCTCTGAATTCCCTTAGTCATTTTGACAATTTTATTGGTTCCTGGAAAGGGGATGTGTTTCTGTTAAGTGTGTGTGTGTTATTTGGTTCTTAGGGAGTGAGTGAGTATGATGTGTGTAAATCCATATATATATATATATATATATATATATATATATATATATATATATATGGATTTTACATGAATATATAATGTAGTTATATTTTCCAATAAAAACAGTATTTGTAAACGTTTTAAAATATTCAATTTTGTTGCGTATAACGTCGAGCTTCATTGAATTCCCTTTTTACCAATATCAAAAAAGCAGCTGCTAAATTTTGGGCGCTTTTTTGATCAAAAATGTCCTTCATTTTTTTTTTAATGGCTTCTCTTTCATTCTTCTTCCTTCTGCAGAAGATGGTCTTTCATTATTTAGTCTTTCTTTCAAATTATTCACAGATATCTTCCTTTTCTATAAATTTAATTTCTTCTTTCCGGCAAAATCGGTTCTCCATATGTTTTTCTCTCGCTCTCTCTCTTTCTTTTTCTCTCTCCCTTCGATTAATTTGCTTGATTTTTTATGTGGCGTCACGTATGTGTCTTCAATTTCCGAAAGAAAGTTTAATCTGAGGAAGACAAAAAAAATTTCTTTGTACTGTATGTCCGTTCATTTTTTATTTTTTCTAACAAAAATCACTTGCCACATCTGTCAATGTCTTGTAACGAGGATTGTTTCTCATCCCCGTTGGTACTCGCCAGAAAAAATATTAAAATATCAAAGAAAAATAATCCAAAGGGTTCGACTGTAAGTAATGGTCCATTTAGATAAGATAGTAAACGTATCTTTTGACAGAGTGGGCACTTCCGGGCTTTACGCTGGGACCTGTGTGCAGTACGTGTTCTCATCAGGCAGTTCGCAAAAACACCTTTGAGAAGCAGCTTCCTCACTGCACTAAAAACTAAGGCTTTGCTTATACAATTGCCAGCACTACAAGATGTCGCAGGGATTGATATAAATGGAAATGATCTCATGTCAACGGATGCCTAACTGCACCTTGTTCTGATATATGGTAAGACACCGTGAAGAGTGTTTATTGTTTGTTTTTTTCCAATAATGTTCACCCTGTACAAAGCCGAAGAGCCACTCAAGATAGAGGGTTACAGAGTAAGAGGTACATCTTAATGCTGATATGTGTGAAAGATTACGGTTAAATCTAGAACAGGTTACGATTGTAGTGATCGAGGAAGCATCGACTCGGGATTCGGTTCCACAAGGTTCGTGGGAAGAAGCTTTAAATGGGAAGGGAATGAAGGTTGTTCGCTGCAATGGACATGGCATCACTGTTCTTAGACATGGAGTTGAACTAGGGAATGGAGTTCGTCCGAGCAATTTCCCTATAAGTAACAATAGAACAGTGAGAGGCTTATCACATCCAGTCAATTTAGATAAGATCTTAGACGTGGCCACTTCCGGTCTCCTGGCTGGGACCTGTATGCAGTACGTGTTCTGGTTATCAAGCAGTTCGCAAAAACACCTTTGAGAAGCACCTTCCTCCTGCACTAAAAAATCAGGGTTTGCGGATAACATTACCAGCACTACAATATGTTGCAGGAATTGATATAAACGGAAATGATCTCATGTCAATGTATGCCTACCTGCACTTTATTCTGATAAAAGGCAGATAGCTTGAAGAGTGTTTATTGTTTGTTTGTTTTTTTGGGTTTTTTTTTTTTCAATAATGTTCACCCTGTGCCAACAGCCACTCAAGATAGAGTATTACAAAGTAAGAAGTATAGTTTATTGAGATATGTGCGAAAGACAACGGTTTAAGCCTAGAGCTGAACAGGTTAAGGTTTTAGTGAAGAATCCTATTGTGTGTAAAGTAGCGGTTCGTGAGAAGATATTCGAGGGTAACTTACATCTCACCAATAGAACAAGCAAGAGAATGAAGGTGGTTGGCTGCAATGGGCGTGGCATAGCGAGCCCTAGCAGTGACATTTAGAACTTGAAGAAATAAGGAATTAAATTACTCTGCAATGGAAATAACGATAGATTAGCGGTAGGCTTGCAACGTTTCGTCTGTGGGAAAGCAATAGTGGCCTGATCTGGTTCTTGCAACAGTAGAGAATAACAGGAGACAGGTACTTGCTGGAGCGGTACAAAACCGGCCATTTTATCGGCATCCTCAGCAATAAATCGTATGTGAGGTCTGGATTGAACTAATAGACTGTCAAGGCACGGGCCTACCCGTAGAACACTCGTTTATCGCGATATACAAAAATTCATGACCCGCTCGGTGGTGATTGCTTTTTACAATAAGATTCAGTCTATAGAGAGCTCGTGGGCCCTTTTTGTTAGATGTTTACAATAAGGGGTATTTTGTATGGACAGAAGGGGAAGTTTACGGTTAACTCTAGACTTGAACAAGTTAAGATTGTCGTGATCGGGGAAACATCCTCTTGGGAGTCTGTTCCACAGAACAGTGGCTTGCGGAAAGAAGCTGTTCGAGTGGAACTTATTTCTCACCAATAGGTAGTTTATGTGGATAGGAGAGGAAAATAACGGTTAAGTCTAGACTTGAACAGGTCAAGATTGTAGTGATCGGGGAAACATCCTCCTGGGAGTCTGTTCCACAGAGGAGTGGTTCACGGGAAGAAGCTATTCGAGTGGAACTTACATCTCACCAATCGAATACGGAAGGAATGTGGCTGGTTGGCTATGTAAGTGTCATGGCGTGTCCTAGCCGTGAAGGTTAGATCTGGCGGAATTAGACGATTCAGTTCCTCCGAGCACTTTCCATTGTAATAGCGACAGAGCAGAGAGAGGCTCGCCATAAACCGCCTGTGAGAAAGAGATTGGACTTTGGGAAATAATTCTTCTCCAACAAGGACTCGAAGACGCTTTTGAACTCTATCAAGACTGGAAAGTGAGAATTAGGTAACTTCTACCCAAATATGTCGACAGTACTCCATTTTTGGCCTCATCTGTCTCTTATCAAGGTAGAGGATAGTATAAGGACTCATACTTACTAGAGGGGAACAGGGAGCCTTCATCTTTAGCGATGGATCGTATCTAGGAATTCGACATGAGGTTTGAGGCGCAATATCATCTCGAAACACGGGGCCTCCTCGAGGGGGGACACCTGTTCACTGAGTCTGGAGTCTGATCTGCGGTGATGGAATGTAACTAGTTTGGTTTTAGTGGCATTGAATGTAACCAGCCAGTTTTAATCCCACTAATCTGTTAGAGTTAGGTCAGAAGTGAGATCAGCTGCCAAGCTTTGGTCATCTAGAGTTTTGGAAGTACAGCCATATACCTTTATATCCTCAGCATAGATCTCAAATGATCGGAGTATAAACTTAGCCAGATCATTAATCTAAACTAGAAAGAAGATTGAACCGAGAAGGGGAACCTGGTGGACGCCTGCTTTCATCATAGGTGGGTGAAACATATATAAGATATATTTTAATTATTATTTACAGATATACAGTCTGAATAGTATGCTATATGCAAATAAGGTTCGCTTTGGAAGCATTCTATACCAGAATTTGCCACTCTCACCATATATATATATATATATATATATATATATATATATATATTTCTAGTTTATTCACATTTATCTATCTGGTTTGTTCATATACACACACACACACACACACACAAATATATATATATATATATATATATATATATATATATATATATATATATATATATATTTCTAGTTTCTTCACATTTATCTATCTGGTTTGTTCATATACACACACGCACACACACACAAATATATATATATATATATATATATATATATATATATATATATATATATATATATATATATATATATATATATATTTCTAGTTTCTTCACATTTATCTATCTGGTTTGTTCATATACATACACACACACACATACACACACACACACATATATATATGTATATATATATATGTATATATATATATATATATATATATATATATATATATATATATTTCTAGTTTCTTTACACTTATCTATCTGGTCTGTTTATACACACACACACACACACACACACACACACACACACACACACATATATATATATATATATATATATATATATTTCAGACTGTTCATCTAACTAGCTAGGTTGTTATCGTTTTTCGATTATTCATATTTTTTTATTCCAGTTAATTTTACCCGCCAAATATTGTTTATTGTCTTTCAGATTTTCTTTTTCATTTTGTTTCTTTCTTTTTTCTTCATTTACCTCCTTCTTTCTTTCTTTCTTTTTCTTTCTTTATTTACTTCTTTATTTACTTCTTTCTTTCTTTTTTCTTCCTTTCTCTCCTTCTTTTTTTCTTTTTCTGTCTTTCCTTCCTTACTTCCTTCCTTCCTTCTTTCTTTCTTTTTTTATTTATTTATTTATTTACTTCTTTCTTTTTTCTTCCTTCCCCTCCTTCTTTCTTTTTTCGTTCTTTCCTTGCTTTCTTTCTTTCTTTCTTTCTTTATTTGCTTACTTCTTTCTTTCTTTTTTCTTCCTTTTCCTCCTTCTTTCTTTCTTTTTTCTTTCTTTCCTTCCTTCCTCCTTTCTTTCTTTCTTTCTTTCTTTATTTATTTATTTATTTACTTCTTTCTTTCTTTTTTTCTTCCTTCCCCTCCTTCTTTCTTTTTTCGTTCTTTCCTTGCTTTCTTTCTTTCTTTCTTTCTTTCTTTATTTGCTTACTTCTTTCTTTCTTTTTTCTTCCTTTTCCTCCTTCTTTCTTTCTTTTTTCTTTCTTTCCTTCCTTCCTCCTTTCTTTCTTTCTTTCTTTCTTTATTTATTTATTTATTTACTTCTTTCTTTCTTTTTTTCTTCCTTCCCCTCCTTCTTTCTTTTTTCGTTCTTTCCTTGCTTTCTTTCTTTCTTTCTTTCTTTCTTTCTTTGCTTACTTCTTTCTTTCTTTTTTCTTCCTTTCTCTCCTTCTTTTTTTCTTTTTTCTGTCTTTCCTTCCTTCCTTCCTTCCTTCCTTCTTTCCTTACTTCTTTCTTTCTTTCTATTTTTATTTATTTATTTATTTACTTCTTTCTTTCTTTATTTATTTATTTACTTCTTTCTTTTTTTCTTCCTTACTCTCCTTCTTTCTTTCTTTTTCTTTCTTTCCTTTCTTTTTCCTTTCTTTCTTTCTTTCGTTATTTCTTTCTTTTTTCTTCCTTTCTCTCCTTCTTTCTTTCTTTCTTTCTTTTTCTTTCTTTCCTTCTTTCTTTCCTTCTTTGTTTCTATATTTACTTCTTTCTGTCTTTATCTACTTCTTTCTTTCTTTTTTCTTCCTTTCTCTCCTTCTTTCTTTCTTTTTTTTATTTCCTTCCTTCCTTCCTTCCTTCTTTCTTTCTTTCTTTTTTATTTATTTATTTACCTCTTTCTTTCTTTTTTCTTCCTTTCTCTCCTTCTTTCTTTCTTTCGTTCTTTCTTTCCTTCCTCTTTTCTTTCTTTCTTTCTTTCTTTCTTTCTTTCTTTCTTTCTTTCTTTCTTTCTTTCCACTCACCCCTAAGGCACTTGCAAACGCAGAAAACATATTTTCACAAATTCCTACCGTTTTTCTCGTATTCTCTCACAAACTTTACAATTATTCTAAGCAATTTTATTTTTTTTAACTTGAATTTCTTATTCGAAAAATATCGATCCTTTTTTATTTTGTTGATGACAAAAAAAAAAAAATGGAAGCAGAACAGAATTGCAAAAAAAGAAAGAATACTGACAGTATTAAACATTTTAAATAACTTTTTTGTCACAAAAATTATATATATATATATATATATATATATATATATATATATATATATATGTGTGTGTGTGTGTATGTGTGTGTATTGTGTATGTTTACGTAAATTGAAAAGCATTTATAGTTTTGCACATGACCGCACTGAAGTTAAAATTCAAGCTGCAACGCCCCCCCCCCCCACAAAAAAAAAGAAAAAAAAGGACATGAAGCAGCTTCCTGTCCTGGGTAAGACGATAAACTACATCCGACAGCAATGACTTTGATCAGGAGGTTTTGAGGAGCATATAATTGCTGGTGTTCCCAGGCCCACTCTGACGCGGAGTGCTAACACCTCTTATGGGCAAATAGTTACCCCGTCAAAAAAAAAAAAAGCATATTCAGTTCAGTAATCTATACTAGAAAGAGGGTTGAACCGATACGGGGAAGCTGGTGGACGCCTGCTTTCATCATAGGTAGGTGTACATATATAACATATGTTTTACTTATTATATACAGATGTAAAAATTTGTCACTGGATCTAACTAACGCCATTATCCACTGTGCCATGTGAATTAACAGGAGATAACTGATAACTGACATCCATTAAAACATGGCACGTGGAACTAGAACAGTCTACCCCAGTGAGCGAAATAAAGGGTTCAGTTCGACATTCCAACCACCTGAAGAAGGCCGGAGCGTACAACGGCCGAAACGTTGTGATAAATATGGCAACAAAGATGAGGACAATAGTCCGAATAATGTAAATAGTGTACATAATACCTCATCTCAGTGATATAGACAGATACTGAAAGGGCGAAACGTTGTAATAAATATGGCAACAAAGATGAGGACAATAGTCCGAATAATGTAAATAGTGTACATAATAACTCATCTTAGAAATATAGACAGATACTGAAAGGCCGAAACGTTGTGATAAATATGGCAACAAAGATGAGGACAATAGTCCGAATAATGTAAATAGTGTAAATAAAAATCTTTTCGGCATTCAATAACCGAATGGGGTTGATAACCCATAAAACAAGACAAACCAAAGCAAACCTCTTCCTTTTCATTGCATTTCTTTGGAAGTGGTATCATTGTCATGCTAGAAAATAACACCGTCTTCTGTGATTTTTTTTTACATCATTTCATCTAAAGCAAGGCGATAAAACCGCTGAGACGAATGAAGTTTCTGGGAGAATTTGAAGAACTTGAATTGCTTAGAAAAAAAACAAAACAAAAAGAACAAAACAAAAATAAAAAAACAAACTAGAAAAACAATATTCTGAAAAATGGAGAAAAAAAATAAAATAATAGAAGTTTCTTTTTAGAAAGACAGAAGACGGCGATTGGGGTTGCATTTAAATTTTTGAAGATCTTAGGATGAAGGGATACACGTAATAGAAAATAATCCCTCATTCGAAAAGTGCGAGAGAAGAAATTATTAGAATAGAACTTACGATTGTATCTAGCTAGTGCAACAGAAAACGGTGAGACCTAATTGCCAATCCAGTCGCATGCTGAAATTCATGACGTGAAGGCACCAAGGAGAATAACACTTCGGAACAATTATCATGAAAATATTTATAGAAAAGACATGTTTATACTTTAAATCAAGATCGTATGAAAACAAACATACAATGTTTACAGATACCTTTTTTCCACATTATGCGCATATATATATATATATATATATATATATATATATATATATATATATATATATATATATAAGATCGTATGAAAACAAATATACAATGTTTACAGATACCTTTTTTTCCACATTATGCGCATATATATATATATATATATATATATATATATATATATAAAAGATCGTATGTAAACAAACATACAATGTTTACAGATACCTTTTGTTTTCCGCATTATGCGCATATATATATATATATATATATATATATATATATATATATATATATATATATATATAAAAGATCGTATCAAAACAAACATACAATGTTTAGAGATACCTTTTTTTCCACATTATGCGCATATATATATATATATATATATATATATATATATATATATATATATATAGTAAAGATAGCAAATCCTTTGTTATATAATCCAAGTGGATACTAGTAATATAAAATATTAAAACTGATCCACAAAAAGGGCTTTTTTGAACAATAAAAAATATTAAAAGATTAGAATTTTCATACACACTCGGTTGTATATTAATATTTAATTTTTTTTTTTGTTTTTTAGTTTTTTATTTCAGTTAGGTTCCCCGACTAGTTTCGGCGAGTATGGCCATCATCAGGAGAAAAGAAAAATTCTGCTTGTTACTAGCAGTGGACTACAGGGGTAAATGACTGTGTATGAAGAAAATTAACATTATCTGCAATTTTCGGGGTTTTTTTTTTGGTTTTTTTTGTTTTTTTCGTTAATTTTTGTCGATCTTTGTGTTGGTCAAACGGCCTCTTTCAAGTTGTTTTTAAAAAAAAGAGGCTGGAGAGATTCATGAGCCACAGAATTACCTTCAACGTTATTTTATTGGTTGGATATGGATATATATATATATATATATATATATATATATATATATATATATATATATATATATATATATATATGCAGTTTTATTGGTTATATATATAGATAGATACATTTTATTCATATATACAGTTTTATTGGTTATATATATATATATATATATATATATATATATATATGTGTGTGTGTGTGTGTGTGTGTTTATATATATAAAACACGATTTCAAAACCCATGCCAAATTCACTATAATTGAGAGAATAGAAAAGTTCAGAGCAGATAACATTAGAAAGATTTTAGAGTCGCATGAAAATAAGTGGATACAACGTCTAAAAACAAAATATCCAGTCGGGCTAAATCACAAATTTAACAATATATAGATAGTAGTATGAATATATAACTCAACAAATCAAAACCTACCCACATTTCTCACCCACACAAGACAGACATGCTTACGGAGGTGTAGAAGCCTCACACTTATACACACACCCACACGAATATACACACTTACACACATCATACTCACTCACTCCCTAATGAGCCAAATGATAACACACACCCACAGCAATACACAGGCTTACACACATCATACTTACTCACTCCCTAAGAACCAAATAACACACACACACAAACACTAAACAGAGACACATCCCCTCACCAGACCCAATAAAACTGTCAAACAAACCAGAGAATTCATAGCAGCATGTATCTATCCAGTTCTTATCTCAAATAACAACTTAAAAGAGACTGTTTGACCAACACAAGGATTGTTAAAAGATTCATGTTAAAAAGATTAAAAAATAAAAAGAACAAATGAAAACTACAGAGAAAAGTTCATTTTCTCCATCAAGACATTCATTTCTGTAGTTCATTGCTACCAGCAAGCAGAAATATTTCTTCTCCTGATGATGGCCATTTTGGCCGAAACTAGTCGAGGAATCTAAATGAAATAATAATAAAAAAACGAAAGAATATCAATCTACAACCCAGTGTGTCGGAATATTTTAATTTTTTAATATTTTTTTTATTGTTCAAAAAAAAAAAAAATATATATATATATATATATATATATATATATATATATATATATAACCAATCTTATTTAACACCAAGCAACCTGTGAATGCCACCCTTGCGCAAGGGGTCACATCGGGTGAAAGTGAAGGAAAATACTGTGTATAAAAAGCACCGAGAAAACCCCGTTTTTCATCACTTTTAACAATGAAATGTAAAAAGGGAGCTAAAAACATTGCTGCAAATAGTGAAACATTGTATTCGGTTTTCAGGCGTAAGTTTATGAACAACTCAAAGTCAATTTTCACAAATTTTATCAATTAAATTCTGAAATACACAATAAAAGACACTGTAGAATAAAAAAATTTACAAACTAATTTTAGAAACAGTTCAGCAGTCATAGCATCAGAGGACGAAAGGGGACAAATTAAAAATTAAAAAAAACATTAAAAATAATTTACCAAGTTCGTGCTTTAATTTTTTTTTTCAATTTTACAATATAAAAAATGCTTTATTTTTATTATTTAATTTGTTCTTTTAATTTGTCATTGCTATTCTTAACGGAACAAAAGTTTCTAGTGTATTATTTAATTCGTTTTTGTTATAAATAAAAATAAACTTACCCCCCCCAAAAATAATTACATTTCTTTACGGTAGTGCGTAGTGATTTTCTGCAAAGAAAGTCTGTAAAAGAAGTAAATAGGCCCATATTTTATGACTCCGCCAAAAATCTTTCGGCAGGGAATTAGTAATCACAATGGCAGTAATGGGGGACGAATGACCTACAAGAAGTCCGATTTTTTCTTGTCGATAACTCCAAAACGGTAGGTTTCTTCATAATTTAATTGTTAATTCGAGTTCAGCATGTACATTTGCACGGAATTATGACGATTTTTTGAAAAATTTGAAGGGATATTAGCGCTCGGGAAACAAAATATAAATTTACCGTTTATTCTACCCTCTCTTTATGTTGGTTTTTGATTTTTAGTTTTCCTTCTACAAAATTGGTTGCCTTACGAATGTTAAATAGTCCACTATTCACTATTATTTATGGAGTGTGGGGATGAATGTAGATTTTTCCTTCTCTATTAGCCTTCTGTTTTATCATTTCTCTCTAATCAAGGCGGGGATCTCACTAGCACGCAGGGGGTTACATATAGTGAAGGAGAGAGAGAGAGAAATGTCTAGATATACGGAGGAACAAATGATCACAAGGATTTAAAATTCATCACAAGGATTTAAAAAGACAGAATCTAGCGATTGACGTTGCCTTTGAAGATTGTATTTATCAGGGAAACAAGGAAACAGCAGGGAGTTCCACAGGTGAAAAGTGTGAGAAAAGAAAGTGTTGGCGTAGAAGTAGCGGTTACATTTAACCATTTCGATAGCAAACGGGTGGGACCTAGATACCAACATAGTAGCATGCTTAAATTTTTGTAATTGGATCACTAGCGTATAAAAGCTCATCAGGGCACTTGCCATGAAAATATTTTCAGAAAAGACAGAGGGAAGCCACGTCATATCGGTGATAAAAGTAACTGAAATCGTGATGCCAGGTCAGGATCGATTACATTGCAGATCCTTCTTTAGATTTTGTCAAGAACCTTGAGATGAACAGCAAGGTCACCAGACCAGATATGGCAAAAGTATTCAATGCACGGACGAATGGTAGATTTGTAAATGTGCAAGATGGACTCTGGCTTGGTGGAGAGGCCGGGTAAATATACTTAATCTTCGGCCTGGAATCAAAGTGTAGTATCTGCTGTCATCTCTTATGGTAGCCTTTCCTTATGAAAAACCGGTAGGCATTTACTGACCGAGCAGCCAGTGCTTAAAACAATTTCAATATTCCAGTAGAACTGGTAAGACACTTTCTAATATTCTTAGGAACCTTTTTTGCTTGTCTTTTGTCACCTCCCTCTGTTATTACTTAAAATCATTTCACCCCAAGCAAGGCGATAATGCCACTAAAACGCAAGAGAAAAAGAATATTATTATTAAGGAGAAAGAACAATAAAAGAAAAGAAATTAAGAAGATAGAAGACAATGATTGTCAGTGGTTTTACATTTTTGAAGATCAAATTTGACCGAAAAGCCGGAAGGGAGTTCCACAAGCGAGAAGAGCGAAAGAAGAAACTATTAGCATAGAAGTTGCGGTTACATTTATCAATTTCAAGAGTAAACGGATGAGACCTTCTTCACGTCGTAATATGTAATTAATTAGAAAACGATTTTTGCATTAACTTAACTCAAAACTTTAAACACCGCGAGAAAACTTGAAATACATTTAACTCAAAACAAAATTATCAAAATTTTGTGATATCAACGAACACTCGTTGTCCCTTTTGTAATGCCAACGAATACTCGTTGTCACTTTCGTAATGATGGTTGTAGTAGAGACTTTGTAATCGCAGATACAACTATAGTAACGCCGTTGAACAATACTCGTGTCTGACGCCTTCGAGTATCGCTCGTACTAATAAGAAAAGGTTGATATCAACAAGTTATTCCCATCTCAAAGAAAAGGTTTATGTCAACAAGTTATTCCTATCCCAAAGAAAAAGTTTATGTCAAGACGTTCTTCCCATCCCTAAGAAAAGGCTTATGTCAAGAAGTTCTTCCCATCCCAAAGAAAAGGTTTATGTCAAGAAGTTATTCCCATCCCAAAGTAAAGGTTTATGTCAAGAAGTTATTCCCATCCCAAAGAGAAAGTTGATGTCAAGAAGTTCTTCCCATCCCAAATTAAAGGTTTATGTCAAGAAGTTCTTCCCATCCCTAAGAAAAGTTTTATGTCAACAAGTTCTTCCGATCCCAAAGAAAAGGTTTATGTCAAGAAGTTCTTCCCATCACTAAGAAAAGGTTTATGTCAAGAAGTTCTTCCCATCCCAAAGAAAAGGTTTATGTCAAGAAGTTCTTCCCATCACTAAGTAAAGGTTTATGTCAAGAAGTTCTTCCCATCCCAAAGAAAAGTTTTATGTCAAGAAGTTCTTCCCGTCCCAAAGAAAAGGTTTATGTCAAGAAGTTCTTCCCATCACTAAGAAAAGGTTTATGTAAAGAAGTTCTTCCATCCCAAAGAAAAGGTTTATGTCAAGAAGTTCTTCCCATCCCTAAGTAAAGGTTTATGTCAAGAAGTTCTTCCCATCCCTAAGTAAAGGTTTATGTCAAGAAGTTCTTCCATCCCTAAGAAAAGTTTTATGTCAACAAGTTCTTCCCATCCCAAAGAAAAGGTTTATGTCAAGAAGTTCTTCCATCCCAAAGAAAAGGTTGATGTCAAGAAGTTCTTCCATCCCAAAGAAAAGGTTTATGTGAAGAAGTTCTTCCCATCCCAAAGTAAAGGTTTATGTCAAGAAGTTCTTCCCATCCCAAAGTAAAGGTTTATGTCAAGAAGTTCTTCCCATCCGACAGTAAAGGTTGATGTCAAGAAGTTATTCCCATCCCAAAGAAAAGGTTGATGTCAAGAAGTTCTTCCATCCCAAAGTAAAGGTTTATGTCAAGAAGTTCTTCCCATCCGACAGTAAAGGTTGATGTCAAGAAGTTATTCCCATCCCAAAGAAAAGGTTGATGTCAAGAAGTTCTTCCATCCCAAAGTAAAGGTTTATGTCAAGAAGTCCTTCCCATCCGACAGTAAAGGTTGATGTCAAGAAGTTATTCCCATCCCAAAGAAAAGGTTGATGTCAAGAAGTTCTTCCCATCCCAAAGAAATGGTTTACGTCAAGAAGTTCTTCCCATCCCAAAGAGAAAGTTGATGTCAACAAGTTCTTCCCATCCCTAAGTAAAGGTTTATGTCAAGAAGTTCTTCCCATCCTAAAGAAAGGGTTGATGTCAAGAAGTTCTTCCCATCCCAAAGTAAAGGTTTATGTCAAGAAGTTCTTCCCATCGCAAAGAAAAGGTTGATGTCAAGAAGTTCTTCCCATCCTAAAGAAAATGTTTATGTCAAGAAGTTCTTCCCATCCGACAGTAAAGGTTGATGTCAAGAAGTTATTCCCATCCCAAAGAAAAGGTTGATGTCAAGAAGTTCTTCCATCCCAAAGTAAAGGTTTATGTCAAGAAGTTCTTCCCATCCGACAGTAAAGGTTGATGTCAAGAAGTTATTCCCATCCCAAAGAAAAGGTTGATGTCAAGAAGTTCTTCCCATCCCAAAGAAATGGTTTACGTCAAGAAGTTCTTCCCATCCCAAAGAGAAAGTTGATGTCAACAAGTTCTTCCCATCCCTAAGTAAAGGTTTATGTCAAGAAGTTCTTCCCATCCTAAAGAAAAGGTTGATGTCAAGAAGTTCTTCCCATCCCAAAGTAAAGGTTTATGTCAAGAAGTTCTTCCCATCCCAAAGAAAAGGTTGATGTCAAGAAGTTCTTCCCATCCTAAAGAAAATGTTTATGTCAAGAAGTTCTTCCCATCCGACAGTAAAGGTTGATGTCAAGAAGTTATTCCCATCCCAAAGAAAAGGTTGATGTCAAGAAGTTCTTCCATCCCAAAGTAAAGGTTTATGTCAAGAAGTTCTTCCCATCCGACAGTAAAGGTTGATGTCAAGAAGTTATTCCCATCCCAAAGAAAAGGTTGATGTCAACAAGTTCTTCCCATCCCTAAGTAAAGGTTTATGTCAAGAAGTTCTTCCCATCCCAAAGAAAAGGTTGATGTCAAGAAGTTCTTCCATCCCAAAGTAAAGGTTTATGTCAAGAAGTTCTTCCCATCCGACAGTAAAGGTTGATGTCAAGAAGTTATTCCCATCCCAAAGAAAAGGTTGATGTCAAGAAGTTCTTCCATCCCAAAGAAAAGGTTGATGTCAAGAAGTTCTTCCCATCCCAAAGAAATGGTTTACGTCAAGAAGTTCTTCCCATCCCAAAGAGAAAGTTGATGTCAACAAGTTCTTCCCATCCCTAAGTAAAGGTTTATGTCAAGAAGTTCTTCCCATCCCAAAGTAAAGGTTTATGTCAAGAAGTTCTTCCCATCCCAAAGAAATGGTTTACGTCAAGACGTTCTTCCCATCCCAAAGAAAAAGTTTATGTCAACAAGTTCTTCCCATCCCAAAGAAAAGGTTTATGTCAACAAGACTCTCCAACAATTGAAGAAGAACATTCAGAGAGGTATCAAAGCAGTAGCGGCTGATATACTAAAGGCTGTTATGGGAAATTCTTTAGAAAAGGTACGTTCGTTCGAAGATGAAATTGATGGTCACATGTAATATTTCTCACCTCATGTACATTTATTTCCAATGTCTGGAGTATTGTCAATTAATGTTAAAAAATAAAGGAGTTATTAAATTTTTAAATCCCTTTGTGACGTTTGGGACATCCTGAAGTCAGTCTGTCGGATCCAAGGTACTTGTAACGAAAAAATAACTTTGACTGAAATGATTTGATTGATTAAAAATATTTCCACTCTTTTTCGTTCTCTTTTTAACATCTTCGTTGCAAGACAATAGGAACTTATGGAAGCATTATAGTGTATGGTGGCTGCGAAGCGAAATAAAATCAACAAGGGTCATTTTTCCTGGTTTCTATTTATGTAGTTTTTAATTTATCTCTTGATTAAGAAATTGTTCAGAAAAAGAAAATTAAACATCTATAAAAAAAAGTTAGAAGACAAACAAACGAGGAGGAGGAAAGTGGAGGAAAGGAAGGGGGGGTGAATAAAAGAATAACGAAAGAGAAAGAATAAAACAGGAAGGGAGAAAGAAAGAGAAAGAGAAGGGAACTGAGGAAAATAAAAAGAGAAACAAAAGGAAGAGGATGAAAGAAAAGGAATTCGAGTAAAAGAAATATGTAAAAAAAAGAAGAGGTGAAGAAAAAGAAGAAGAAAAAAAAGAAGCAAACAAAAAAGTGAAAGGAAAGAAGGAAAGGAGTAAGAAAAAAGACGAAGAAAAAGGAAAGAAAAGAAAAAAACAGGAAGAAAAGAAGACGAAGGGAAAAGAAGAAGAAAAGAAGAAAAGTGAAAGAAAAGAACAAAGAGAAGTAGAAAGGAACACAGGAAAGAAGAAAGGAAGGAAATTAAATAAAATAAGACGGAGAAAAGAAAGGATGAAAGAAAAAAGAAGAGGATGAGGAGGAATAATGAAAGAAAGGGAATAAGAAAGAAATAAAGAAAGAGAAGAGAATATGAATGAAAGAAAGAGTATAAATAGAATAATAAGAAAAATGAAATGGAAAAAAGAAAAAGAAAATTGAGGAAGGGAAGAGGGGGGAAGGAAAAAGAATATAATTTTGGGAATAAATTTGAAGAAAAGAAGGAAGAGCAAATGTGGAGAATGGAAGAAAAACGAAACGAAGAAGAACAAAGACAACAATAAAAAGAATAAAGGGAAGAAGTAGCAGCAGCATCAGAAGAAGAAGAAGAAAAAGAAAAAAGAAGAAGAAGAAGAAGAAGAGAAAACGAAAATGAACGGAAAGAAAAAGAAGAAAAAAAGCAAATGAAAAAAAAAACGATAAATAAAAACTGAGAATAAATTTTAAAATAGCACTCATTGAAAAACGAAGAATTGAAAATAAAACAAAGAGATAAATTGCAATAATAATGATGCATTGTCCGTTAAAGAGAGTACCAGTAGTATTTGGAGCATTTGGAAAAAAAGTAGTGAAGAAAAAAGAAGAAAAAAACGTAACCCATAAAAAACTCACAGGAAAAAGAGAAGAAAATAAAAATATATTGTAATTCCTCAAAATAATAATAATTATAATAATAATAATAATAATAATAACAACAACAACAACTACAATAATAATAATAATAACAACAACAACAACAACTATAATAATAATAATAATAACAACAACAACAACAATAATAATAATAACAACAACAACAACAATAATAATAATAATAATAATAATAATAATAATAATAATAATAATAATAATAATGGAAGAAAAGTGCTGCCATCAAAGATTATGGAGATAGAACGAGGCAGAAGAGAGAGGAAAGAAAAAGATTCCGACTGCATCGGAAGTACGCATGCGCAAGCTGGAAGTCAGGAGGTGGACAATATTGCTGACATTCAAACAGCAGATTAAAGAGAAAGTCTTCATCCTGACCTTTCATAAGTAATAAACCCCAATTCAATTCATTTTCTTTTTTTCTTTTTTTACTTTAGGTAACGCTTCGGTCGATCGTCTGCTCGTCGATGTTGACGTTATTGCAAATTATTCGACTTATATTTCCGACATTTCTGAGACTTCGGCTTTCAACAATTTGTTCAAGACGTTACGTAAACAGGTCTTCAAGAATTATTTACCATTTTTGGAAAGATCAAAGATGGTTGCTGCGTGTAAAATCGTTCGAAGAGTTTTATTTATTTATGTTTTCTTTACTTTCGTTTTTTTAGTTCATTTCTAATTTTGGTTCCATGACAGATTTTGATTTCAAACAAACATGGCCTTTGCTTTGATTTGTAGATTTTACAAAAATGATGATTTTCAATTCATGTCTGTAGGAGTATATATATATATATATATATATATATATTTCTGTGTATATCAGTTCACGTATGTATTTATTATGCATGTGTATATTTTGTCTATCCAAGATTTTCAGATTACAGGAGGTGGATTATATTTGACGAAAAGATCCCATATACACACACGTATTCATATCTATATGCAAAATTATTATACACTTACACAATTAAATAGAAAATGTGTATATATACCATTATACACATACACGCACATGTACAGGGTGCGATGGGTAAATTGTCACAAATTTATATGTTTTCTTTTGCGCATGCGCTTTTTTTATTTTGTCGATTGTACAGTATAGTAGGGTCAGTTGGGCACCGTCTGTGAGATTTGCGTCATGATGCTTTTTGCATCATGATGCAATTCACTATGCCAGAAATTTGGAAACGGCATGCTGTACTGCTTGGCATTCGCGCTGGAAGCTCCAATACGAAAATTTAAGAGATTTTGGGTGTCAATCTGAGAACAATGCAGAGGATTTGGAAAGAGTTGGGTGAGTCTAATGGTGATTACGAAGGCACGGCTGCTTGTAAAACTCACTCTTTCGGGGTGGTAGACCGGTTCTGAACCCGTTTATACGGGTTCAAAGAGCATATTTTTTCCCGAGCCCATGGGCTCGGAAACCCTACGTTAAACCAGCCTTGTGCCACATGATGCCCTCGTGGGGGGGATGACTAAATACCGTTCAGTCCGAAGTCGGGCGACCGGCTAACAGGCTGATCGGTTGAACTCCCTGCTTTCGGGCGGGGAGGAACCCGAAAGAGGCTACGCCGAAGAGCGGCGTCTCTTTCGGGGAGGTGAACCGACCCTGAACCCGTTTATACGGGTTCAAAGGGCATATTTTTGCCCGAGCCCACGGGCTGGGAAACCCCACGTTAAACGGACCTTGTACCACATGATGCCCTCGTGGGGTGGGAGTTGACTAAATACCGTTCAGCTCGAAGTTGGGCGACCGGCTGATCGGCTGATCGCTTGAACCTTTCTGCCTACGGGCGGGGAGGGACCCGAAGGAGGCTACGCAGAAGGGCGGAGGCTCTTTCGGGCTGGTAGACCGACCCTGAACCTGTTTATACGGGTTCAAAGTCCATATTTTTGCCCGAGCCCACTGGCTCGTAAACCCCACGTTAAACCGAACTTGTGCCACATGATGCCCTCGTGGGGGGGGGTGACGAAATACCGTTCCGTCTGAAGTCTAGAGTTCAGTCTGAAGTCTGGAGTGAAGTCCGTCAGGTGTGTGTCAGTCAGTCAGTCAGTCAGTCAGAGCGAGTCAGAGGCAGCCCGACATAGAGTCGCGTTCAGACAAATACTACTAAACCTTTCACACTTTTCTACCTCTCTGTATATATTCCTGTTCGTAATATATCTGTGTTATTCCATATCCGTATTCGAGTTCTTCTATATTGGTTCTACCTTGGACTATCACCGTGGTACAAGGAACCAGACCATAACACTAACACTTTACTACTTCTCTGTATATATTCCTGTTTGTAATATATCTGTGTTATTCCATATCCGTATTCGAGTTCTTCTTTATTGGTACTACCTTAGACTATCACGTCGTACAAGGAACCAGACCATAACACTAACTCTTTTCTACTTCTCTGTATATATTCCTGTTTGCAATATATCTGTGTTATTCCATATCCGTATTCGAGTTCTTCTTTATTGGTACTACCTTAGACTATCACCGTCGTACAAGGAACCAGACCATAACACTAACACTTTTCTACTTCTCTGTATATATTCCTGTTTGTAATATATCTGTGTTATTCCATATCCGTATTCGTGTTCTTCTTTATTGGTTCTCCCTTGGACTATCACCATGGTACAAGGAACCAGACCATAACACTAACACTTTTCTACTTCTCTGTATATATTCCTGTTTGTAATATATCTGTGTTATTCCATATCCGTATTCGAGTTCTTCTATATTGGTTCTACCTTGGACTATCACCGTGGTACAAGGAACCAGACCATAACACTAACTCTTTTCTACTTCTCTGTATATATTCCTGTTTGTAATATATCTGTGTTATTCCATATCCGTATTCGAGTTCTTCTTATTGGTACTACCTTAGACTATCACCGTCGTACAAGGAACCAGACCATAACACTAACACTTTTCTACTTCTCTGTATATATTCCTGTTTGTAATATATCTGTGTTATTCCATATCCGTATTCGAGTTCTATATTGGTTCTACCTTGGACTATCACCGTGGTACAAGGAACCAGACCATAACACGAACACTTTTCTACTTCTCTGTATATATTCCTGTTTGTAATATATCTGTGTTATTCCATATCCGTATTCGAGTTCTTCTATATTGGTTCTACCTTGGACTATCACCGTGGTACAAGGAACCAGACCATAACACTAACACTTTTCTACTTCTCTGTATATATTCCTGTTTGTAATATATCTGTGTTATTCCATATCCGTATTCGAGTTCTTCTTTATTGGTTCTACCTTGGACTATCACCGTGGTACAATGAACCAGACCATAACACTAACACTTTTCTACTTCTCTGTATATATTCCTGTTTGTAATATATCTGTGTTATTCCATATCCGTATTCGTGTTCTTCTTTATTGGTTCTACCTTGGACTATCACCGTGGTACAAGGGACCAGACCATAACACTAACAGTTTCTACTTCTCTGTATATATTCCTGTTTGTAATATATCTGTATTATTCCATATCCGTATTCGAGTTCTTCTTTATTGGTTCTACCTTGGACTATCACCGTCGTACAAGGAACCAGACCATAACAGTATGATAAAGTACAAAGACGAGTGAAATCGTAACAGTGCAAGTTCGTTAAAGATACTGGAAAAAGGAAGGTGATATATAGATATATATATATATATATATATATAACACGTCATCCGGAGGCAGACTGTTTCGCAGCTCATTAGTGCGGTTAGACATCTGATTGCCTCTAGCCCGGATCGAAACCCGACTGAATGGGCATCAGCCGGAGATTCTACCGCTAAGCCGTCGGTGCTCGGCAGGGAAGCAGGTGGATTTTTAGCGTATTTTTTATTTTTAGAAACACGCCCAGTGACTGACATTTGACTCAATTCGCTATGCGAAGAGTCTCGCTATATTAGCTATAATAGTCGCTGTTTACAAACCCATACCTACTCCCTAGAGAGCTCAACTGATAAATATATATAAAATATATATATGATAACTGATAAATATATATAAAATATGTATATATATATATAAATATATATAAAATATATATATATATATATAATACTTCGAGCAAAATTTTTCAGATCTGGTAAAAGCAAAATTATACAATTGTCAGATTAAGCTCTGAGACTTTGTATCTTAGAAATGATTAAAGATATTTTACTGGAATTTTCTGAATTTGGACTCTACATTGAGCAATAATAATGTAAAATTACTCAAAAGCTTAACAGAAGAATTCTGGTAAAATCCAATGTAAACGACAATGGCATGTTAATCATTAACCATAGCTAAATACCGGAAGCGCATGATGGATTAAAATATAGTTCACACACACACACACACACACACACACACACACACACATATATATATATATATATATATATATATATATATATATATATATATATATTATGTTGGTGCAAAAATAATGTTGTTTTTTTCTCACATATGTTACTTTTATATATGATTTCTGAATTAATTCATTGATATATATATATAGCCATGTTATATATCATTTTGAAGCGCGTTTTTTCGCTCTATCGAATCGTGTTATTCGTTACCGTTCTCAATCTATTCATTCATTTTTTTTTGCAGGTTTTTCGACAGCACGGACAAAATTCAAATCCGCACGATTTTCTTGTTCCAGTTCAAACTAGGCCGAAAAGCTGCCGAGACAGCTCGTGATATCAATGATGCGTTTGGCCCAAGAACCACTAACGAACGTGTGGCACAACGGTGGTTCAAGAAATTTCGCAATGGTGACGAGAGCCTCAAAGATTAAGACGGTCGCGGCCGGCCGACTGCGGTTGATAACGAACATTTGAAAGCCTTAATTGAAGCCGATCCTCGCAAAACCACACGAGAAGTTGCTGTTGAACTCGAGGTCGACCATTTAAAGTTGCTGTTGAACTCGAGGTCGCCATTTAAAGCAAATAGGGAAGTCAAAAAAGTTGGATAAATCAGTGAACGATAATCTAAAAAATAGTCAAAAAACGACATTATTTTTGCACCAACCTAATATATATATGTTATTCCAGGATCATTTTCAAACTTATTGAAATGATCTTCGCCCCCTGGCCATCTCACTGTCTGTCGTGCAGTAACAAGGGGCTCCACATGTTTCACGTACGATTTCATATTCAATTCTTTTTTCTGTGCTCTCTGGACTATTATATCTGAAACTTTTCTCTCACGTCCCAAACGTCTTATGCATTGAGTTGGATCTTTTCTAATTGATCTCTTTAGCTCTAAGTGGAAACGATGATCCTTCTTGCTGTTGTAATCTCCGGACCCAGTTTTCCTTTCTACTGTTCCCCTTTTTTAGACTTATTCACAATTCTCTTGATGGTTTCTGAACGGACTTTGAAGATGGACGTCCGAGTATTAATGTTGGTACCATTACTGAAGGCCTGAATGATCTTTTTCCTCACACCATTGCTCAGGGGTGAAGACAGTAGGGCTGTCACAAAACGATTTTAACCTGTTCTCTTTCTATCTGAATAACTCAAAGGGTTTTTCAGTGATTCTTACGACAAATATGTCAACAAGGCTCAGCGTCTTATCATAAAACCCGAAAAAAAGAAGGACAATTAGTTTAACGTTTCTTTAGATATTTTGTAGGATAGACAATTATGCTGTTACACAGTTTGGATAATTTTGCTGTTACACCCGATATATATAAATTTTATGTCTATACATTCTTTTTATAGATACAAATATTTAAATATATTCTCTGTTTATAATAAACAACATTTACCGGCCTGAATGACAGAGAAATTTTCATAGAAAATATTCGTCCTCCAACAGGAATCGAACCTATATCCTATATGGAACCGCCATATAGCCTGACGTGCCTTAAGCGATTGAGCCACAGAGGATCGTTCGGTTAGCAAAGTCGATTTTACTGCTTTTAAACTTCAATCTTCCATGAATCTCTCACGTACATTCATATCAGGGCAAAGCGTATCCAAATGTAAACAAATGACGTCACACATTATGAAATGGACAAAGTCCGACAATTTATTTTAAGATATTTTTATGTTTATACATTCTATTTATAGATACAAATATTTAAGTAAATGCCCTGTTTTATAATAAACAGTGTTTATAACATTCAGCTGCCTGAATGTCCGATAAATTGTCATAGAAAATATTCGTCCTCCGACAGGAATCGAACCTGTATCCTATACGGAATCGTCATATATATATATATATATATATATATATATATATATATATATATATATATATATATATATATATATATATAATGTGTGAAAAGTGTGTGTATATAAATATAAATAAATATATATATGTATAATTATTTATATATTATATGCGCGGTACTTATTAGAAAGCGCTCAATATGAGAGATAGAGCTAACATATATGGTTGGATAGATGTGAGTTTGTGACCCTGGGTTTCACGTTGAGCACTCGCTTTCTAATAAGTACCGCGCATATAATATATAAATAATTATATATATATATTTATTTATATTTATATACACACACTTTTCATACGCACACACACACACGCACGCACACACGCACACACACACACACATATATATATATATTTATATACACACACTTTTCACACACACACACACACATATATATATATATTTATATACACACACTTTTCACACACACACACACACACACACATATATATATATTTATATACACACACTTTTCACACACACACACAACACACATATATATATATTTATATTTATATACACACACTTTTCACACACACACACACATACACATACATATATATATATATTTATATTTATATACACACACTTTTCACACACACACACACACACACACACACACACACACTTTTCACACACACACACATATACATATATATATATATATATATATATATAGTTGTTTGCTAATGCTCCAATTTTATGTTGAATATTTTGTTGTCTCTTTATTATTAGCAACTTTTTAAGTGGATTTTTGCATCTTAAATTTGTAGAATATCAAATTGTTATAAAATATGATTTTTTTTTCTTCTTCTGTGTCTCTGGGTTGTGAAGGTAATTTAATAGTTAGAGGCTTAAAACGAGAAATAAGCAAGCCGAGTTCGAATGCGTACCGAGGACGCTGAATTCACTTTGGCTCAAATAACCCTCGTAAAAGTGTGAATCCATTTCACCCACCAACCGATGTATTAAATAGCATAACGAACTGGGTTATCTAGCCTTGATTGGCGACCAGTCTAGTTGAAAGAGAAATCTGATTTCAAAAATGTATCTAGCCTTGACATACTCTTCAACCTTCAACAAAACCAAGGATTTCACAATTACTATTATATAATCTAGACTGTAGTCTACTTACGACTGCACGGATTTATTATTATTATTATTATTATTATTATTATTATTATTATTATTTCCTTTGATTTCTGACGTTTACACATTTCTTTCCGGGTCCCGCCCAGGAACCTAAGGTTAGAAATGGCATCATGACACTTTCCACTGAAAAAAAAAAAAAATTTCATAGATGAAGCTCTTCGTAAAGTGTGGGCTGTACTTGTCAGAACAAGTTTTTGTATTTCTTTGAGGCATGGACTTCCAGGAATCCCTTGAATTAGTCTACTGGAATCTTTTCCAACCAATCAAAGGGCTACAACTACAATAGGGATTATTGATGTTCCCATGTGCCACTTTTCGAGATTTCTATTATTATTATTATTATTATTATTATTATTATTATTATTATTATTATTATTATTATTATCACCACATATACATATATATATAAATAAATAACCTCTAAAACTTACTAAAAGTAATAAAATGTATGTTTTTATTTGTTTTATTTTTTAATATTTTTTTATGTCTTTCTTTTTGTATTTCCTTAAAGCATGGACTTCCAGGAATCCGTTCACTGACTCTATAAGAACCTTTTCCAGTCAATTCGAAGGCTCCAACCACAACTGTAATTATTGATGTCCACAGGTGCCACATCTTTGATATTTTCTCTTCAAGATTCTTGTCTTTTCATTATTATTATTATTATTATTATTATTATTATTATTATTATTATTATTATTATTATTTCCTTTCATTTCTGTTGCATACACATTTCTGAGACCTATTGTCAGAAATGTCTTCATGACATTTTCCACTGAGCATTTTTGTAAAAAAAAAAACAGCAAATTACAAAAGATCACACACATTTTACACAGAAAAAGCCCTTCATAATATGTGAGATTCACTTTTTTATTTTGATAGCTATTTTTTTAAAGATACATTACAATCTGCAGGAATTGTCATGTAAATAAGAAAGCACATTCCGTTTTTATGGTCTATGATCACGATGTCTGGGCGATTAGCTTTGATTATTCTGGCTGTGTGTATTTTAAAGCCCCATAAAATTGTTTTCCTTTCTTCTGTGTGTAATCGGGTTTGGATGGTGTTCAATTTCTTGCAGTTTCCTTTCCGTAAAAGTTGATATTTTCCAGTGCAGATATTCACCCACTCTGTGTTTTATATTCAGTGGGTGCTAACATTATGCAACCTGATACAAGATGGTCAATTCTTTCTGGATATTTATCCCAAAATCTGCATTTTGGGCTAACACAATTTTTCAGTATGTGTGCTTGGTAATTCCTAGTTAGCAAGCATTGTTCCTGTGCAACAAGAATAAAACCTTCAGTTTCAGCTTTTAACCCAGCACTACGAGGCCACTGATTGGTACGGGGTCTGTCTACACCAGCTTGTTTGGTACGGGCAGAGTATTAACCCTGAAAGAGTTTATCTTGCCATCGTTTCTGTATCTGGTCGGTTGCATTTGTCTTTGCTTTCTTTTTTAAGTATTTTGCAGCTTCATTCGTTTTATTATACTTTACTTGTATTTCTTCATCAATTTGAAACGCTATTTTGAACTTGGCTTCCTTTATTTCCTTATGTCTTTCATGTTCTTTGACACAGATCATCACCCAGTCTTCTGTTGTTTGATAGTTCTGACCGTGTGTATTGTAAAAAACTATATATATATATATATGTATATATATATATATATATATATATATATATATTATAATTTTAAAATTTTAAAAATTAAAATTTAAAAACTTTTTAAAATATATATATATATATATATATATATATATATATATATATATATATATATATAAGCAAATATATGGATATAGATCCGACAGTATGAAGAAAAATATACGGAAAAAACAAACAAAAATCCTTATATGCAATTATGCTGTTTTAATGTTAATATGTCAACGTCGGACGTTTCGGTCTAATAAACCATCTTCAGGACATATTCATAAAATAAATTATTATATTATTTATATTTATATTTTGAATGAAAAATGAAAAGAATTCATTCAAAATACTCAAATTTTAGGAATACGTTTAAAACGGAACGCTGATCATATAAAACTTTCAGTTATCTGTTTGGATAAGTCTTGTTCTTATGTCCATCATCTTTGTCATGTTGAATTAATAATGTTAATTATATTTTATGAATATGTCCTGAAGATGGTTTATTAAACCGAAACGTCCGACGTTGACATATTAACATTAAAACAGCATAATTGCATATAAGGATTTTTGTTTGTTTTTTCCGTATATTTTTCTTCATATATATATATATATATATATATATATATATATATATATATATATATATAAACTGGTGCATCTCCTATCTTCTATAACCGGGTCTGGGTGGTGTTCATACCAATTTATTGCAGTTTCATTTCCATTAAAGTTGAATATTTTCCTGTGCAGATATTAGGCCCACTCTATCATGCCCAGTTTTATATTCAGTGGGTGCTAACACAGTGTAACCTGATACAACATAGTCGTTTCTGCATATTTACCACAGAGTCTGCATTTGGGGTCAACACATTTTTTCAGTGTGTGTGCTTGGTAATTTCTAGTTAGCAAGTGTTGCTCCTGTGCAGCAAGAATAAAACCTTCGGTTTCAACTTTCAATCCTGCAGTACGTAAACACAGATAGGTACGGCGTTTGCCTACATCAACTTGTTTGGTACGGACAGAGTATTAAACCATGAAGAGGATTATCTTACCATCATTTCTGCATTTGGCACATCCACTTGAAGTTATTATTATTATTATTGTTGTTGTTTTTATTAGTCAAAGAGAAGAAGAGAAAAACTATCATATTCTTATCATTTTCTTAGTTGATAGTTTCTGCATATAGTTTAGGGCAATTTTAACGTAAGACTGCAAACGGTAACAGGGGAAATAGGAAAAATCAGGCGTAGCTGACCACATACGGTGGGAAAAGGGAGTTTGCTTTGGTTTGGTTTGTTTTATGGCATATAAACCTCAATTACTGTTGTTTTTTGTTAGCCAAAGAGAAGAAAAGAAAGAAACTATGATGAATAATATTAAAATAATTTTTTAACTTCTTTCATAACAGCTGCAGCTTTTATCTCCTATAACCGGATCTGGGTAGTTTTCCTGCAGTTTCATTTCCATTAAAGTTGAATATTTTCCTATGCAGATATTAGGCCACTCTATCAAGCCGAATTTTATATTCAGCGCGTGCTAACGTCGTGTAACCTGATACAAGATAATCATTTGTTTCTGGATATTAATCACAGAATCGGTTCCAACTTTATTTCTACACTACATAATCAGTGATCGGTACCGGGTTTATCTCTATCAACTTCTTTGGTACGGGAAGAGTATTGGCCATGAAGAGGCTTATATTTCCATCGTTTCTGTATTTGATCAATTGCATTTGCTTTTGTTTTCTTTTTTACGTTCTTTGCCGCTGGTTTATTTTCACTTCTTCACCGACTTCAATTTCCCTTTTGGATGTGTTCGCTTCCTTTAGTAATACATATCTTTTTTTTTTATTTCTTTCATAGTTTTTGGCACAGGTCATCATCCAATCTTCTGTAGTCTCCAGATATCTTTGAAGGCCGCTTGTTGTAGTTTTTTAAGACTTCTAGTTGAACTAATCCTCTGCCTCCTTCGGATCTGGACGAATACAGACGAGGAACATCAGCCTTAGGATGATGCGTTCTGTGGCAAAGTGAGAATATTTCTTGTTTTAACATCTGTTCGCTTAATCTATAAGGATGGTGAAATTGTTCATTTTTTAAACAGTATATATATATATATATATATATATATATATATATATATATATATATATATATATATATGTATTTCCGTCTACCGGCCTGAATATTCGAGAAATCTCATTCAAGAAAAATATGAAATGTAAATATTTACTCATTATTTAAACATAAATTTAATCATACCTATTCAGAAATAGTTTTACACTGTGCATAAGTACACCTAACTATTTCCTATTTTATTATTTACAGCTTAATTAAATAGTACATAGGTTCACCTATCGCCCGGTTCATACTCTTCCTCGGTCTTTTGAGCAAGAGTAGAGTTTTATCACTTGTTTCTTATTTATGATTAAGTTTCCTATTCCTTCTAAAGTCTACTTCAATTGTATATCTCGGCCTAAAACACCAAAATTTATACTGTTATTGGCTTACCGGTTCCTTCTAAAGTCTTTCCTTGCGTCTCAGTGGCATTATCGCCTGGCTTGGGGTGAATTGATAAAAAAGAAATATTGTGGCTCAAAAAAAAAAAAAATTGTGACCAAATTGTCACATTCAAACTTTTTGGTCCGGAGAATTGTGAGGTGATAAAACAGTTGAATGTTTGGATAAAAAAAAAAAAGAAAAATTTTTTTCTCATTTACGGAAAAAATTTCAAGAAGTGCAAACCATCTTATAAATTCCAATTCCTAGAAGAAACCGGTTAGAAGAGGAGAGTGAAGAAGAGGATTAAGAGAAAGGAGACGGCAAGGGAAAAGAAGGGGAGAAGTATAAAGATACATGAGGTAAAAAGAGGAAAAGAAAAAAAGAAAGAATGGAAAATAATAGAAAGAAAGAAAGAAAGAACGTAAAGGAAGAACGTAAAGAAAGAAAGAAAGAAAGAAAGAAAGAAAGAAAGAAGTATAGAAGACAGAAAGAAAGAAAGATATTGGAAGGATAGAAGAAAAAAAAAGAAAGATTGAAAGAAAAAGAAAACGTAAAAAGATGACAGTCAAAGTTAGAAAAGAAAAGAGAAAGACAAAAAAAGCGAATAAAAAGAAAAGAAAAGAATGCAACGGTGTTATGCAAAAGAAAACCATAGAGATTATTTAACTTTTTCATCCAATTTCTTTTGCCAGACGATACAATTTCTCGTTAATTACACGACGTTGTTTAATTAGTTTGAGTATCTATAAAGACTCCTTTTTACTACATTCGAAATAGATATTTGTGTGAAATGAAAAATAAATTAAAAACCTTGTTAATATACTATAAGGCAGGGAAAAATAATTTGCGTGACTTGAGTAATTCGTAAAAGTCAAAACTTCTTATTTCTAAGCGTCGGTGTGTGCAAACGACGCCATATTGCATATTAATAAAAAAAAAGTCGAAGGCGGTTCAATAAGTTTGCTGTACGCAGACAACCTTTTCATTTGGACTTTCTTGGCTTTTGTACACGGATGTGTGTGACCGAATTTAATCGACTTTTTTTGGCATTATAATTACCTATTCTCTGTCTGTTTGTTTCTTTTCTAGAACCTTCCATTATTAGTCTTTCTTTCTTTCTTCCTTCTCTCCTTCGCTTTTCTTTCTGTCTTTCTTCTTTCTTCCTTTCTTTCTTGTATTCTTCCATTATTTTCTTTCTTTCTTTCTTTCTTTCTTTCTTTCTTTTATACTTCCATTATTTTCTTTCTTTCTTTCTTTCTTTCTTTCTTTTATACTTCCATTATTTTCTTTCTTTCTTTCTTTCTTTCTTTCTATTATACTTCCATTATTTTCTTTCTTTGTTTCTTTGTTTCTTTCTTTGTTTCTTTGTTTCTTTCTTTCTTTTACCGTTCCTTCTTACTTTCTTGATCCTGTTTTTCTTTTGTTTTGATGCGATAAAGAAGAAGAAAGTTTGTATTGACCACCAATATTCCGGTCATGTGAAGAAGAAGAAGAAGAAGAAGAAGAAGAAGAGGAAGAAGAAGAAGAAGTGTAGCAGGATGTTTGGAAGAGGAGATAGAAATTCAAGAAAAAGAATGAAAAAAATGAATGAAGCACGAATGAAAGGAAAGAAGACAATGAATTGTTTTAAGAAAGAAAAACATAAAACAAAAAAATGAAGAAGAAAAACACCATAAAAATATGTGAGCAAGAAAGAAAGATTAGATTGAACGTGCACCAAAGATTTCATGGCCAATTTAAATTTAAAAAAAAAGTGATTCTGTTTGTTCACGAGATCCGTCTACGGTTAAACGAGTCTTCTATCAATGACGATCATCGATCAGTTGCTAAAGGAACGGCAGAAAACATGTAGAGAAAAAATAAATACCGTCTTCTCTATGGAGTAAGACTGATTCGAATGCGACACTGAAAAACACGAACGTTGAAAAGAAAAACAATGATTTTCAAAGAAGACGAAATTATTAAAGAAAGAAATCCAAAGCAAAAATGGAGAAAATAGGAAGAGAATAATAAAGAGAGAAATTATTTAAAAAAATAAATTTGAACCATATGAAAGAGAAGGATAGAATTAACCTATTACCACGTTCTTCGTGGCCAAGTTGGTTAAGTCGTGCCGGGCTTAACGGTAACTCACTCTGCCCTGAGGGACACAATTCATGTTGGAGAGCGCTAGTTTTTCTTTTATAAGATGTCTCGAACATTCAGACCTGTAGACGAAAGTAAATAAATATACAGTTTAATAAATAAATGGAGCTGCTACTGAAATACGAGCAGCCGTTAAAAATACTATTTAAAATTTAAAAGATCTGTCGGATTAATAAAAAAAAATCTATTCTAAAAATTATCCTTGTTTGCGTTTGGATACGAAAGATATAAAAATATTCGCGAGATATATGGGATGAGGAATTTTGATTGAAAGCACAAAATTTGGCCTAGCCTGACCGACTGCTTTTCGTGGACAAGTTGGTTAAGGCGAGCCGGGCTTAACGGCAGCTTCCTCTTGAGGGAGAACACCAATGTTTCTTTAATAAGATTTCTCGAATATTCATACGGAACGTCTACACAAATACTAGTATCCAATAAAAATAACGTTTAAATTGATAGAAATATACTGTGTTTCTTCAGGGCGTAGACGATGGCTCTCTACTTCTGTCTATCTCTTGTAGCTCTCAATAAATTTCGCCTTTCTGTCACCTCCCTTAGACCGCGTTCTGTCTTCGGCTTGTTTATCCCTCCAGGCATGTCATCCGTTGCTTTCCTTTTCTGAAATAATTCAATGAAAGAAAGACACCGCATGAAGGGAGAAAGAGAGAGAAAGTAAAAGAAAATGGAACGAAGGAAAATACGGATTATGGGAAAATTATAGGAAAATACGGATTATAGGAAAATTATAGGAAATTATAGGAAAATACGGATTATAGGAAAATTATAGGAAAAGAAGGATTATAGGAAAATTATAGTAAATTATAGGAAAAGAAGAATTATAGGATGGAAATTATAAGAATAGAAAGGTTGTAGCAAAATTCTGGGAAATTATAGGAAAAAGAAGGATTGTAATAAAATTATAAGAAATTATAGGAAAAAGAAGGATTATAGGAAAATTATAGTAAATTATAGGAAAAGAAGAATTATACGATAGAAATTATAAGAATAGAAAGGTTGTAGCAAAATTCTGGGAAATTATAGGAAAAAGAAGGATTATAAGAAAATTATAGGAAATTATAGGAAAAGAAGGATTATAGGAAAATTACAGCAAATTATAGGAAAAAAGATCTGATTATCTACAGGCTACTTAACTGAAAATGAAAAAAATATAAAAAATGAAGAATAAATACCTGTATAAAGTATGATGTTAGAGAAAAAAGAAAGAAAAAAGTTTTTAAAAGAAATAAAAAATGATATATTATCATTTGATTGCAATCCAGTTGCGATCTGCTTTAACCTGTAGCCGGCGCGATGACGAGGGTATTTGCGTATAAGTGGATGTAATTAACTCGACTAGAATATGAACCCGATTTTTGGTTTTCTTATTCCATTACACCACTCGCATATCCAAGCTTATTGTGACTTGTATTCCCAAATGGTCATCCATCGAGATATTAACCATGTTCGACGTTGCTTAACTGCGATAATCGGAAAATAACCGGTGTTTCAACATGATATAACCTTAATATATATTTAATATTTCATGAGTTATTATAATTTTCTGGACGTAAATGATGTAGAAATTGCCCAAATATTTTGTATATCTGGGGGCTTTCGGCTCTTCTTTTAATCATTTCAAGGATGAATTTTAATTTTAATTTTAACTGAATGTATGAACTTAAAGCGGAGGCCGCCATCAAGTTCCAAGAGGAGGTAGTGCTGCCCTGGATCAACAGGGTGGCTTTTGGAAGACGCTATGTCTGGAAACAGGACTCTGCACCATCTGACACAAGCAGGGGTACCCAGTAATGGCCGTCAGCCAATTTCTGCGTCCACATCTCTAACCTAACTCCCAATATATATATATATATATATATATATATATATATATATATATATATATATATATATAATTATTTATTTAAAAATATGATTCCAACAGGCTACATAAGAGGTCTCATGTTTCAAAACAAGAGACGAAATTTCAGCTCTTGTTTTGAAACATGTAGCGTGTTGGAATCATTTTTAAATAAATAATTATATTTATGCTCTACTTTTGTATCGAGCACTATTTTTAAAAAATAATAACAAAAATACTAAAAAAAACTTTGGATTATTTACCTAACCAGTTCTTTCCTATTTTATATACATTTTCATATAAATATATATATATATATTATGAAATGGACAAAGTTCGACAATTATTTTAAGACATTTTTATGCATATACATTATTTTTTTTATAGTTACAAATATTCAAGTAAATGCTCTGTTTAAAATAAACAGTATTAACAAGATTTACCGGCCTGAATGTCCGAGAAATTTTCATCAAAAACATGCGTCCTCCGACAGAAATCGAACACTACACGGAACCGTCATATGGCCTGACGTGCTTTTACCAATTTCGCCACGGAGGAGCGTTTCGGGCAGCAAGGCCGATTTTACTGTTTTTTAAAGTACGATTTTCCAAATGACAAATGACGTCACATATTATGAAATGGGAAATTATTTTAAGACATTTTTATGTTTATCTATTAAAAAAAGAAAGAATAAATTTAAAAGTGTCGGACATTATTCATTTGATAATGTGTGACGTCATTCGTTTACATTTGGATACGCATCGAGCAGATCTGAATGTACGTGAGAAAATCATGGAGAATTAAATATAAATATTTCTATCTATAAACAAAGAATGTATAAAGATAAAAATGTCTTTATATATATATATATATATATATATATATATATATATATATATGTCATATTATATATATATCATATTATATATATATATATATATCATATTATATATATATATATATACATATATCATATTATATATATATCATATTATATATATATATATATATATATATATATCATATTATATATATATATATATATGTGTGTGTGTGTTTGTGTGTGTGTGTGTGTGTGTTTGTGTGTGTGTGTGTATAGCGTCTTGGGTATGACGTTAAACTACGTCCAACAGCAAGGAAGGCCTCAGATGGTGTTTTCAGAAAAATAATGTTGCCAGCTGTACGTTTTTGAATCAAATAATGTTGCCAGCTTTACGTTTTTTTTTGAAAAATAATGTTGCCAGCTGTACGTTTTTGAAACAAATAATGTTGCCATCAGTACGTTTTTGAACAAATAATGTTGCCAGCTGTACGTTTTTGAAACAAATAATGTTGCCAGCTGTACGTTTTTGAAACAAATAATGTTGCCAGCTATACACTTTTTGTTTTTTTTGGAAGCAATGATGTTGCCAGTTATGAGTTTTTTTGGAAACAATGATGTTGCCGGCTGAGCATTTTTTGGGGGGTTGGGGGGAAATAATGTTGCCAGCTATACCTTTTTGAAACAATAATATTACCAGCTATATGTTTTGGGGAATAAAATAATGTTGCCAGCTGTAGGTATTTGAACCAATAATGTTGCCAGCTGTACGTTTTTGAAACAAATAATGTTGCCAGCTGTACGTTTTTGAAACAAATAATGTTGCCAGCTGTACGTTTTTGAAACATATAATGTTGCCAGCTGTACGTTTTTGAAACAAATAATGTTGTCAGCTGTACTTTTTTTGGAAAAATAATGTTGCCAGCTGTACGTTTTTGAAACAAATAATGTTGCCAGCTGTACGTTTTTAAAACCAATAATGTTGCCAGCTGTACGTTTTCTGGAAAAATAATGTTGCCAGCTGTACGTTTTCGAACCAATAGTGTTGCCAGCTGTACGTTTTTGAAACAAATAATGTTGCCAGCTGTACTTTTTTTTGAAAAAATAATGTTGCCAGCTGTACGTTTTTGAAACAAATAATGTTGCCAGCTGTACGTTTTTGAAACAAATAATGTTGCCAGCTGTACTTTTTTTGGAAAAATAATGTTGCCAGCTGTACGTTTTTGAAACAAATAATGTTGCCAGCTGTACGTTTTTTGGAAAAATAATGTTGCCAGCTGTACGTTTTTGAAACAAATAATGTTGCCAGCTATACACTTTGTTTTTTTGGAAGCAATGATGTTGCCAGTTATGAGTTTTTTTGGAAACAATGATGTTGCCGACTGTGCATTTTTGGGGTGTTGGGGGGAAATAATGTTGCCAGCTATACCTTTTTGAAACAATAATGTTAACAGCTATATGTTTTGGGGAATAAAATAATGTTGCCATATATGCGTGTATATGTGTGTTACATCAAACGTTATTATATGTTCTTAATTGAAATACATTTTCCCGATATGACGAATACGCAACTAGAATTCGATCTCGTCTCCTTGATCTCTATCTTTGAGCCGTTATCCATTCCACCACCTGCACATCTCATTTTTGATTGGTCAGAAAATCATTAAAATATTCAAAATCAAATTGGCTTGGACTTAAAAAAAGTGATTGGGGTGTTTTCTTTAAGGATTATCAACCTTTTGCCGATTATTTAAAGCCAGAAAATATTTTATATTTCAAGAATATTTTAAAGATAGTAGTAATTTACTAATACATGTCCCACTAATTAACCCATAGCTGGGGGTGAAGACCATGATTCGTAACTTTCCCAAGGATATTTGCGCATATAACGAACCCGACTGGAATTGGATCTCAGCTCTCCGATTTTCAGTTGTGAGTAGTTATCTATTACACTATCCAGCCATCTTTTAACCCTAGGATTGGGTTTCCGGTTCCTTCATCTCCGTATTTCTGATGTCTCCGTCGGAAATCTGAAGATTATATTCAGTAATTATCATTTTTTTTTTTGTTCTCCCAATCTGAGTCGTTAGGCTCACTTGTCGTCCAGTTCAAACTCGTCCCCGAAGAGTAGAGGTTCATCCCTTGTTTCCTGTTTAAGATCGGGTTTCCGGTCCCTTCTAAAGTCTACTTCAACTCTATACTTCTCACGATTCCGTCTGAACTTTGATATTTTATCCGCTAATTAAATCTTGATCGCTTCAAATCTAGAATTGTATGTCTATTTTGCCAGTTATCTTAACTTTTCTTACACTAAAACAAGTCTACACAGTACCCCTCAACCTTAAGTAGACCTTGAGCCATGTATTGGGTGAATATTAGGAGAAAAAAAACCTGATTGTGGGTGGAACAGACAGTACTTGGTGATCCTTGCTATCTTATCAATATTTATTTATTTCTACCAATATTAAAGTAGCAAATATTCATCCAGACAAACCAACATCATTTTTATTATACTAAAATTATTTTGCAATATGGTGGCGCATGTTGAAACCATCACTGCATTTAGTATTGCTGTCGCAAAAATTTTTTCTCGAGATTTACAAACTGTTTGCATCGTTCAATTTTTCAAGCCAATCGATAAAATATAAAAAAAAAAAAAAACTTAAAAGAAAAAATATACAAACAAAAAATACTGCATGTTTATTAAAAAAGTATTTGTTATTTTAAACATTAAATTATTTTTAAAATAGTGGGAGTATTTTGTATGTTAACTCTAGAATACTAACCATCAATTAAAGTTACATCACTACTAACAATCATACTCGATTTTGAAAATATCAAAAAAAAAAAAGAAAAAAAAATTAAATATAAATCTTTATTTGAAATATTTTACATGCAGACACTTCAAACTTTGTACTTTGAGTTAACATTAATAGTAACTAAAAAACATATTATTTAGGTATGAAAATCAGGTATTGAAAATTGTAATTAAAAATAAGAAAATTTGCGCTTGGTACTATATACCCATGGTTAGTGTTCTAGGGTTAAACTCAAGCTGTCCTCCATCTAGATACTAAGCAGCTTGACGTTGCTTGACTTCGGCGACCAGTTCGATCTGAATTATTTATCTTATAAGTTCTTGATAGTAAATGCTACCATTCTGTCCCGCCCCCAAAGGCTAAGAAGAAAGAAATAGGTGAAAAAAATTAAAAATAAATAAATAAACCAAATCGAATAAACACTCAATGGTTATGACCTTTTAGATGTCATATTTGGTTTAGGAGAAAGTAAGAAAGGGACCATCCTCCTCCTCCTCCTCCTCTTCCTCCTCCTCTTGACTTTTTTAAACGTAGGTGGGGATCCGATGTAGAATCCATATTGAATCTCTTCCACAACGGTCTATCTACAGCAGCCATCAGCAATTCTGGTATAGTCATATCAGTCCCTTGTTTGATTGTTCTAATTCCACATGCCATGCCTCTTCTGGATATCTCATAGTAATACTTGTCCATTGTTTGGCATTGTCCAAACAGTTTTTGCGTTGAGGCCCTCTCCTACGTCCATCATCACCTTGCATGATGGTTTTGCACAGGCTGTCGTGCCTTGTAACGTATCCAAACCACGTCATTCTTCTCCGTTTGACAGTGGCGAAAAGAGGTTCCTGGTGGCCCACAAAACATTCAAATCTTTCATGCATATTATGTCCCAATAGAGGATGCCAAGGAATTTTCTCATGCATTTGTTCTGAAACGCTGGGATCATTCTCTAGGCTTCTGCCAACAGTGTCCACGTTTCACAGCGAAATAGGAAAATGGAGACTACCAGCGATTTGTACAGTCCGGACTTAAGAAAGGAAAGAACATGTAAAGAGAAAGAAAGAAATCTTTCAGGAAATAAAATGGAAGAAAATAATAAAAATGGCTGAAGAAAGGTAAGAAAAAGTTAAAGAGAAAGAAAGAAAAACTCTTTCATAAAATAAAATGCAAGAAGAAAAATAAAAAAGTGGCTGAAGAAAGGAAAGAAAAAAGACAACGAGAGAAACCTGAACAACGGAATTTAAATAATGGAGAATCTCTACATAATGGCAAAACCCCGACTGAATGGTGTCTCAGAATGAAGAATTCGCATCCGTCTTTGATACTTCCGGAGCGTAGAGTGAGCGGCCATCTTATTTGCTTGTCATTTAATCTACTTCCGGTTACCAAAACAGAAAAAAAAATATAAAACAACCTTCTGATATAGTTTTCATTCAGTCGACACCTCGTCATGGTAGTAAATAAGAAGGGAGGGGATTTGCGATAAAAAAAAAAAAAAAAAAAAAAACGAAAAAAATCTAAAGCGAAAAAGAATCTAGGAAAATGGAAAGAAAGTTATTAGAACGAAACTTGAAAGCATTTACTTTAACACACGGGGGAAAACGCTATGTTTACAATATATGCTCATATATCACTCCTCCTCCCCCAATACTAAGTATGATTGAGAGAGATATTAAATTAAACCCTCCCTAAACTCTACCATTTCTCTCTAACCACTCTTTTTACACTCTCTGTAAAATTACAAAAACTTACACTACCCATCAAATTTCATTTCATTTTTGGAAGTGTTATCTGATGATCCGGCGTCCTTTAAAAGGGCTCCGATGAAATAAATTATTATAATGGAACCATAAAGTGGTTTGTTTTTCTTTAAAATCTGGATTTACATTGAGCTCTCAAGATTTCATCCTCCTTGGGATTACCGAGTTTTTCAAAACTTAACTAATTATATATATATATATATATATATATATATATATATATATATATATATATATATATATATATATATATATATATATATATATATATA
>OZ010608.1:75172347-75182347 GCA_963932145.1 Acanthosepion lycidas | reverse complement strand
GCTGGCTACCCCGAGTGGCTCTAAGTCCAGAAGTAAATCCGGTCAGAAAACTTTAGTGAATCCTCGAAATCGGTTGGTTCTTAAAACTGATATGTTTCCGGCAACTCTTGCAGCCAAACCGGCCCCAAATGTAATGCCCCTGTAGTCTTTTCGATTTTGTTGGTCCAGCCGAGAGGATGTGAACATCTAGTCTGTTTAGTACCTGGCCTCCATATAGAATCACTCAGACTTGGTTATGGTATATGGAGGCTTAAAGCATCTGGTATTAACATTAGGGTTATTAGTAACGGTAGCTCTACAAAGGGCTGAATTTTGACTAAAAAGTGCACTAACTTTATCTATGGAGATAAACGGATGCATGCTAATAGCCCTAACAGCGAGACTTACGTTAAGCAGTTAAGCAACGTCGTGCCTTGTCAATACCTAGATGAGGGACCACTTGGGAATACCAAGTCCTGTAAGCATGGTTGTGCAGGTAGTGTAATGGACAGTGGCTTGGAATTGTTAGTCGGAGAGCCGAGTTCTAACCCCAGTTGGGTTCGTTATAGTCACTTACGTGCAAATACTCCTGAGAATGGTATGAATCCACATCTTCTGCTCCCCTAGCTATGGGTTAATTAGTAAGAATTTTATCTCTAAAACCATTATTATCTCAAGATAAAAAAAGTAGAATTGCCTATAAAATATTTAGATTTCGGCATTAAATAACTCATAGAGGTGTTGATATGTAGCTAAACTGTTGTGGAGTAGCTGAACACCCTCACATGATAGACTGGTATAAGACTATTTAAAAAGCATTCTCTCTTACTGAGGAAGAGGAGTTAACGATAACAGGGTTCTGCCTGGAGCTAAGGTATTGTTGAGGATCCCTCGAAATACCACCGGATACTTAGCAGAGGGGGAGAAGTGTTTTTTCCCCGTCGGAGTAGATGCTGCTGTTGTAGTATCTGTTCCGTGCCGAAGGCTTTCTATCCTCCCTGGCGTCCCCGCTGGTTGCGTAACATCTGTTATGTGGCGGTGGTATGACCGGTCATGGCTACCTTAGACAAGCTGTGACTAGCTTAGAGAAGCACTGAGCACCTTAGATAAGCTAAGACCAGTTTAGACTAGCGGCCGCGGTGGAAACGTTAAAAACCTATCTTGTGTCACAATCAGTGGTGGGGTTAAGGTAAATCTCGAAGTAAATCTCGAAGTTAATGATTACAGTTTACTCTGCTTGATAACTTTCTGCCTCCCGGCGGAGAGGAACCCAGACGCGCCTATGCCGAAGGGCATAGTCTCGTCCGGGAGGTAGACAGCTACCCGACCCCGTGTATACGGGATCTACGGGCAATTTTTGCCCGAGCCTACGACCGCGGAACACTTCACGTAAAAACCGGCCTTGTGGGGAGGTTTCGGTTAAATACCGAAGAGCTAACAATTAACTGTTTATTATATTAGTCTGTGTCCTCAACCGCGTACTTTTATTCTCCGGAATAAACTACTTCTCATTTTCTATATGGGTGTCGACCTTTACTTTTTACGATACATTTGGATCTCATCCTCGTCTCGAAATATTGTGTCGTAAATAGGGAGGGTTAACACCCAAACTGACTGGAAGAAAGCGATCTAAAAACAACAATGGAAAAGAGAGGTAACAAAACATAAACCAAATAGCTCCAGTTTGTGCAACTTAGAAAACTTTGCATCGCAGGCAAAGTATTCTAAAATGCTGCCAATAACAAAAGAAAAAAAATGAAAAATACCAAGCAACAAAGGAGAAAAATTTAAAAAAAATACCTAACAAGAAATTGAATATAGCATTAAAATTTATATTATTTTTTATTTATTTGTTATGTAATTAATTACATAATTGTCAAAAATGTTTCTTGTAATGAATTCTTAATAAATATTATTATTATTATTACTATATTACTTAAATGTAAGGTAGTCCTACATTTATAATTCCTTACGGCTAACCATGAAAAAAATTGTTGATCAAACTGTTGAAAACCTTTAAGCTCGTCTTGTTGCAAAATTATCAAATGTTGAATACCCCCCTCCTCCGCCGAATGCGCCATATATTAAAAAAATATTAAATTTAAAATCCTCATCGGCCCCTCTCCTTCATGAGCATATGTAGCCTCATCAACGTAAACATTACTTTAGTCTGCTGAAGTCCTAAATGACGAAACGCGACTCACGAGAACTTTTTCAAATTTTGTTATAGATTTCCCTAATATTAGATATATAAAAAGGTTTCATTTTTTTTTTTACCTATCTGTTTTCGATATTGACTTCTGTCTCTGGTTTTTCAAATGGACTTCACAGGGAACTTTTGCGCATGCGTATTATATATCTTTTTTACATTGGTCACACCTAGAAAAAGAATGAAGTCGTATTATGAACCTAGGAGTGTCGTTTCTTGAATTTCCCCGGATTGTCGAACAAAGAAAGAACAAATTGGTATTGTGAATGTACAAATGTCATTTATGTTTCGAAAAGATTTTCTTATATATGAGATGTCTGACGAAAAAGCATCCGGTCTGTTGCTATGGCAGGAGAGCTAAATTACGCAGCTTGAAACACAGATTGAGCTTGAATTCTAAAACATTTAGGCGAGTATTGCCGCAAAATTATCAAATGTTGAATATACCCCTCCTCTGTTAAATGCGTCATATACACGAAACATATAATAAACAAAAACAATTCAAAAAAATATTTTCAAATTAAAAATTCCCAGAGTCCCTCGTTTTTGCACATGCGTAATCGCGTTAACGTAAACGCAAACTTAGTCTGACGAAGTCCTAAAGGACGAGACGTGTCGTATGAAATCTTTTCCACTTTGCCATATATCTTTCGCCTGAGATATACGCCTACAGTGATACCTCAGCTTAGGTGAAGATATTTTCAAAGATACGCGTCAGTTTTCCTTAAATATTATATGGCAAAAATAAAACTCGCCTTAAATCGTTTTACTCTAGTTTACGTGGACCGTTAAAAATATTAAATCCGTCAAAACACTAAAATAACAATAAAAACATACAAAATCATATGTAAAAACAAAATTTAAATTAATATATCATGTACACTATATATATATATATATATATATATATATATATATATATATATATATATATATATATGTATATATATATATACATGTATATATATATATATATATATATATATATGTATATATATATATACATGTATATATATATATATACATGTATATATATATATATATACATATATATATATATATATATATATATATGTGTGTGTGTGTGTGTGTGTGTGTGTGTATCGTAAAATCATCAGAGAGAGAACAGCATAATAAATTACATATAAAATCATATTTCAATAAAATAAAAAAATATGATGTAATAATATATATATATATATATATACATATATATATATGAAATAAATTGAAAACAAAATTAATCAAGAAATTTCGTTGATCTTTAATCAAACACACAGAGACAAACACGAACACACACACACACATATGTGTGTGTATGTGTACCCGTGTGTTGTGTATATATATATATATATATATATATATATGTATAAAGAGATATATATATATATATATATATATATATGTATAAAGAGATATATATATATATATATATATATATATATATATATATATATATATATATATATATATATATATATATATATAGGTAACTATACTCGTTTATAATCACACGAGTAGTTTTAAAAACGAAAAAACTAAACATAGTACCACGCTGTCCACCTATGTATGGAAAACTAGACAAGAAAACAATAAAGACCCCACCGTAAAATGTGAAATATTAAAAAAAAAAAAGGTCCCAAATATAAAGCAGGCCAAAAATTTTGTAAGTTATGTACAGAGGAGAAATTAGCCATAGCTTTATATAATCAACCTAACGATCTATTTAGCTCTAAAACCGAGATTCTTAACATATGTAGGCATAGAAAATCTTGGTTATTGAATTAGATCTAATCTTCCCGTTTGTATTATCATTCGAACCATTATTGTTCGTGTTTTAATTATCCCCTCCCCTTTTAGTCGTTTGAATAAATCTTAACTCCCACCTCCCCGGTGTTCTTTTTTTTTGTGTTTTTTTCTTCTTTTTCTTTGGTCACGTGGTATGATTTTGATTATCGCCTATAAATATAATGTTTCTCTTTTGCCTCTATAGCCACCTTTCCCTGACGATCCGCTTAGGTGAAACCTGGGTAGGTTTGTCTGGCTCACTAGGTTTATCTATCTATCTATCTATCTATCTATCTATCTATCTATCTATCTATCTATCTATATATATATATATATATATATATATATGATAATGGCTTATGTAAGCCGAAATCTTAGATTGGATTAAAAAATATGTAACAATATTGTGATTTTCTTTCTTCGATTAATGATAATGTTATTAAGCTTATCCGACGATATGAAAAGAATTTACATAAAATAAATAGACAACACTTGTCTATATTATTTAATGAAACCTGTATGAATGAAAAAATGCAGTCTAAATACAAACAATATATATATATATATATATATATATATATATATATATATATTATGTGTATATATATATATATTACGTATATATATATATTATGTGTATATATATACACACACGCATATATATATATATATATATATATATATATATATATATATATATATATATATATATATACACAAAAATACTCGCATTTATATATTCAAATCTTTTTAAATAATTAAAAGATTGTGTTTCCATTTTTGGAGACAGCTTATTGTGTGTCTGTGTGTATATATACATATATATATATATTCGTATGTATATATATATATATATATATATATATATATATATATATATATATATATATATATATATATATATATATATGCATTTTTGATATATATTATTTATATATTATATATGCGCTGTACTTATTGGAAAGCTCTCAATATCAGTGATAGTTTCTCTTTTAGCGTTTCCAATTAGTAACAACAATTGGGTCCAATGAGGCACCATCCCCCCAAATGGTGGGGCGGTTAGCGTAGGTTATGAATGGAGGTGGCTCTGAAAAGGTCCGTTTTTGTGTTCTCAATCTTGTTTCAGCGTCACACACAACAGCAGTTGAAGAGGCATTTCTCCTTAGCTGTTGAGTCCTTGATCAACAGTTTCAGCCTCGCATACAGAAGCATTCAGATATGCTCTTCTGGAAAGCCGATGGCTGCGTTGATCTTCGGACTCAGTTGCTCTGATTGAAGGATTCTGAGAGGCATTTTGAGACAGGCAAACTGAATGTTCTTAAAGGCGATTCGTTATTCCTTATTCGCATGGAGGACCTGGCGGCGGCAGTTTTGCAACCTAGGCAAGTTCTTTTCTTTGGTGGTATGTCTTAGGCAAATATGAATTGTCAATTGGGATGTGTGGGCAAATACCAGGAGAGAGCACTGTAAAGCTTCAGGGATCACTGAGCTGGAATAACTTAAGGAATGGTTGGAAAAATAAATGTTGAGTAATAAAAAAAACAAGCTTACTTATTACTACAGTGAATGAAATGCAAAAACTTTAAAATGAGTATGGCTATAAAGGACAATGAAAGCAACGCGTTAAAACTGTAGTTGTAAGCTTTATGCAACGGAAAAGGTAACCTCACTTGAGAGCGATTGAACACTTGGCCAAGACAAGGGGAATGTATAATTTGGACACAAAATCGGCACTGAAGGATTATCTATCAAAGAAAAAAAATCATCAAAATCGGATGAAAACTGTGGAAACGCATAAGCAACATCCGATTATACACACATACAAATACACACATTTTGAAAATCATATATATATATATATATATATATATATATATATATACTTAATAAAAGTAATAATGATGCTGATAATAATAATTGGCATGTAAAATACCATCACCACTATTTCTCTTTTCCTTTCTTTACTTAATAATAATAATAATAATAATAATAATAATAATAATAATAATAATAATAATAATAATAATAATGGCAGGTCTAACAGCAACACCACTACTCCGATGAGAGTTCAGTCTTTCTCCTTTCCCCTCTTTACTTAATAATAATAATAATAATAATAAGTCTAACAGCATCACCACTCCTACGATGACAGTAAATTCTTTCTACTTTCCTAGCTTTACTTAATAATAATAATAATAATAATAATAATAATAATAATAATAATATTAATAATAATAATAATAACGGCAGGTCTAACACCATCATCACTCCTGCGATTAGAGTACAGTCTTTCGCCTTTCCTAATAATAATAATAAACTCATAAACAACACATCTGATCACACACAGGCACACATACATACACACATATTTTGAGAATTATATATATATATATATATATATATATATATATATATATATATATATATATATATATATATATGTCTGTGTCTCCTTAATATTTTAATGTTAATATGAATCAGACTGTCGTTAGCATCTGTAGCGTTGTCGACAATTTTGCTTATTTCCCGGAGCTGACGTCTTTCCTTTCGACCTCAAATCCTGATTCACTAACCAACGTATTTGATTTTCTTTTGGCTCAACGTCGAGTTTATCCTTCAAAATTTACGTAAACAGTTTAACGATCATTCAAGACACCGACTAAGCCTGAACAGAGAACAGGCCTTACGGTGGTTATACACAGGAGAAAACCCTACGCGGTCATTGGACCCCCAGGGTTAAGTTCACAAGTGTGTTACAGCCTACCTTAAACTTGAGCGTTTAATAGGATTCGCAGCTGGCTATTAACACTGGCCTTGTTGAACCCAGATGAGTAGGCACCTCTTTGGAAGTGAGTTCTGTTCGAGTGATGTCACCATTAGATTTTAGATTTTAAATGAACGAGAGATATTAAGCTGTCACACATGATGTAATTGATAGGAAACTAACAGTCTTCGGCCGATCGCTATCGACATATTCACTACTTGAAATCTTTGAAACAAAAAAGGAACATTTCATTCATAAATTGACTTGTTATAGTTAAGGAAAGTTTTACAAATAGATGCCAACTTATTGAAGGCCAAGTAAAACTCAAATTTCAAACAGTTTTCTGCTCTGTATAAGACAATAATCCTAAACAGAAGTATTTTTGATATGAAAATCAAAACAATCATTGAATAAAAGAACACTAATCAAGGACAGTTAATTAATGAAATATAGTTTTTTTAAGTCAATATGCAAATTATATAAAGCTCAAGTAGATCTCTATTTATAAAAGGCAGGATGTGTGTGCGTGAGTGTGTGTGTGTGTGTGTATGTAACGAATGCACGGCCGCAATTTTCGACGGATTTGCACCAACATTTACATGCACATGCACATGCTCCAAGTTAGCAGAAAGGCCAAGACCGACGTTGCATTTCCCAACTCCCATCGATAGTAGAAATAATCAATTTTTTCATGCTTCTACGGCACTTTTCACGTAGTTTGCGGCCATTTTGTACTGCCCAGAGTGCTAGCCTATTGCTGGCTGCCACAAATAGGCAGGAAGATTCTATTGGCCAACAGCTGACTAACACGATGTTAACTAGCAAAAAAATCGATAGCTGTATTCGTTGCAAGTGGGAGAAATTTAAATCTGCATGGCACTTTACTCCAATTGGCTCATTCGCTTGCTTACTCAACGTTGATTCTTATTCCGCAGAACTGAGTTGGGTGTGAAAAAGTATTTGTTCTTAACATTCTTTTTTCATTCAGTTTTTCCAGTTACGAGTCTTTTTTTAAAGCTGATCGTTTTGTGTCCATTTTGTTTAGTTCTTTTTTCGTAACAGATTTAATGGTTAGTATAGAGCTTAGAAAAAAATCGCAGGGTGAGATAGGCAAGAAGTAAGGCATGTAGCAACATCAGCACGGCAAAGGGCACTCCTTTAAAGGCAAAAATTTTTTAAGTCAAGTTATAGCGATTGCTGTATGAGTCGTACGACTTTTGAATCAAGCACGGGCAACGCCGGGCCATGCTAGTAATATATAAAACAGATATTGAGCTTTTAGCATATAGATTACTATAAATTTGAATTGGGGCATTTTAACTGTCAGAATTCATTGGGTAACTTTGCTCCAATTTCATTTTTATTCATATAGACACCATAATATAGGTTTTACTTAATTATCTATATGTTTCTCTAAATCTTCAAATGTTGAATTTATAATTAATTCTAATTTCTATTTTCCATCTTTACACTATATTAATTTTATCTTATAAATTGTCCCCTGTTCTGTCACCTATGAAATAAAAATTGTTTGTACGGAAAGTAAGGACCTACGTACATCAATTCGTTTTTAAATTAAGTGGCATCAAGAGAATTATAGAATAACCAAAAATAAATTTTATGTCAAAATGATCAACAATACATTTTATGTTAGAACTAGCAGGTTTCACCCGCTTGCTATCGCTTCGCAAAGTAAGATATATATTCACTACTTGAAATCTTTGAAAAAAAATTTTTAAATTAACATTTCATTCATAAATTGGTTTGTTAGAGTTAAGGAAAGTTTTACAAATAGTAAAATGCATTTAATTTATTCCTTTAATAAGGATAATTGTTTATTATAAATAAAGAATTTACTTAAATATTTGTCATATATTTGTATATCATATACGGAACCGTCATATAGCCTGATGTGCTATAGCAGTTTAGCTACAGTGGAAGCAAGCTTAGCAAGTTCGCTTTTACTCCTTTTAAACTACAATTTTCCATGATTTCCCTCGAAATTTCATATCTGCTCGAAGCGTATCCAAAGGTAAATAAATGACGTCTCACACCACGAAATGGACAAAGTCCGAAAATTTGTTTACGTTAAGATACGCTTCGAGGAAAATCATGGAGAATTGTTTAAAACAGTAAAATCGACCTTGCTAACCAGGTGCTCCTCTGTAGCTAAATAGTATAGCACGTCAGGCTATATGACCGTTTCGTGTAGGATACAAGTTCGATTCCTGTCGGAGGACACATATTTTCTATGAAGATTCAGGCCGGTTAATGTAAATAATATTGTTTACTATAAACAGAGTATTTACTTAAATATCTATATTCTATCAAAATAACGTATAAACAGAAAATATACTCCATTTCATAATATATATATATATATATATATATATATATATATATATATATATATATATATATATATATATACCTTACATTATTTACATAACTTCTAGTTTCATGCCGAAGCACTTGTCAAGTGTTGTAATTTTTTGGGTTAAAAAAATTCTATTTCTCGCGAGATACTTTACTGTTGGGGTGGAATATTATTCTTGTTAAAATATATAAATGAATTGTAGTTTAATTTTGTATGCGAATTTAGGCCCAGATTATATATATTAAATAGCTCTGTTATTTAACATTGAGCACATTTTTTACACTACAGAGTATTTATATGCATTTGTATACGATCATTCGTTCATATACCTACCTATATTTACCCATTCGTTTGTACAAACACACACACACACGCACACACACACACACACACACACACACACACACACACATATATATATATATATATATATATATATATATGTGTGTGTGTGTGTGTGTATTGCACATACGTTACTCCAAAGATTTTATTAGGCAATACTCTTGTTTGAGTAGACGCCCCATTTACAAAAAGTATGTATTAGGTCCGCCGGCCTGTGCACTCGAAAAAAAATGTCCTCATCTTTGTTGCCATATTTATTACAATATTTCTGTCGCTCCGACCTTCTTCAGGTGGTTGGAATGATGACCTGAACCCTTTATTTCGCTCACTGTGGTAGACTGTTCTAGTTCCACGTGCCATGTCTAATGGATGTCAGTTATCTCCTGTTAATTTCCCTCTCCAAGTTCTCCACTGCTTTAACCAGGCATTGAACTCATACTCTTTGGATCCTGTCACTGGATCTAACCAACGCCTTTATCCACTGTGCCATGTGTCTTTGAGCGAATTAAAATTACAGTTCGACATTCAAACCACCTGGAGA
>OZ010608.1:75111839-75161839 GCA_963932145.1 Acanthosepion lycidas | reverse complement strand
AGTGGTGCATTACAGCTTTAATGTCCTTAACTGGACCATAGCTGAAATTAAGCGAATGGACGCCAAAACGAGAAAGCTTCTCACTTGCTATCGCATGCATCATCCCAAAGCTGATGTTGATCGTCTGTATGTGCCCAGATCCGAAGGAGGCAGAGGATTAGTTCAACTAGAACTGTCCTACAAAACTACAAAAATTGGCCTCCAAAAATACTTGGAAACTACAGAAGACTGGATGATGGTATGCGTCAAGGAACATGAAAGTAGTAAGCGTCTTTACTCCGTAATGAAAGAAGCCAACAAATTCAAACTGGAGCTTCAAATGGGCGTAGAGATGCAACTACAGCACAATACACCGGCTGAAACTGCAAAATACTTGAAAAAGACAGCAAAGACGAATGCAACCGACCAGATACAGAAGCGATGGCAAGATAAACCGCTTCATGGCCAATACTCTGCCCGTATCAACCAAGCTGATGTAGACAAAACCCGTACCCATCAGTGGCTACGCAGTGCAGGGTTGAAAGCGGAAACTGAAGGTTTTATCCTTGCTGCGCAGGACCAATGCTTGCTAACTAGGAATTATCAAGCACATATACTAAAATATTGTGTCAGCCCAAAATGCAGATTCTGTGATAAATATCCAGAAACGATTGACCATCTTGTATCAGGTTGCACGATGTTGGCACCCACTGAATATAAAACCCGACATGACAGAGTGGGCCAATATCTGCACTGGAAAATCTGCAACTTCTACGGGAAGGAAACTGAAAGAAACTGGTACCAACACCACCCAGACCCAGTTACGGAGATAGGACCTGTTACAATTCTATGGAACTACACAATTCACACTGACAGAACAATCAAGGCCAACCGACCAGATATTGTTATTAAAGACCACAAACAAAAACGGTGCCTCCTTATTGATATGGCAGTCCCTGCTGACTGCAATGTATCTTTGAAGATATTCAAAAAGCTGTCAAAATACAAGGACCTTGAAATAGAAATCTCGAAAATGTGGCATATGGGAACATCAACAATCCCTGTTGTAGTTGGAGCCCTAGGACTGGTTGGAAAAGATTGCAGTAGACTAATTGCAGGGATTCCTGGAAGCCCATGCCTCAAGGAGATACAAAAAATTGTTCTGACAAGTACAGCCCACACTTTACGAAGGGCTCTATGTAATTTTTTTTTTTTTTTTTTTTTTTTGTCAGTGAAAAGTGTCATGATGCCATTTCTAACCTTAGGTCCCTGGGTGGGACCCGGAAAGAAATGTGTAAACGCCAGAAAGCAAAGAAAATAAAAATAATAATAATAATGGTAGGTTTAACACCATCATCACTACTACGTCGAGAGAGCAGCCTTTCTCCTTTCTTGTCTTTACTTAATAATAATAATAATAATAATAATAATAATAATAATAATGGAAGATCTAATGCCATCACCACTACTACGATGGCAGTACAGTCTTTTATTTTATCTTTTTTTCATTTCAGCAAATATACTTCTTTGTCGGCATCTCATATTCAATTTGGATGACGTGTTGCTTTTTTAGAAGTCATTTCTTTTTTCCTCTCTTCAATTAATTAACTAACTAATTAATAATAAGTATCATTATTATTATTATTATAATCATCATTAATAATAATAATTATTTGACGTTGCATTTTCGCGTGTATTTTACCAGGAAATAAAAACCGGATGCCAAATTTGATTCCCGCAAACGGAATCGGGCGATGGAATTGTAGGTAAAAAGATGGATGAAAATTGGTAGGGAAGAGATTTCAAGGAGGATGGCGTGAGTTATTCTAAGCCAGGAGGGGAAAGGGGAAAACTAAGATTGAGAACGGGAAACTTGAAAAGCATTTTCTCTTCTTTCCTTTTTTCTGTCGGCTCCGGCAAATACCTTGCTTTTTATTCCTTCATACCTACAAGGTTCCTTATTGACCTTTGATGTAGCCTCTTTCACTCTTCCCGACATACACACACGGGCATGCGCGCGCACACACACACACGCGCACGCACACAAACACACACACACATATATATATATATATATATATATATGTGTGTGTGTGTGTGCGTGTACATTTACATTTGTAGATATATGAGAAATATACAAACGGAAGTATGTACATATATAAATAGCAAGATATATATATATATATATATATATATATATATATATATATATATGTCCTTGTTTGTGTATATATATATATATATATATATGTGTGTGTGTGTGTGTGTGTATGTGTGTGTATGTGTGTGTGTGTGCATATGTGTGTATGTGAGAGAGTGCGTGTGTGCGTTTGTGTAAGTGAGAATCAGAGACCGAAAAATTACAAATGTTTGTTTCTGCATATATATATATCGATGTGTGTGTGGTGTGTTTATGCGCATGTGTATATATATGTCTGTGTGTGTGTATATATATATATATATATATATATATATATATATATATATATAATTAAAATTAATATGAAAAAGTTTTCACTTAACTCATGTTTCGAGTATCGTGACTATATAATAACCACTAGATAGCCACAAAACTCCGAAATAATCATGAGATAAGTAAATATATATATATATATATATATATATATATATATATATATATATATATATATATATATATATGTGTGTGTGTGTGTGTGTGTGTGTGTGTATGTATGTATGTATTAATTCTATTAACATTATCTTTAGCTTCGATATTGACCCATCTACCATAAAGCCGCTTGTTTTATACGTCTCCTTATCAGCAAAACACTGAAAAACCAGTAAATTTTGCTTCAAAACAATACTTTGAATTAATACATCTTGGTATTCCAAAGAAGAATCATATCTAATTTTTACAATTACTTTTTAAAAATTAAAATTTTTCTCGAAGCTTTTATTTCAGTTTTGATTTTAAGCTAATAGATTATATTTAATATTTCCAATCTGCAACATACTTCGCAATATGTCAAAACGAATTTAAATTGATTTGGGGATGGGTGTTGATTCTTTTGAAAAGCTGATTTTAGCTAAATTTACTATTCCCACATCACAACGTAATTCTCTCTATTAAAAAATGTTTTAAAAATAGAATATATTTTTCTGAATATTTATTTGAGGAAGATTAGCTGATTTAAAGTTTAATTAATTTGATTTGAAAGAAATATTGCTTAGTTATTGTTTAAAATAACGCAGAAAATGATGATTTAATTTCTCCAAGGACTTCTGCTTATTACTAATATAAAAATTAAATCCTACAGTATAAATAAAATTAAATAAATGTAGGTAACAGATGCAAAAAAAAGAAAAACAAGATTTTTACCAAGATTTTCTAAAAGATGAAAACGTTTACAAAAATTATTTCCTGGAAGTTCCTTTGAATTCCAACAAATATTTGATTTTGAAAGAATTTCCAAATCAATGTTTTTCACCTAAAAAAAACGCTAAAATTTCGAATATTAATTCATGGCCACTCGCTGCTATTGAAAAAACAAATAACCAAAATTTTTAATTTCTAAAAGGGAGCAAAAATAAAATTAAATAATAAAAAATCCTTTGGTCTTTCCTCATAATAACAAATTTTTTGACGATAAATATGCTTTTATTAAGTTCTGGGATTTTTTCCATCATGTTTTGCTTATCGTATAACGAATCTGTGGTGATACCTAAATATGTCTGTATGTGTGTATCTACTGGAAATTAAAATACTTCATATACATACCCTAACATTCACACACACAAAAAAAAAAAAAAAAAAATCTCTCATACACACAATATATATATATATATATATATATATATATATTATTCGGACTATTGTCCTCATCTTTGTCGCCATATTTATTACAACGTTTCGGCCGTTGTACGCTCAGGCCTTCTTCAGGTGGTTGGAATGTCGAACCGAACCGTTTATTTCGCTCACTGGGGTAGACTGTTCTAGTTCCATGTGCCATGTTTAATGGATATCAGTTATCTCCTGTTAATTTTCCCTCTGAAAGTTCTCCACTGCCTTAGCCGGGTATTGAACTCACACTCTTTGGGTTCTGTCACTGGATCTAATCAACTCCATGTGTCCTTTAGGATATCTGTGTATGAATTTCTGGGTATTATAAACCTAATATTTCAGCAACCATTTTTATGGCGACAAAGATGAGGACAATAGTCTGAATAAAGTAAATAATGTACATAATACCTCATCTCAGAAATATAGACAGATACTGAAAGGCCGAAACGTTGTGATAAATATGGTGACAATGATGAGGACAATAGTCAGAATAAAGTAAATAATTTACATAATACCTCATCTCAGAAATATAAACACACACACACACACACACACACACACACACACACACACACACACACACACACACACACATATATATATATATATATATATATATATATATATGGTGGAGTAATGGAAATCGGCGAGCCGAGTTCGAATTACAGTCGAATCCATTACATTCACTTACGTGCTAATACCCTTGGGAAAGGTATGAATCCTCTTCTTCTCCCTCCAGCTATGGGTAAAATAGCAGGACAGACTGGGTTCTATAGCCTTGGATGGCAACTGGTCTAGGAGAAGGACAACTCTGAATTCAAAACCTGCAGAGGGTCGTTTGGGAACCTTGTGGCATTCGGTGCACCAGGTCTCTGTATTCGTCCCTCCAAAAAGTGTGGATGGTCCTGCACGAGGCCTTCACCACTATAATCAAATCTCATGTGCCGGTGTCGGGCTGTCGGTTTCCTGGAAACTGATCTGCTTGACCCTCATACGTCGAATCTCGACGGGAGAGTCGATCATACACACACACACACACACACACACACATATATATATATATATATATATATATATATATATATATATATATATATATATATATATATATATTTACAGGGTGTATCAAATATAACTTGTGTCCATGTATATAATAAAGGCAAACGTTAATGTGTCACTGTGTGACATACTTTCAACTTTACTCCTAGAGGCCGTAGCTCAACATATACCATTTTGGAATCAGGTCGACTCCCTGAGCAAATTAAAAACATTGCAGACCCGTTGTCCTGAAATTTTAGAATCCCATGTTTTCATTACTGCGATTGATTTTGGCGATATTTTTACGCGATTTTTTTGCGACGATGACAATTTTTATGACTTGGAAATACATTTGGGAATGATCAAAATTAATTGCAAAATCTAGCGAAAGTCACCCGTGAAATAAAAAAAAAAAAATATTTGTACGGAAAGTAAGGACCTACGTGCATCAAATGGTCTTTAAATCGATTGCCGCCAGTTAATTTAACGACAACTTGATGTGCGTAGGTCCTTACTTTCCGTGCAAGCAATTATTTTTATTTTATGGCTGACTGATTTCGCAATTAAATTCGATTATTCCCAAATTTATTTCCAAGTTATAAAAATTGTTATCGTACACAATAATTCGTCGCAAAAAAAATCACTTAAAAATTCAATGAAAACAATCAATTATGAAAACTTGGGAATCCAAAATGTCATGTTTGCGGGTCTGGATCTGACCTGGAATATTTTTAATTTACTCATGGAATCAGTCTGATTCTAAAATGGTATGATATGTTGGGTTACGGCTTCTAGCGGTAAAGTTGAAAAAGTGTGACACACTGACATTTGCATTTATTATATAAATATATATTAGGAAAATGACTGAGAAAGTGGAAATTCTTGTGGTTCGTTATATCATTTTGTTCTTGATGTTTCAACTTATGTCAGTAAATATACACACGAAGGAAAGGCGACCCTTAGAATTTTCAATTTTTGAATTTTTTATAAAAATATATACATGTGCTTGGGTAGAGATGTTCCAAGCCTTGCTTAGATGTGGCACAAGGCCGAAAGTACGTGTGATCCAGTTAGCATTGAACTCACTTTTCAGTAGTAACTGATTTAGCAAGACAAGGTTGTTAACCATTACACCACGCCGAAGTGCCCAAATATGTTCTTGGGTATATTATTTAGAAAAATTTCTTTAATTTTCTTTTCTTTTCTTTAGTTTTCCATCAATTTTGTTATTAAATATCCCACAATGTAATAAACGGTGAAATGGTGTAATAACCTAGACGCAAATTTACAGTGGATGATCTGGCGATTAAAGCACTTTCTATATACACGCTTTATAGAACATTGTTTTCAGTTTTGATGAAAATAGCATTTTTTTAAATTATGGCCAAACTCATTGTTCCGGGATATAAAAATGTATATATCTGTTTATGATATATAAATATAGATATATTTACACACACACATATATATATATGTGTTTGTGTACCTTCATTGTGTATGTACGTCTTTTTTTTAAGGGTCGTGGAGATATTTCCTGCCTCGTCACTTTTTTTGCGTGTGTATATATCTAAATACGTCTACGTGTTTATATATCATGTTCTGATTGTGTATATATTGTCTTTTGCAAGATGTCATCGACTTCTTCTTCTGTTTATGCTTCAAATGTATCTATGTTGTCATGAAGTTCAGAGCAACATTTGATCTTAAATTTTATTCCAACTTAATTTCAATAAAGACCAAATAAATTCTATAACATAGGTAATTTTTCTTTTTTCCTTAGTAATTTTATAAATTTAAATTTAATATAGATTAAATTTAAATTTTAAAATGGGTAATTTTTAATTTCAAATTTTATCGTATAATTTAATATTTGTTAGAATAAATTCTATTTTAGTTCCCAACATTAAAGCATTAAATAATTATTATTACCTTAGTTCGTTGTCAAATTTTTTTGAATTCTTATATACTTGTATTTTGATTGGTCATTCCAACTTATGTAACAGCGTTTCCCCTTAGCGAGGGGTGTTTGATTGATTTGAACTTTTTAAAACCCTTTATTCTACATTCAACACCATCACTTGATAAGACGCCAGAAGTGTTGAAACAAAATGGCTATTTTTGTAGTGATTTTATAACATATTTATGTTATAATTTTCGAATAAATAATTTTATATATATATATATATATATATATATATACTTACATTCATAAATATTGTCTCTCTACTGATTAATTCGGAGAAATTTTCATATTTGTCGACATGGAAAACAAATATATATATATATATATATATATATATATATATATATATATATATATGTGTGTGTGTGTGTGTGTGTGTGTGTGTGTAACAAATTGTGAAAATAACATTATATATATATATATACATATATATATATATATATATATATATATATATATATATATATATATATATATATATATATATATATATATATATATATATGGCGTCCTGGGTATGACGAAAAACTACGTCCAACAACAAGGCTTCAGATGTTTTCGGAAAATTAATAAATAATATCGCCAGCTATACGTTTTTGGAAAAAATAATGTTGCCAGCTATACGTTTTTGAAACAATAATGTTGCCAGCTATATGTTTAATAGTACTGTATATTTAATATATGTATAGGTATATGTATGTATATATGTATGTATATATATATATATATATATATATATATATATATATATATATGAATAAAAATGACAATAGGAAAACTGGTAATTGCTGACGCGTTTTGTCCAATGTGGACTTTATCAAAGCAAAATACGAATTTTGTCATTTTTATTCATAAATATTGTCTCTCTACTGGTTAATTCGGAGAAATTTTTATATATATATATATATATATATATATATATATATATATATATATATATATATATATATATATATACCTTAATTTGGCATTAAATGACCCACAGTGGTTGATATGCCATTAAACCCAACCAACCAACCAACAACTATATATATATATATATATATATATATATATATATATATATATATATATATATATATATATATATATATATATAACAAATTGGAAAAAAAACTATTTGTGACGCGTTTCGTCCGTTAGGTTTTCACTGTACTGGGTTTGTTTACATTGATGCAGTTACACAGTCATATGAACCAGAGATGCTGAGAGTTTTAAAATTTAGAAAGAATATTTTTTTTTGCAATCTAGCCAACTTTATATAGATTCTTTTCCTTTTTATTTTCACCATTTTTGTTTTTAATTGCATCATTTCTTTCAAAACTTTCCTTGATATATAAAAATGGATGTATCATTATCCCCCCCCCACACACACACATATATATATATATATATATATATATAAATATTAGCTCTTTCCTAACATTGAGCTCTCAGGATTTCATCCTCTTTGGATTTACCAATTCGGTTTACCAAGTTCCTTATAACTTAAATATATATATATATATATATATATATATATATATATATTAGGTTGTTGCAAAAATAATGACGTAATAATGTCGTTTTTTGACGTATTTTTAACGTCAAAAAACGACATTATTACGTCATTATTTTCTCACCAACCTAATATATATATATATGTATAATTGATTGACATCTTCAGAAATCTTTCTTTTACTCAGGAAACTCTAACGAAGGTAGATTACCTTCTAAGACATTGTCATTGAGAGCTAACAAGAAAATATCTTGTAGAATTGGAATATCTCTGAAGTTTCATTGGAATAAAGCCAAAGAAAAATCTTCGAAGTATGGGAAAATCAAAATGAAAATCTTTCCGAACCCCCCCCCCCCCAGCCCCCACTTCTCCGTATGAGACACCGTTTGGTATGAAGGCATTGACTGTCCTTTTGGACTGTCTATTTGTCAGATCAACTGCTTGCGGTTAAAAATGCGTTGAAGATGATTGGAGAGTAGTCGGTCGTTCGAACGAGAATGGTAACTCTTTGGAAACCATTTACCTTTCATCCAAAGACCTGATAGATCTCTCGATTCACTCGCAGCAATCGACTTCAGAAAGACCTAAAAATCTTGCAGCAATTCTGAATATGCGGTTTTTTTTTGGTTTTTTTTTATAGTTTCTTCCTTCCTTTCTTCCTTCCTTTCTTCCTTCATTCTTTCCTTTATTCTTTCTTTTTGTCTTTTAGCATTTTTTGTAGAAATTGCAAAGAGAACGTCTTTTTATTGTTGCTGTTGCGAGATTCGACGATGAAACGCGAAATTCTTTCGTCTATTTTGACCGTTTCAATTCGATAGACTTCCAGGCAGAATTTTTAGACTTCGGTATATTTTCTTTCGTACATTCTGTCCATCTCTATTTTTGTCTTTCTTTCTTTCTTTCTTTCTTTCTTCCTTCCTTCCTTTCTCTCTTTCTTTCTTTCTTTCTTTCTTTCTTTCGTTTTTCTTACATATTTTTCAAATCATCTTTCTTTCTACTTAAATATTTTAAAAATATTCTTTTTCTTTCTTTCTTTCTCGTTGCATATTTTTCATTCTTTATTTCTTCGTCCAATAATATTTTGGAAATTTTCTTTATTTTCTTTATTTCGTTCGTTCGTTCCTTTCTTTCTTTCTTTCTTTCTCATTGCATATTTTTCAAATTTTCTTTCTTTTTCTTTTTTCATTTCTCCTTGAATATTTCTAAAATTCTCTTTCTTTCATTGCATATTATTCAAATTTTCTTTCTTTTTCTCTTTTCATTTCTCCTTGAATATTTCTAAAATTCTCTTTCTTTCATTGCATATTATTCAAATTTTCTTTCTTTTTCTCTTTTCATTTCTCCTTGAATATTTCTAAAATTCTCTTTCTTTCATTGCATATTATTCAAATTTTCTTTCTTTTTCTCTTTTCATTTCTCCTTGAATATTTCTAAAATTCTCTTTCTTTCATTGCATATTATTCAAATTTTCTTTCTTTTTCTCTTTTCATTTCTCCTTGAATATTTCTAAAATTCTCTTTCTTTCATTGCATATTATTCAAATTTTCTTTCTTTTTCTCTTTTCATTTCTCCTTGAATATTTCTAAAATTCTCTTTCTTTCATTGCATATTATTCAAATTTTCTTTCTTTTTCTTTTTTCATTTCTCCTTGAATATTTCTAAAATTCTCTTTCTTTCATTGCATATTATTCAAATTTTCTTTCTTTTTCTCTTTTCATTTCTCCTTGAATATTTCTAAAATTCTCTTTCTTTCATTGCATATTTTTCAAATTTTCTTTCTTTTTCTTTTTTCATTTCTCCTTGAATATTTCTAAAATTCTCTTTCTTTCATTGCATATTATTCAAATTTTCTTTCTTTTTCTCTTTTCATTTCTCCTTGAATATTTCTAAAATTCTCTTTCTTTCATTGCATATTTTTCAAATTTTCTTTCTTTTTCTCTTTTCATTTCTCCTTGAATATTTCTAAAATTCTCTTTCTTTCATTGCATATTATTCAAATTTTCTTTCTTTTTCTCTTTTCATTTCTCCTTGAATATTTCTAAAATTCTCTTTCTTTCATTGCATATTATTCAAATTTTCTTTCTTTTTCTCTTTTCATTTCTCCTTGAATATTTCTAAAATTCTCTTTCTTTCATTGCATATTATTCAAATTTTCTTTCTTTTTCTCTTTTCATTTCTCCTTGAATATTTCTAAAATTCTCTTTCTTTCATTGCATATTTTTCAAATTTTCTTTCTTTTTCTCTTTTCATTTCTCCTTGAATATTTCTAAAATTCACTTTCTTTCATTGCATATTATTCAAATTTTCTTTCTTTTTCTCTTTTCATTTCTCCTTGAATATTTCTAAAATTCTCTTTCTTTCATTGCATATTATTCAAATTTTCTTTCTTTTTCTCTTTTCATTTCTCCTTGAATATTTCTAAAATTCTCTTTCTTTCATTGCATATTTTTCAAATTTTCTTTATTTTTCTCTTTTCATTTCTCCTTGAATATTTCTAAAATTCTCTTTCTTTCATTGCATATTTTTCAAATTTTCTTTCTTTTTCTTTTTTCATTTCTCCTTGAATATTTCTAAAATTCTCTTTCTTTCATTGCATATTTTTCAAATTTTCTTTCTTTTTCTTTTTTCATTTCTCCTTGAATATTTCTAAAATTCTCTTTCTTTCATTGCATATTATTCAAATTTTCTTTCTTTTTCTCTTTTCATTTCTCCTTGAATATTTCTAAAATTCTCTTTCTTTCATTGCATATTTTTCAAATTTTCTTTCTTTTTCTCTTTTCATTTCTCCTTGAATATTTCTAAAATTCTCTTTTTTTCATTGCATATTTTTCAAATTTTCTTTCTTTTTCTTTTTTCATTTCTCCTTGAATATTTCTAAAATTCTCTTTCTTTCATTGCATATTTTTCAAATTTTCTTTCTTTTTCTCTTTTCATTTCTCCTTGAATATTTCTAAAATTCTCTTTCTTTCATTGCATATTTTTCAAATTTTCTTTCTTTTTCTCTTTTCATTTCTCCTTGAATATTTCTAAAATTCTCTTTCTTTCATTGCATATTTTTCAAATTTTCTTTCTTTTTCTTTTTTCATTTCTCCTTGAATATTTCTAAAATTCTCTTTCTTTCATTGCATATTATTCAAATTTTCTTTCTTTTTCTCTTTTCATTTCTCCTTGAATATTTCTAAAATTCTCTTTCTTTCATTGCATATTATTCAAATTTTCTTTCTTTTTCTCTTTTCATTTCTCCTTGAATATTTCTAAAATTCTCTTTCTTTCATTGCATATTTTTAAATTTTTCTTTCTTTTTCTTTTTTCATTTCTCCTTGAATATTTCTAAAATTCTCTTTCTTTCATTGCATATTTTTCAAATTTTCTTTCTTTTTCTTTTTTCATTTCTCCTTGAATATTTCTAAAATTCTCTTTCTTTCATTGCATATTTTTCAAATTTTCTTTCTTTTTCTCTTTTCATTTCTCCTTGAATATTTCTAAAATTCTCTTTCTTTCATTGCATATTATTCAAATTTTCTTTCTTTTTCTCTTTTCATTTCTCCTTGAATATTTCTAAAATTCTCTTTCTTTCATTGCATATTATTCAAATTTTCTTTCTTTTTCTCTTTTCATTTCTCCTTGAATATTTCTAAAATTTTCTTTCTTTCATTGCATATTTTTCAAATTTTCTTTCTTTTTCTCTTTTCATTTCTCCTTGAATATTTCTAAAATTCTCTTTCTTTCATTGCATATTATTCAAATTTTCTTTCTTTTTCTCTTTTCATTTCTCCTTGAATATTTCTAAAATTCTCTTTCTTTCATTGCATATTATTCAAATTTTCTTTCTTTTTCTCTTTTCATTTCTCCTTGAATATTTCTAAAATTCTCTTTCTTTCATTGCATATTTTTCAAATTTTCTTTCTTTTTCTCTTTTCATTTCTCCTTGAATATTTCTAAAATTCTCTTTCTTTCATTGCATATTATTCAAATTTTCTTTCTTTTTCTCTTTTCATTTCTCCTTGAATATTTCTAAAATTCTCTTTCTTTCATTGCATATTATTCAAATTTTCTTTCTTTTTCTCTTTTCATTTCTCCTTGAATATTTCTAAAATTCTCTTTCTTTCATTGCATATTTTTCAAATTTTCTTTCTTTTTCTCTTTTCATTTCTCCTTGAATATTTCTAAAATTCTCTTTCTTTCATTGCATATTATTCAAATTTTCTTTCTTTTTCTCTTTTCATTTCTCCTTGAATATTTCTAAAATTCTCTTTCTTTCATTGCATATTTTTCAAATTTTCTTTCTTTTTCTCTTTTCATTTCTCCTTGAATATATCTAAAATTCTCTTTCTTTCATTGCATATTATTCAAATTTTCTTTCTTTTTCTTTTTTCATTTCTCCTTGAATATTTCTAAAATTCTCTTTCTTTCATTGCATATTTTTCAAATTTTCTTTCTTTTTCTCTTTTCATTTCTCCTTGAATATTTCTAAAATTCTCTTTCTTTCATTGCATATTATTCAAATTTTCTTTCTTTTTCTTTTTTCATTTCTCCTTGAATATTTCTAAAATTCTCTTTCTTTCATTGCATATTTTTCAAATTTTCTTTCTTTTTCTCTTTTCATTTCTCCTTGAATATTTCTAAAATTCTCTTTCTTTCATTGCATATTATTCAAATTTTCTTTCTTTTTCTTTTTTCATTTCTCCTTGAATATTTCTAAAATTCTCTTTCTTTCATTGCATATTTTTCAAATTTTCTTTCTTTTTCTCTTTTCATTTCTCCTTGAATATTTCTAAAATTCTCTTTCTTTCATTGCATATTATTCAAATTTTCTTTCTTTTTCTCTTTTCATTTCTCCTTGAATATTTCTAAAATTCTCTTTCTTTCATTGCATATTATTCAAATTTTCTTTCTTTTTCTCTTTTCATTTCTCCTTGAATATTTCTAAAATTCTCTTTCTTTCATTGCATATTTTTCAAATTTTCTTTCTTTTTCTTTTTTCATTTCTCCTTGAATATTTCTAAAATTCTCTTTCTTTCATTGCATATTTTTCAAATTTTCTTTCTTTTTCTTTTTTCATTTCTCCTTGAATATTTCTAAAATTCTCTTTCTTTCATTGCATATTATTCAAATTTTCTTTCTTTTTCTCTTTTCATTTCTCCTTGAATATTTCTAAAATTCTCTTTCTTTCATTGCATATTTTTCAAATTTTCTTTCTTTTTCTTTTTTCATTTCTCCTTGAATATTTCTAAAATTCTCTTTCTTTCATTGCATATTTTTCAAATTTTCTTTCTTTTTCTTTTTTCATTTCTCCTTGAATATTTCTAAAATTCTCTTTCTTTCACTGCATATTATTCAAATTTTCTTTCTTTTTCTCTTTTCATTTCTCCTTGAATATTTCTAAAATTCTCTTCCTTTCATTGCATATTATTCAAATTTTCTTTCTTTTTCTCTTTTCATTTCTCCTTGAATATTTCTAAAATTCTCTTTCTTTCATTGCATATTATTCAAATTTTCTTTCTTTTTCTCTTTTCATTTCTCCTTGAATATTTCTAAAATTCTCTTTCTTTCATTGCATATTTTTCAAATTTTCTTTCTTTTTCTTTTTTCATTTCTCCTTGAATATTTCTAAAATTCTCTTTCTTTCATTGCATATTTTTCAAATTTTCTTTCTTTTTCTCTTTTCATTTCTCCTTGAATATTTCTAAAATTCTCTTTCTTTCATTGCATATTATTCAAATTTTCTTTCTTTTTCTCTTTTCATTTCTCCTTGAATATTTCTAAAATTCTCTTTCTTTCATTGCATATTTTTCAAATTTTCTTTCTTTTTCTTTTTTCATTTCTCCTTGAATATTTCTAAAATTCTCTTTCTTTCATTGCATATTTTTCAAATTTTCTTTCTTTTTCTTTTTTCATTTCTCCTTGAATATTTCTAAAATTCTCTTTCTTTCATTGCATATTATTCAAATTTTCTTTCTTTTTCTCTTTTCATTTCTCCTTGAATATTTCTAAAATTCTCTTTCTTTCATTGCATATTATTCAAATTTTCTTTCTTTTTCTCTTTTCATTTCTCCTTGAATATTTCTAAAATTCTCTTTCTTTCATTGCATATTATTCAAATTTTCTTTCTTTTTCTCTTTTCATTTCTCCTTGAATATTTCTAAAATTCTCTTTCTTTCATTGCATATTATTCAAATTTTCTTTCTTTTTCTCTTTTCATTTCTCCTTGAATATTTCTAAAATTCTCTTTCTTTCATTGCATATTTTTCAAATTTTCTTTCTTTTTCTCTTTTCATTTCTCCTTGAATATTTCTAAAATTCTCTTTCTTTCATTGCATATTATTCAAATTTTCTTTCTTTTTCTTTTTTCATTTCTCCTTGAATATTTCTAAAATTCTCTTTCTTTCATTGCATATTTTTCAAATTTTCTTTCTTTTTCTCTTTTCATTTCTCCTTGAATATTTCTAAAATTCTCTTTCTTTCATTGCATATTTTTCAAATTTTCTTTCTTTTTCTCTTTTCATTTCTCCTTGAATATTTCTAAAATTCTCTTTCTTTCATTGCATATTTTTCAAATTTTCTTTCTTTTTCTTTTTTCATTTCTCCTTGAATATTTCTAAAATTCTCTTTCTTTCATTGCATATTATTCAAATTTTCTTTCTTTTTCTCTTTTCATTTCTCCTTGAATCTTTCTAAAATTCTCTTTCTTTCATTGCATATTATTCAAATTTTCTTTCTTTTTCTCTTTTCATTTCTCCTTGAATATTTCTAAAATTCTCTTTTTTCATTGCATATTTTTCAAATTTTCTTTCTTTTTCTCTTTTCATTTCTCCTTGAATATTTCTAAAATTCTCTTTCTTTCATTGCATATTTTTCAAATTTTCTTTCTTTTTCTTTTTTCATTTCTCCTTGAATATTTCTAAAATTCTCTTTCTTTCATTGCATATTATTCAAATTTTCTTTCTTTTTCTCTTTTCATTTCTCCTTGAATATTTCTAAAATTCTCTTTCTTTCATTGCATATTTTTCAAATTTTCTTTCTTTTTCTCTTTTCATTTCTCCTTGAATATTTCTAAAATTCTCTTTCTTTCATTGCATATTATTCAAATTTTCTTTCTTTTTCTCTTTTCATTTCTCCTTGAATATTTCTAAAATTCTCTTTCTTTCATTGCATATTTTTCAAATTTTCTTTCTTTTTCTCTTTTCATTTCTCCTTGAATATTTCTAAAATTCTCTTTCTTTCATTGCATATTTTTCAAATTTTCATTCTTCCTTACATATTGCACATTTTTTATTTTTCATTTTTTTCATTGCACATTATTAAAATTTTCTTCTTTATTTCTTTCTTTCTTTCTTTCTTTTGCCTTGCATATTTTAAAATATTCTTTCTTTTTCTCTTTTTTATTTCTCCTTGAATATTATCCAAATAATTTGTCATTCATTCATTCATTCATTCATTCATTCATTCATTCATTCTTTCCTTCTTTCTTTCTTTTTTCTCCTTGCATATTTTAAGATATTCATTCTTTTTTCTTTTTCATTTCTCCTTGAATATTTCACAAAAGATTTTTCTTTCTTTCTTGATTCTTTCTTTCTTTCTTTCTCCTTGCATATTTTAAGACTTACTTTCTTTTATTTTTTTCATTTTGACTTGAATATTTCACAAATGTTCTTTTTTTCTTCATTCTTTCTTTCGCATTGCATATTTCTTATTTTTCATTTTTTTCACATTGGATATTATTCATATTTTCTTTCTTTCTTTCTTTCTTTCTTGATTTACGGTAATTTTCTTCCTTTTTTTCTTTTCAGTTATTTTCTTTCTTTCTTAGCAGTTATGTTCTCTCTTTCTTTCTTTCTTTCTTTCTTTCTCTCTTTCTTTCTCTCTTTCTTTCTTTCTTTATTTATTTACGGTAATTTTCTTCCTTTCTTCCTTTCTTTCTTTCTTTCTTTCTTTTCAGTTATTTTATTTCTTTCTTAGCAGTTATGTTCTCTTTCTTTCTCTCTTTCTTTCTTTCTTTTTTTCTCTATTTCTCTCTTTCTTTCTCTCTCTCTTTCTTTCTTTCTTTCTTTCGATCTTTTTTTCTGTCTTTCTTTCTTTCTTTGCATACATGTCAAATCCTTTTTTGCTCTTTTTTTTAATCCATTCCTTCTTCTTTGCTTGCTGGATTTTTTCTATTTTTCTCCCTTATTTCTGTCTCCCTTGCACATTTCTCAAACCATTTTCCTTACTTCCATATTTTCCAGTTCTGCTTGTATATTCTTCAAAATGTCGTTCTTTGCAATCTTTCTTTTTGTTTCCTTTCTTTTTACTTTCATAAAAGGCAATTCACGTTCCTTCTTTCTAAATGATATCTATCTATCTATCTATCTATCTATCTATCTATCTATGTCAGTCTATCTATCTATCTATCTATTTATCTCAGTCTGTCCCTATCTATCTATCTATCTATCTATCTATCTATCTATCTATCTATCTATCTATCTATCTGCCGTATGTAATCGTGTATCATGTGACGTTTGAAGAACTAATTTTTAAGCTAACTTAACTACAGTAAATGGATATATAGTTTGATCAACGGTGTTGTCAGGGCCAGCAGTACATACGCTAATTTTATATCTCGTCTATGATACGCTCCTTTTAAAATTATCTTCAAAATTACGCCTTCATAGGTCGCATGATGCGGTATCTATCTATCTATCTATCTATCTATCTATCTATCTATCTATCTATCTATCTATTCATTACGGCCTTTTCACATCTATCTATCTATCTATCTATCTATCTATCTATCTATCTATCTATCTAATCATTACAGCCTTTTCACATCTATCTATCTATCTATCTATCTATCTATCTCAGCTTAGGATCTATCTATTTATCTATCTATCTATCTATCTATCTATCTATTCATTACGGCCTTTTCACATCTATCTATCTATCTATCTATCTATCTATCTATCTATTACGGCCTTTTCACACATATCTATATATCTATCTATCTATCTATCTATCTATCTATCTATCTATCTATCTATCACTGTCTCTTCATTAGCTATCTATCTATCTATCTCGGTCTGTGTATATCTATCTATTTCACCCTATCTGCCTCAGTCTGTTCTCTATCTATGCATATATCAATCTATATGTCTAGCTATTTCAATCTTTTCATATATGTATGATTCTCTTCATCTCTCTCTCTCTCTCTCTCTCTCTCTCTCTCTCTATGTATATATATATATATATATATATATGTAAGTCTTTTCATATTTCTCTCATTCTCTTTATATTTATCTCTCTATCTCTTTATCGATCTCACTTTCTTCATATCTACCTATCTACGTACATATTACTCTCCAAATATATATATATATATATATATATATATATATATATATATATATATATATATATACGTACATATCTTTTGCGTCTTGACTTCTTTGCCTTTGCACCTACGGAGGCTTCCTCCCGACCCCCGGAACTCAGCCCCACCCCCGCGTATTTTGCTGATACTTCTTTCTTCCCGGCAGGCAAATGGAGAAAGTTCGTGAACTTTGTTTCGAAATGACATTAATCCTACAATCTGCCACTTTGTGCGTGAATTCACGCCCAACCCCGCTGCTTCTGGGCAATATCCGACAATCTACCTCACGTCGCAAACCAACAGTGCCACTACGTCTCTCAAACAGAACCAGTGCCAATAATTCACCCATTACTTGGTACTTAAAACCAGTTTCCCTAGCAACGGCTTCAAGTACCGTGTTGTTTACCTAAGTTCTTGAAGTTCTCTCTTTTGGATAACGTCTCAAGAAATTACTAAAGTTGTGATTTCTCAGTGAAGCACGCATTTGAACCTTGGGAAATGGAAGGAAATACATTTTTTTCCAGTTTAATAGTAATTGAGAGATTAGCCGACTCCATACAAGAAACTTTAGCATTCAATGACTGAACAGTGGGCGTTGAAATTTACGGAATGTTTTTGTTAATACAGTTTTCAAGAAAATAAAATTCTCAAGTCCATTAGCACCGGCCAGGATGAACTGATGTCCCCCGCTACCTCGGGTATGCACCGTGCCTTGAAAGACAATGGGGCCCCAAACAGGCTTCGACATCATGTGGGACTTGTACATACGATCCATCGCTAAAGATACAAGAAAATAGCAACGAATATACAGAGACTGACATTGGAAATCGATCTATCTATCTATCTATCTATCTATCTATCTATCTATCTATCTATCTATCTATCTATCTATCTATTCCATTCTCTTATCTATCTATCTATCTATCTATCTATTTCGGTCTGCTCATTTCTTTCTAATTTATAATTGTAATTTCTAATTTTCATTTGTCGCCTCCCTCTGTCTTTTTTACAAATACTTTCACGGTAAATGCCCCGATGAGCTGCTTTCGCTGGTTCCCAGACTTCATGAATTTAAGCGTTCAACTAGGCTGGCATCCCGCTCTCACCCTTTCACTGTGGAAACTGTTAAATGTAGCCGTCTCTTCTACTCCAATAGCTTCATGTCTCGCACCTCTCGCCTGTGGAACTCCCTCCCCTTTTCCTGTTTCCCTGATAGCTATAATCCTTAACTATTCAAATGTAATGCCAATCGACATCTCCAGATGCCCTGATCTATCCTCTATCCTTCTCTTCATCCTTTCCTCTATCACTCCTCTTTGCTCTCGCTCCAACTCTCTGTAACCCCTTGTGTTCTAGTGGCTTCCCGCCTTACTTGGGGTGAAACGCTTAAAAAAACAACCAACTGGGAGAAGGAAATATGGTCATATACAAAGATAAATCTCGAGCGGCGAGTTATGGATTTGAAATATCAACTTCAAGCAGGTGCAGAAGTCCAATTACCTGGGAAGGGTTTTAACAGAAGATGAAAAAATGTGGCACCGAGATCCGAACACGCGCTGGACAAGCGAAAGAATCATTTCAAAAGTTAAGAATGATGCCGAGAAATGGAAAATCTTCGTTAAAATAAAAGAAAAGGGGGTTTCATTGCTATATGGAAGTGAATGTTGGGCAATTTCTACAAGGTTAAGGAAACAAATGAAGTCAGCAGAAATATGGTTCTACAGGAGGATGTTGAGAATTCTAAGTGATCAAGGAATAAGGAAGTCTTAAAGAAAATTGCTGTGGGATACGAAAAGGTAATGTAAAAATACCTGGGATTGAGATAGATAGATAGATAGATAGATAGATAGATAGATAGATAGATAGATAGATAGATAGATAGATATACAGCCCGAGATAGATAGATAGATAGATAGATAGATAGATATACAGCCCGAGATAGATAGATAGATAGATAGATAGATAGATATACAGCCCGAGATAGATAGATAGATAGATAGATATACAGCCCGAGATAGATAGATAGATAGATAGATAGATAGATAGATAGATAGACTGACATAGATAGATAGATAGATAGATAGATAGATAGATAGATAGATAGATAGATAGATAGATATCGGCACACTGAGATAGATACTGAAGGGTCGAAACGTTGTGATAAATATGGCAACAAAGATGAGGACAATAGTCCGAATAATATAAATACTGTACATAATACCTCATCTCAGAAATGTAGACAGATACTGAAAGGCCGAAACGTTGTGATAAATATGGCGACAAAGAAGAGGACAATAATCCGAATAATGTAAATACTGTACATAATACCTCATCTTAGAAATATAGACAGATACTGAAAGGCCGAAACGTTGTAATAAATATTGCAATAAAGATGAGGACAATAGTCCCAAAAATGTAAATAGTGTACATAATACCTCATCTCAGAAATATAGACAGATACTGAAAGGCCGAAACGTTGTAATAAATATGGCAATAAAGATGAGGACAATAGTCCCAAAAATGTAAATAGTGTACATAATACCTCATCTTAGAAATATAGACAGATACTGAAAGGCCGAAACGTTGTAATAAATATTGCAATAAAGATGAGGACAATAGTCCCAAAAATGTAAATAGTGTACATAATACCTCATCTCAGAAATATAGACAGATACTGAAAGGCCGAAACGTTGTGATAAATATGGCGACAAAGATGAGGACAATAGTCCGAATAATATAAATACTGTACATAATACCTCATCTTAGAAATATAGACAGATACTGAAAGGCCGAAACGTTGTAATAAATATTGCAATAAAGATGAGGACAATAGTCCCAAAAATGTAAATAGTGTACATAATACCTCATCTCAGAAATATAGACAGATACTGAAAGGCCGAAACGTTGTGATAAATATGGCGACAAAGATGAGGACAATAGTCCGAATAATATAAATACTGTACATAATACCTCATCTTAGAAATATAGACAGATACTGAAAGGCCGAAACGTTGTAATAAATATTGCAATAAAGATGAGGACAATAGTCCCAAAAATGTAAATAGTGTACATAATACCTCATCTCAGAAATATAGACAGATACTGAAAGGCCGAAACGTTGTGATAAATATGGCGACAAAGATGAGGACAATAGTCCGAATAATATAAATACTGTACATAATACCTCATCTTAGAAATATAGACAGATACTGAAAGGCCGAAACGTTGTAATAAATATTGCAATAAAGATGAGGACAATAGTCCCAAAAATGTAAATAGTGTACATAATACCTCATCTCAGAAATATAGACAGATACTGAAAGGCCGAAACGTTGTAATAAATATTGCAATAAAGATGAGGACAATAGTCCCAAAAATGTAAATAGTGTACATAATACCTCATCTCAGAAATATAGACAGATACTGAAAGGCCGAAACGTTGTGATAAATATGGCAACAAAGATGAGGACAATAGTCCGAATAATGTAAATACTGTACATAATACCTCATCTCAGAAATGTAGACAGATACTGAAAGGCCGAAACGTTGTGATAAATATGGCAACAAAGATAAGGACAATAGACCGAATAATGTAAATACTGTACATAATACCTCATCTCAGAAATATAGACAGATACTGAAAGGCTGAAACATTGTGATAAATATGTCAACAAAGATGAGGACAATAGTCCGAATAATGTAAATAGTGTACATAATGCCTAATCTCAAAAATATAGACAGATACTGAAAGGTCGAAACGCTGTGATAAATATGGCAACAAAGATGAGGACAATAGTCCGAATAATATAAATACTGTACATAATACCTCATCTTAGAAATATAGACAGATACTGAAAGGCCGAAACGTTGTAATAAATATTGCAATAAAGATGAGGACAATAGTCCCAAAAATGTAAATAGTGTACATAATACCTCATCTCAGAAATATAGACAGATACTGAAAGGCCGAAACGTTGTGATAAATGTGGCAACAAAGATGAGGACAATAGTCCGAATAATATAAATACTGTACATAATACCTCATCTCAGAAATGTAGACAGATACTGAAAGGCCGAAACGTTGTGATAAATATGGCGACAAAGAAGAGGACAATAATCCGAATAATGTAAATACTGTACATAATACCTCATCTTAGAAATATAGACAGATACTGAAAGGCCGAAACGTTGTAATAAATATTGCAATAAAGATGAGGACAATAGTCCCAAAAATGTAAATAGTGTACATAATACCTCATCTCAGAAATATAGACAGATACTGAAAGGCCGAAACGTTGTGATAAATATGGCAACAAAGATAAGGACAATAGACCGAATAATGTAAATAGTGTACATAATACCTAATCTCAAAAATATAGACAGATACTGAAAGGCCGAAACGTTGTGATAAATATGGCGACAAAGAAGAGGACAATAATCCGAATAATGTAAATACTGTACATAATACCTCATCTTAGAAATATAGACAGATACTGAAAGGCCGAAACGTTGTAATAAATATTGCAATAAAGATGAGGACAATAGTCCCAAAAATGTAAATAGTGTACATAATACCTCATCTCAGAAATATAGACAGATACTGAAAGGCCGAAACGTTGTGATAAATATGGCAACAAAGATAAGGACAATAGACCGAATAATGTAAATAGTGTACATAATACCTAATCTCAAAAATATAGACAGATACTGAAAGGCCGAAACGTTGTGATAAATATGGCGACAAAGATGAGGACAATAGTCCGAATAATATAAATACTGTACATAATACCTCATCTTAGAAATATAGACAGATACTGAAAGGCCGAAACTTTGTAATAAATATTGCAATAAAGATGAGGACAATAGTCCCAAAAATGTAAATAGTGTACATAATACCTCATTTCAGAAATATAGACAGATACTGAAAGGCCGAAACGTTGTAATAAATATTGCAATAAAGATGAGGACAATAGTCCCAAAAATGTAAATAGTGTACATAATACCTCATCTCAGAAATATAGACAGATACTGAAAGGCCGAAACGTTGTGATAAATATGGCAACAAAGATGAGGACAATAGTCCGAATAATGTAAATACTGTACATAATACCTCATCTCAGAAATGTAGACAGATACTGAAAGGCCGAAACGTTGTGATAAATATGGCAACAAAGATAAGGACAATAGACCGAATAATGTAAATACTGTACATAATACCTCATCTCAGAAATATAGACAGATACTGAAAGGCTGAAACATTGTGATAAATATGTCAACAAAGATGAGGACAATAGTCCGAATAATGTAAATAGTGTACATAATGCCTAATCTCAAAAATATAGACAGATACTGAAAGGTCGAAACGCTGTGATAAATATGGCAACAAAGATGAGGACAATAGTCCGAATAATGTAAATAGTGTACATAATACCTCATCTTAGAAATATAGACAGATACTGAAAGGCCGAAACGTTGTAATAAATATGTCAACAAAGATGAGGACAATAGACCGAATAATGTAAATAATGTACATAATACCTCATCTCAGAAATATAGACAGATACTGAAAGGCTGAAACATTGTGATAAATATGTCAACAAAGATGAGGACAATAGTCCGAATAATGTAAATAGTGTACATAATACCTAATCTCAAAAATATAGACAGATACTGAAAGGCCGAAACGTTGTGATAAATATGTCAACAAAGATGAGGACAATAGTCCGAATAATGTAAATAGTGTACATAATACCTAATCTCAAAAATATAGACAGATACTGAAAGGCCGAAACGTTGTGATAAATATGGCGACAAAGAAGAGGACAATAATCCGAATAATGTAAATAATGAAAAAATTGTTATATAAATTTATTTTTCCCCGAAAAAATGTTTTTTTTAAGTCTATAGTGTCCATAATATATCTTATTTATAAAAGCAATTAAAAGCTTTTTAAAATAAATAATGTCTTAATTTTATAGCATTTTTTATTTTACGATTCCGAGCAGAATTTCGGTAAATGGTGATACTGTTTTGTGAAAAGAAATTGATGATTTAACTTCTGAAAGAGTCCTGCTTTTACTAATACAAACATTAAGATCTACACAATATAATTTCTCGCAATTTCATAAAATTAAATAATTATTTGAGTTTTGCAAGAATTTCAAAATCAATGTTTCTCACATTAAAAAAAAATATGCTAAAATAACAATAACTTTAATCAAATTTTTAAAAAGAATAAAAAATATTAATTAATAAAAAAATTCCTTTCCTCTTAATAATAGCATGAAAATTTTGCCAGCGCCAGTTTTTTAAATTAAATTTGGGGCATTTTGTCTATCATGGTATGCTCTTTTTTTAGTAAATCTAATATACACAGACACACACACATATATAGTCGACTCTCCCGTCGAATTCGACGTATGAGGGTCAAGCAGATCAGTTCCCAGAAAACGACAGCCCGACAACAGCACATGACATTTATAGTATTGAAGGTTTCGTGCAGGACAATCCACACTTTTTGAAGGGGCGAATACAGAGACCTGGTGCACTAAGTGCCACAAGGTCCCCAAACTATCCTCCGCAGGTTTGGAATTCAAAGTTGTTCTTCTCCTAGACCAGTTGCCATCCAAGTCTACAGAACCCAGTCTGTCCTGCTATTTAGGGAGAAGAAGAGGATTCACACCTTTCTCAAGGGTATTAGCACGTAAGTAAATGTGATGGATTCGACTGGAATTCGAACTCGGTTCTGCGATTCCTCAACCGTGCCTTCTCTCATATATATATATATATATGAGAGGAGCCATATATATATATATATATATATATATATATATATATATATATATATATATATATATATATATATATATATGCCTTCTCTCATATATATATATATGAGAGGAGCCATATATATATATATATATATATATATATATATATATATATATATATATATATATATACATATATATGCTGTAAATCCCAATAAAACACACTTGTTGCTTGCATATCCATTGTGTCTCGGTATTACAATTTATGAATGTATCATTCAAATAATTTACTTTAATTTTAATTGGTTTTATGTTTGTTGTAGCATACCTGCTGACGATAATGGGTATGACCCCATTCATATTAATGCAGTAGTAAATTAGTGTATGTTAGTCTGCAGTTGGAGATTCGTCTCCAGCTGTGCTGGTCAAACTGTCTGCCTCGGATCCAAGACGAGGCTATGTCGGATGGCTGAGTCTAGTCTCGGGAAGCAGCTTCCCGACCTCGTTTTATACGAGGTCTACAGGGAATTTTTGGCTGACTTTACGGGCTCAGTTACGCATCATTAAATTTTGCCTTGTGCCACATCTGACCGTGTGGGGCGGTTGGTAGATATTCTGCAATTTGGAGATTCGTCTCCAGCTGTGCTGGTTAGACTCTGTGCCTTCGAGCAGAGAGGAGCCTCAGATGAGGCTGCGTCGAATATATATATTTTTACCAGTGATTTGGATTTATTTTGTGACTTTATTCGCGACGCCATTTGCATTGATATTCTTGACCTTTTGATTGAGAATTGTGTCAGAGAGGTTTCCTCTTGGATTAAAGTCGGCATTTGATGTTTTTGTACCTTCTTGTTTTGCTTGTAAATTCTTTTGAAATTCTACTTTAGATTCATTTATCTTTACCTGACTTTCCACTTAGAATTGAATCTCTATGTATATCACTTCGTCCATGTTTTCTACTATCATATGTAAACTGGATCTCCACAAAACATATGAACTTGATGGTATCCCTGCAATATATATATATATAGATATATATATATATATAGAGAGAGAGAGAGACAGACAGAGAGAAAGAGACAGACAGATAGATATATGCAGACATCTTTTGTTTTCTCTCTCTCTCTCTCTCTCTCTATATATATATATATGTGTGTGTGTGTGTGTATTTATACATTTTCCTTCTATCGATCTATCAACGTCATTTTATGATCTATCTATCTATCTATCTATCTATCTATTTATTCATTATCTATCTATCTATCTATCTATCTATCTATCTTCACCTATTCATTATCTATCTATCAGGTTGGTACAAAAATAATGACGTAATAGTGTTGTTTTTTGACGTATTTTTTAACGTCAAAAAACGACATTATTACGTTATTATTTTTGCACCAACCTAATATATATCTATCTATTTATTCATTATCTATCTCCACCTATTCATTATCTATCTATCAGGTTGGTGCAAAAATAATGACGTAATAATGTCGTTTTTTAACGTATTTTTTAACGTCAAAAAACGACATTGTTACGTCATTATTTTTGCACCAACCTAATATCTATCTATCTATCTATCTATCTATCTATCTCCGCCTGTTTATTATCTATCGCACACGAGTCATCTCTCTCCCTCACTTATCAATCTCCATCTTCCTTTACATGTATGTATGTATTGATATATATATATATATATATATATATATATATATATATGTTTTTAAAAATGCGTGATTTTTCACTTTCAAATGCATTTAAACGCCATTATCCTTATACGAAGTTTTCTTTATTCTATATTGACGTCTTTTGTTTTTCCTTGAAGTTCCTCTTTGAATAATTCTGTTCCTCCGTTTCGTATTCTGTCTTTCATCCAAGTCTCTTGCTGCCTCCTTCCCCCGTCAATTCCATTCGAGATCGAAATCATGTCCGCAAATGCTTTCAAGCTACCCCACCCTTACATCGCGTGCTGTAGTCCACCACCTTCTTCATTTAACTTTACGAAGGGACATTTGTCTTAATGGTTACAGAATTGCGTACATAGACTTAGAGTACATTAATACATAATAAATTAAACACGTTTCCTTTTGCCGCTCTGAATGTATTCTAGATAAAAACTTACCTTCTGGATTATAAGATTATCTGTGTTTACAACGTTAAAATCCCTATTGTCTGCTTAATCTTACTTATGGAGGTTAATCTCCGAAGAAGTGTCTTTTGAGAACACACCTCTATGTGCTTGTACAGGTTTCTTTAGAGTTGCTTCTTTCCGGAATTATTATTTATAGATGATTTGTTGCTTTTTCGATATGCTAGGTTTTGGGCAAACAAATGCGTCAAATGGTTCACGTTCTCTCACGCAAGAGTTCTTCAAACTTTTCCTCCCACGTACAGACTTTGTTGGTGCACCCTTTGAAGGGACGTTCCGTTTTATAATAGACAGGTTTAAATAATTAAGTTTAAGTAAGGGGAACATTTAGGGATGGGCGTGAGCGTGGGAAGACGTGGAACGCTTTTAGTTTTTAATGTTATTCTTCTATAAGATATAGGCCATGTTGATATTAGGTTGGTGCAAAAATAATGACGTAATAATGTCGTTTTTTAACGTCAATAAACGACATTATTACGTCATTATTTTTTTGCACCAACCTAATACTTCAAAGATTTCTTTTCTTAATTATCTCTGAATTTATATGCTCATATCGAAAAAACGGAAGATGCCAGTTTGAACTGGTGACGTGAATGTATGCGTAAAACTAACTCCTGTTTTTTTTCATTTATCGACAAAATTTTGAATAAAATTTGTAGATTCTTGATTTCAGATGAAAATTTTCAAAACTAGCAACATACTTTCGTGAAATTTTCAGTTTCAAAAATGATATTTTATAATAATAGTTTAAATAGAAAATGGGGAACGTTAGTTTAAACTGATTCCATGAAGATATGGGTTGAACTAACCGCTTCTTTTTTTTTCCAGATATCGTAACCATTTTGATTAAAGTTAAACCTACTGATTATCTATCTGTTGCTATAAACGTTATTTTAATTTGAGTTGCCATACCCTTTTTTTTTTTAATTTTCATATCTGCTAACTTTAGTTTCGTAACCGAATCGTAAGTAACAGTAAATTTTCAATGGATTTTTTTTTATCCCGCATTGTTTTTTTATCACTATAAACGTTATTTTTAGTGAGTAAACATATTAGAGCTGCTATATCTGCTTTTATATTTTCTTAAACAAGGATATTAATAAAAACGATTTACGTTCAATCTCTTTAACACTTATCCTCCCAACGTAAATTTCAACTGACGACTACCTTTTTACCCAGATGGCGTAATTAATTTGCTTAAAGTTTGTATGTTCTTGATTTCAGAAGAAAACTTGTAAATAAAATATCCAACACATTTCAGTGAAATCTTCAGTTTCTAAAATAAGTTTATAATTATGACTCAAATATATGAAAAAAGTGTATGACGATAAATTACATCCGGCAGCAAAGCAAATCGGGAGGTTTTGAAAAGCGTAGAATCATCTCTCTGTTGTTCCCAGATCCACCCTGACCCGGGGTGGTAGTATCTGTTAGGGTCCCAGCTTTGGGCGAATAGTGAAATAGAAGATCATTATGAAAGCATAAAAATACAAATTTATATGATGACTAACAATACATTTAACTGTAGTTGACAGTATACAATTTATCTAAGATATATTTAGTTGAAGCTATAACATTGTTAGAAATATTTAGATTTCAGCATTAAATTACTCTTGAGGGTGATATGCCACTTAAGAAAATCAGCAAACCAAACAGATATCGTAACCATTTTGCATAAATTTTGTATTTTCTTCATTTAAAAACTTGGAAATGTCTAAATATCTTTTCGTGACATGTTCACTTTCCGAAATAATCGTTCGTAATTAAAGTTTAGATATATTAAATGAATATGAATTAACATATGTAAGAAAAACTTCATTTAAAAAATGTTGCCTCCCTGTGTCTTTTCTATAAATACTTGCATGGCAGCTTTTTGGGTGTGTTCTTCGCTATGGTGCCTAGATTTTACGAATTTAACTAGCCTGGCAATAAGGTGAAAATATTGTTGCCACGTATGAACCGGTGCCCCTGCTCTATATCTAGAGATCTTTGGTAAAATCCAAAGAAGACTCAGCAATTTTATCAATCCTGATCTGGCAGCTCGGCTTTAGTCACTTTCCCACCGCCGTAAAGTTGCCTCCCTTTGACTTTTCTATAAATACTTAAATGGTAATTTTTAGGATGAGCTCTTCGCTGTGGTAATTGTTGTTTAATTCCCCCGCCATACCGTACAATGAATTGTATATGGGCGGACTGGCTAGGATTTTCATAGAGACAATGAGGTATTATGGTGAATGTAGTAAGAAACGTAAGTAAGAATGCGTTGTTTTGGTGTTCAGAATCTTGTTTGTATGTTTGGATCAGTGTTTGTGGCTAGCTAAGTTTAATTTTAAGACAGATGAAGACAGTCCCTTTTCCCACTCCCCATTTTGGCCTTGTGCCACATTTTCCTTACATAGCAGCCATAAATATCGCTCTTCGCTATGATACCTAGAATCTTTTAATTTAAGCGCAGTACTACACTGGCTACGAGGACTCATCAATTTGCAGTTGACTTGGTTAGATGTATCCGTAAGTTCTATGCTAACAGTTTCTTTTCTAGCACTTCTCACTTGTGGAATTCTCTTCTGGCTCTATGCTTTCCAGTAAAACTTTATTCTTCAAAAATATAAATGTAATGTCAGTCGCTATATACTGTGTGGTCCTTAGCAAAGTTTTTGTTTTCCACATCAGTAACCGCTTGAGTCTGAGTGACTTTATTACCTTACATTCAGAGATACCGATTGAAAAAATACATTGTTTTACGCATCTCACAATGAGTTTGCATATCACGATTCTTCCGAGATCTTTATTTTTGTACTGGTTATGTGAGAACATATGATATTGGTTTCATTAAGAAAGCGAAAAGCTATACAACATAAGCATATAAAAAAAAGTTCAAATAAACCACAAAAATCTTCATATAAAAACACTTGAATATATATATATATATATATATATATATATATATATATATATATATATATATATATATATTGTGTATATTTAGGCAGCAATTTTTTATTGATGCATGTTTCATTAAATAATATAGACAAGTTTTGTCTATTTTAAGTAAGTTCCTTTCATATTGTCTGATAAGCTTGATAACATTATCATTGAAAGACAAACGGAAATCACAATATTGATACATATTTTTTAATTCTATCTAAGCTTTCAGCTTACATAAGCCATTATCAAAGACGACAATTACATTTCAATATATTAAACAATACACGGACAAAACAATAATGATAGTCTGTTTTTGTCGCATGAAAAATTTCAAAGCAATGACAAACACGTGTATACGAGACGAGGAAGTTAGTTCAAAATAAAGATGACATAATTCAACTTCAAAAACGTTTCCAAAATAATTCTGTCCTTAAATTCATATATGAACTCAATACTAATAATAAAATCCCCTTCCTTGACATATTGATAAACACAAATAATAACAAATTTACTATTTCGCCATACAAAAAACCTACAAGCATAAATTCATGTACACTTAACTACAAAAGCGAATGTCCATATTACTACAAAATAGCAATTATAAAAAATCTAATATCTCGTGCAGAAACTAATTCCTCCACAAAATAGATTTTTTACAGTGAACTAAAGAATATAAAACAGACACTTATTAATAATAGCTTTTCAAACTATATTTGATGAACAAATCAAATACTTTCTTAGAAGTCTTAACACTAAGCAAATAGAACATAATACTGCTTCATGTAATCCCAAACATACCGTAGTCAAATATTGTAGTCAAATGCATACTAATTATAAACAAGATGAAAATATACTAAAAAAAATTAGTAAATACTAATATATCTACAAGAGATCCTAGCAAAATAAAATAGGTTAATCATATACTACACTAAATCTAGTATATCCAACTTAATTATTTGCAATGATTCTTCTTCCCCGGTTAGCGATTTGCAAAAAAAACAACAACATAGTTTACAAATTCAAGTGCCCTTTGGGAGATTGTATTCCCAATGGATTAAATAATATTTATGTTGGTCACACCACAAACTCGCTTTCACGACGCTTGACTCTACATCTGAATGATAACTCTAACATTTTTAGGCATATAAAACAGCATGCCTGCCGGCGTATTTTATTCCGGAAAATCCTTGTTGACAACACAACTAAACTTAAACATGAAAACAATAAACAAAAACTAAAAATTCTTGAAGCTATATACATAAAACAGTTGAAACCTTACCTGAACAAAATAAACTACGAAATGTTCACAAATATTCTTAAATGCCTATAATTCATAACTGAAGCCATTGGTTTATACCAACGACTTCCCATACTTAATATTTCTCGTTTTCACTCTCGCGTGATCATGTGTGATGTCATGAGCTGCAGTGCGATATTCGCTTCCGCGTCTCGTATACACGAATTTGCCGTTGCTTTGAAATTTTTCTTGCATCAGAAACAGACTATCATTATTGTTTCGTCCGTGTATTGTTTGATATATTGAAATGTAATTGTCATCTTTGATAATGGCTTATGTAAGCCGAAAGCTTAGATAGGATTAAAAAACATGTATCAATATGGTGATTTCCTTTCGTCTTTCAATGATAATGTTATTAAGCTTATCAGACAATATGAAAGGATCTTACTTAAAATAAATAGACAAAACTTGTCTATATTACGTAATGAAACATGTATCAATATATATATATATATATATATATATATATTAAGACATTTTTATGTTTATACATTCTTTTTTTTTATAGATACAAATATTGAAGCAAACGCTCTGTTTATAATAAACAGTATTAACAACATTTACCGCCTGAATGTCCATGAAATTGTCATAGAAAATATGCGTCCTCCGACAGATATCGATTTTACTTGCTAACCGAAAGCTACAACAGATTGTATCTCCATATATATGAACATATGTAAGCAAATATATGGATATAGATCCGACAGTAGGAAGAAAAATATACGGAAAAACAAACAAAAATCCTATATGCAATTATGCTGTCTTAATGTTAATATGTCAACGTCGGACGTTTCGGTTTAAAATGTCCTGAAGATGGTTTATTAGACCGAAACGTCCGACGTTGACATTAAAACAGCATAATTAAACGTTAACATTAAAACGTTAACATTAAAACAGCATAATTGCATATAAGGATTTTTTTTTGTTTTTCCGTATATTTTTCTTCATATGGACATATATATATATATGTATATATATATATATATATATATATATATATATATATATATATATATATATTGAGTGTGCCTTCATTTGTATTCCCAAATCACCAACGAACACCTTTGAAAAAGTGTTGGCCGAAATGTACTGTATTGTTTAAACCTATGTTTCATCTCTTTGGCCACAAATCACTTTTTGTATATATATATATATATATATATATATATATATATATATATATATATATATATATATATATATATATATATATATATATATATATATATATATATATATATCTGTGTGTGTGTGTGTGTGTGTGTACAGTTCATATATATATGAAATGTTCATACAAGGTGTGCATGTGTTTTCTTTGTAAGGAAAAATATCCGGAAAAAAAATATTTGGTACTTATGTTGATTGTCACGAGCTTGAATAAGTACATCTTTCTAGTCTGACTGCCAGGAACAAAGGAGAATGTTTGACTTTCGTGCCTAACGATCTCTCGGGCAGTTCACGTGACTATATATTTTTAGCTTTGGAAAGGGTTAATCAAAGGGAGATAACTTATATTTCCCGCAGCATTGTCTTGTGTCGTACTAGATATCTTTATTCTAAAGAGGAGAGAAAGGGAGGTGATTTGAGAAAAGGTGTTGAATAATAATAATAATAATAATAATAATAATAATAATAATAATAATAATGGTAAATCTAACACAAGCATCACTACTACGATGAGAGTACAGTCTTTCTCCTTTCCTCTCTTAATAATAATAATAATAATAATAATAATAATAATAATAATGGCATGTCTAACACCATCACCACTACTACGATGAGGGTACTATCTTTGTCCTTTCCTCTATTTTCTTTATAATAATAATAATAATTATAATAATAACGGCAGGTCTAACACCATCGCCACTACTACGATGAGAACACAATCTTTCTCCTTTCTTCTCTTTATTTAATAATAATAATAATAATAATAATAATAATAATAATAATAATAATAATAATAATGGCAGGTCTAACAGCATCACCACTACTACGATGAGAATAGACTTTCTCCTTTAGTCTTTTTACTTAATAATAATAATAATAATAAAAAGAAGAAGAAGAAGAAGAAGAAGAAGAAGAAGAAGAAGAAGAAGAAGAAGAAAGAGCCTCCTTATTGATATGGCAGTCCCTGCTGACTGCAATGTATCTTTGACGATATTCAAAAAGCTGTCAAAATACAAGGACCTTGAAATAGAAATCTCGAAAATGTGGCATATGGCAACATCAACAATCCCTGTTGTAGTTGGAGCCCTAGGACTGGTTGGAAAAGATTGCAGTAGACTAATTGAAGGGATTCCTGGATGTCCATGCCTCAAAGAGATACAAAAAATTGTTTTGACAAGTATAGCCAACCCTTTACGAAGGGCTTTATCTATGTAATTTTTTTTTTTTTTTTTAGTGGAAAGTGTCATGATGCCATTTCTAACCTTAGGTCCCTGGGCGGGACCCGGAAAGAAATGTGTAAACGCCAGAAATCAAAGAAAATAATAATAATAATAATGATGGCTGGTCAAACAGCATAACCACTACTACGATGAGAGCACGGTCTTTCTCCTTTCCTCTCTTTACTTAATAATAATAATAATAATGGTTGGTCTAACAGCATCACCACTACTACGATGACAATAGTCTTTCTTCTTTCCTCTATTTACTTAATATTAATAATAATAATAATAACAATAATAATAATAATAATGGTTGGTGTAACAGCATCACCACTACTACGATGAGAGCACAGTCTTTCTCCTTTCCCCTCTTTAGATAATAAGAAAAAAGTTTTATGTTAAAAAAACAATGTGGATGGAAATAAATCGAAGAAAAGTGCAAAAACTGTTACGCTTCTAAATTTGACCGAGCATCGAACATATCTTTAAAGAGAAAGCCGTAAACGTCATCGGCTGAAGAGATGAGAGGCCTTTAGGATGGAATGAGAATTAAATTTGACATGGCTGCCGACTGTTTCATCTTAGACAACGGCTGAACAAAATGGCGGCGTAACGTTCCGAGTTGGCTTCATTATGATTCAAACTCTCGCTGTTACGGAAACGAACGAACGAACGAATAGCTACAAAGCACATCAAATAAAAGCGGACAATATAACAAACAGTCAAACAAACGATCATAAACAACGCGGGAAACTACATAAAAAGTGGGGGGAAAGGCGGCAGAATTAAATACGAAAGAAAGAAAAAAAAGAAAAGAAAAAAAGCAATAGAAATCAAAAGAAATCAAAATGGCGGTTAATGTTCAATCACCGCAGATGTGAAAAATATTTTCTTTTCGTCTTTTTTTTTTTATATTTACCCAACTGGTTTTGTTTTACTTTCCTTTTCTCTTCCCACCTATTTTTTCTTTACTTTTCTTTTTTTTTTTTTTTGCATTTTTCATTTGTATATTTCTTTCCTTCCTTCATTTTTATAGAACTTTATACTTTCTCTCCACACCTGACTGTACGATCATTTTAATAGCCTTGATCGTGTTAGACAAGAACCATTTACTACTATTATTGTAGTTAGGAGTTAAGGAAAAAAGAGAGACATAGTAATGGTAGTTGCGTGAGACCTGACATTTATTATTATTATTATTATTATTAAGTAAAGAGAGGAAAGGAGAAAGACTGTACTCTCATCGTAGTAGTAGTGATGGTGTTAGACCAAACATTATTATTAATATTATTGTTATTATTATTATTATTATTATTAAGTAAAGAGAGGAAAAGAGAAAGACTGTACTCTCATCGTAGTAGTAGTGATGGTGTTAGACCAAACATTATTATTAATATTATTGTTACTATTATTATTATTATTATTATTATTAAGTAAAGAGAGGAAAGGAGAAAGACTGTACTCTCATTGTAGTAGTAGTGATGGTGTTAGACCAAACATTATTATTGTTATTATTATTATTATTATTATTATTAAGTAAAGAGAGGAAAGGAGAAAGACTGTACTTTCATCGTAGTAGTGGCGATGGCGTTAGACCTGCCATTATTATTATTATTGTTTTTATTTTCTTTGATTTCTGGCGTTTACACATTTCTTTTCGGGCCCGCTCAGGGACCTAAGGTTAGAAATGGCATCATGACACTTTCCACTGACAAAAAAAAAAAAAAAAAAAATTACATAGATAAAGCCCTTCGTAAGGTGTGGGCTGTACTTGTCAGAACAATTTTTTGTATCTCCTTGAGGCATGGACTTCCAGGAATCCCTTCAATTAGTCTACTGCAATCTTTTCCAACCAGTCCTAGGGCTCCAACTACAACAGGGATTGTTGATGTTCCCATATGCCACATTTTCGAGATTTCTATTTCAAGGTCCTTGTATTTTGACAGCTTTTTGAATATCGTCAAAGATACATTGCAGTCAGCAGGGACTGCCATATCAATAAGGAGGTACTTTTTTTTGCTTGTGGTCTTTAATAACAATATTTGGGCCGTTGGCCTTGATTGTTCTGTCAGTGTGTATTGTGTAGTCCCATAGAATTGTAACACGTCCTATCTCCGTAAACGGGTCTGGGTGATGTTCATACCATTTTCTTTCAGTTTCATTCCCATAGAAGTTGCATATTTTCCAGTGCAGATATTGGCCCAGTCTGTCATGCCGGGTTTTATATTCAATGGGTGCCAATATTGTGCAACCTGATACAAGATGATCAATCGTTTCTGGATATTTATCACAGAATCTGCATTTTGGGCTGACACGAAAATTTTAGTATATGTGCTTGAAAAACTGTTCTCTCATCATAGTGATGGTGTTAGACTTGCCATTATTATTATTATTATTATTATTAAGTAAACAAAAGAAAGGAGAATTAATGATGACGGTATCTGACACGCCATTTATTATTATCAACAATATTATTGCTATTGAGTAAATATATCCATCCATCCATCCATCCATCCATCCATATATATATATATATATATATATATATATATATATTCTGTTTATACCAGTGATTTCCAGCCGATATTGGCCATGCCCCACGTTTGTATTTCTAAAATTCTGGCGCCCCCTGTAATATTCAATTCTTACATATTCAAAATTTTTTCTGCAATTCCCGTGAAGGAAACTTTAAAGGCCATTAAGTTGGTCTCTAAACAAACCTCAAAAGACCATGGTTTTCATGAAAGATAAACATTTAAAAAAAAAAAAACTCAACAAAAAGTCAAATATATATAATTCCAAAACATGTAATAGAGAACTAAAAGGTAGAAATATAAAATATTTGAATGAAAGTTTATTCTGTCATATACTTTGATCATTTTAATCATGAAATAATAAAGAAATTTGAGCTCACTAGAAAACAATTCACTGTTTATAAATCATTCTCTTATCGCCCCCTTATTTTGTTGGTATAGTAAGCCGAAGGGTACACATCCTGCACACGCCTCACCAAAATATTACCATGCCCAACCGGTGGGGTATGAGCCCCATGTTGGGATACATTGCTTTGATCGTTCAGATTTCTTCAAAGATCATAACTGCTGAGGTTCAGATTCGAAACGCAAACAGCAATTTCTAAAGAAATTATAATAATAGATTTTTAATTTATTAATCAGTCATTTTTATTAGTTACGATATATTTTTTGTATGTCGTCGGGATCCATCTGTCTCGAGAGGCGATGTAGTAGCGCGGTGCACTACAAGCCTGGGCGGGATACAAAATAAAAAATAAGTAAATAAATAAAAAACAAATAAAAATTAATCTAAATAAATAAATAAATGAACGAATTAATAACTTGTCCCCGCTAAAATAACCGTTAGAACTAATAAATATAACCATAAATAAGCAAAAACAAGTAAAAATAATTAATCCAAATGAATAAATAAATTAAAAACTGTTCCCCCGCCAAAGTAACAGAATAGGCTACGCTAAGCAATCTAAACATTAATCAAATAAATAGCCTTAATTATCTTTCCAGACCAAAACAAACTATTAAATAAGCGACCTAAGCAAATCCCCCACCACTTTTTACTGCGTTAATAAAACATCAAAAACCGAAAAGAATAATACAAAATGTAAAATAAATAAATTAACCCAAACAAACAAATAAATAAACAAACGAGCCACTTCCGCAAAATAACCGCCAGAATAGATTACCCACAATGCCCCACTGACCCATAAATATAAATAGTCGAGGAAAAATCAAACATTCGCGGCCTGACGATTGCGCCTAACATGAAACAGCCTGTTGCCTCTGAGTATTGACTTCAATGTTCACTTTTTATTTATATTTACATACGCTCTATCTCTGATAGCACTTCAGCACTTCGTCCCATAAATATAGCACACCTTCAAACTATATTTCTTCATTCATATATATATATATATATATATATATATATATATATATATATATATATATATATATATATATATATTATGGATTGATTCCGACAATTATTTTAATATCTTTTCTGTTCATACATTATTTTTAGAGATATTAGGTTGGTGCAAAAATAATGACGTAATAATGTCGTTTTTTGACGTTAAAAAATACGTCAAAAAACGACATTATTACGTGATTATTTTTGCACCAACGTAATACAATTATTTAAGTAAATGCTTTGTTTATAATAAAATATTTACCGGCCTGAATATCCGAGAAATCTTAAACAGCATATGTGTACTTCGATAGGAATCGAACTTGTATCCTACACGGAACGGTCATATAGCCTGACGTGCTATACCATTTAGCTACAGAGAAAGCGACTCTTTCTCAAGGTCTGGCTAGATGACAATTACGCGTAACATACATATTCGATTGCTGTCAGAGGACACGATTTCTATGCAGATTTCTCGTACATTCAGGCCAGTAAATGTTGATACTGTTTATTATAAACAGAGCATTTACTTTAATATATGTGTGTATATAAATAACGTATAACAATTCTCTAACTGAGTCCATTTCGTAAGATTTAAGTTATGAAAGTCTCGATCAAACGATGCTATTTAAGAACATGACTTGAGTTCTCGGGTTAATTGATTTGTTTTAGTTTAGAAATTGATAAATTCTGTTACTAACAATCAATGTGGATGTTTCTTCATGTCGTGAAGATACTGGTAATTGGTTTGTTTTGTGGGGTTGCAGTGTCATCTGTTGTTGAGATTAAATATGCAATTCCTTGTGTTTCCGGGCTTTGTCTTCTGCTGTTGATAACATTAAGAAACAGATCTGCTAATGGTTTGTACATAGATTGGAAAGAATTTCACCAGGAGCTTGATAGTTTATCTATTCATAAGGATTTTCGTTTTACACTTACGGTTTTCTCTGCTATTTATGAGAGCTTGTTGTACATTTTTAACGTCTATTTTGTTTCGAGTTTGTTTATCTTTCTGTAGTAACACTCAGTGTTTTTTAATCCATTCTACGTTACTGTTAAAATTCTTTTCATTAGCGTATATCTTTTTTTTCTTTTTTTTTTTGTAGATCTCTTACTTCTGGTGTGTTTTTTCTCTCCAAAGTCTTCATTTCCCTATAGAAATATTACTTCTGAGAATATCGGTTTGTCAATAAATGTCATTTTTTTAATACTCCGCGCCCTTTGCGCTTTCAGATCGATAAAATATTTTATTTATATTTGTGTACAGCAGGTATATAAATTCATTTTGGTAAACCTTATGTAATGGCAAAACTTAAAATCGTATAAAAGCAAAGTGGCTATTTTTTCGATCAAGTTTTGAACCGTTGTATCTTAGAAATGATTAAAGATATTTTATTGGAATTCTCCGAAGTTTTTATAAAACAACTGGACTCTACTTTGAGCAATTCAAATATATAATTACTCTCCAAGCTTCAGAGAAGTATCGTGATGAAATCGATTATAAACGAAAATGACATGCTCATCATTAATTAATCATAGCTAAGGATTGGAAGCTCATGAAGGATTGAAATAAAGTTTAAATATATATTCACACATTATGACATACTGAGGTCAGTATGTCAAAATCGGCCAACACACTCCGAATTTTCTCCACTTTTTGAAAACCAATATCTCTGACAGTATTTACATTATTCCGACTATTGTCCTCATCTTTGTCGCCATATTTATCAAAACGTTTCGGCCGTTGTACGCTCCGGCTTTCTTCAGGTGGTTGGAATTTCGAACTGAACACTTTATTTGGATCACTGGGGTAGACTGTCCTCAAGAACAGATGGCACAGTGGATAAAGGCGTTGCTTAGATCCAGTGACAGAACCAAAGAGTGTGAGTTCAATACCCGGTTAAGTCAGTGGAGAACTTTCAAAAGGAAAATTAGCAGGAGATAACTGATAACTGACATTCATCAAACATGGCACGTGGAACTAGAACAGTCTACCCCAGTGATCGAAATAAAGGGTTCAGTTCGAAATTCAAACCACCTGAAGAAGGCCGGAGCGTACAAGAGTCCGAATAATGTAAATAGTGTACATAATAACTCATCTCATAAATATAAACAGATACTGAAAGGCCGAAACGTTGTGATAAATATGGCGACAAAGATGAGGACAATAGTCCGAATAATGTAAATAGTGTACATAATACCTCATCTCAGAAATATAGACAGATACTGAAAGGCCGAAACTTTGTGATAAATATGGCGACAAAGATGAGGACAATAGTCCGAATAATGTAAATAGTGTACATAATACCTCATCTCAGAAATATAGACAGACACTGAAAGGCCGACACGTTGTGATAAATATGGCGACAAAGATGAGGACAATAGTCCGAATAATGTAAATAGTGTACATAATACCTCATCTCAGAAATATAGACAGATACTGAAAGGCCGGTATATTTTTTTCATTTCATTTGTGATTTGTTTGTAGTTCATGAAGATTGAGAGCTGCTGTTTTTTGGAGCTCTCATCCTAGGCTCCACTCTATTCCTTATCTACATAAACGACCTTCCTGACGCCATAAATTCCCAAGTTGGCATCTACGCGGATGACACCACAATTTATTCCTGCCTCAAAAACAAACCTAGTGTCACTGACAAAACTAACCTGGCCGTGCGTCTCGAAAAGGACCTCCAATCGATTGTGAACTGGGGCACGAATTGGCTGGTCAACTTCAACGCTTCTAAGACAAAACTGCTCTCTATTAATCACCACAGAGATCCTTCCCTTCTCTCCATTAGAATGTCTGACGCTCAACTTCTCGAGAGCAACTCTCTGCGGCTTCTCGGTCTCACGTTGACTGCTGACCTGAGATGGAATAAATAGATTGAATCAATTGCCTCGTCCACTTCAAGGTAAGTTGGCTCCCTGAGCCGCGCCAGGAAGTTTTTCTCCCCGGAGTCGATCCTCCAGATCTACAAATCAACAATTCGCCCTTGCATGGAGTATTGCTGCCATATATGGTCTGGAGCATCTTCTGTTTGCCTCGGGGTTCTTGATAGGCTCCAGAGGCGGATATGCAATGTAGTTGGCTATGCTCTGGCATCTCGTCTACAGTCACTTTCTCACAGACGCGCCGTCGCCTCCCTCTGTCTGTTCTACAAATACTTTCATGGAAATTGCTCCGAGGAGCTGCATTCGCTGGTTCCCAGACGTCATGAGTTCAAGCGCCCTACAAGGCTGACATCCCGCTCTCACCCCTTCACTGTCGAAACTCCTAAATGTAGCCGTCTCTTCTACTCCAATAGCTTCATGTCTCGCACCTCTCGTCTGTGGAACTGCCTTCCCTATTCCAGTTTCCCTGAGAGCTATAATCTCCAGCTATTCAAGTGTAATGTCAATCGACATCTCCAGTCGCCTTGATCTATCCACTACCCTCATCCTTTCTTCTATCACTCCTATCTGATCTTGCTCTAAATTTTCTGTAACCCGTTGCGTCCTAGTGGCTTTATAACTGGGTGTGGATATACAATGGAAAGCTTTGGAGGACTGCAAAAGAAAGATATAGCTGTTTTGTTTATAGCATTATCATCTGTTATAATTGATAATACTTGAAAGACTATCTCCTCTAAATCAATTATTATACGTTTAACTATGTCAAATAACTTCTTAGCTTTAAGACATTTAGTTGGCATAACATGCACAACATCTTTATATTGTGAGAATACACTGCTAATCATGAAAGCAAAAGCACTTGTTGCAGCTTCACTGCTGTTGTCAGATAAGCCAACAATATTACCACCCTTATAATCTAAATAAGGTTTTAGATGTATTTCATCAACAAGTAAAGATACTGTGATGTCCTTCTGCACTAGGAGCTTAAATTTATTTTTAATATACATAAGAAAATTGTTATGTTTCTCAATCAAAGGATTCATATATGTTGATAATGTTAGTCTTTTAATGGTTGAATAGCTAGAAGTAAAATTATATTTTTGCTGTCTCTTAACAATCTGTACCCTTTAGTGGACCAGTTATATAACAATGAAGAAAATATCATTTCTGTTGAATAATCAAGCTTATTTTGTGTCATTGAATTTAGCTGCTCATATATAAATTTAATTGTATTAAAATGTTTGTTTGATTCTTCTTGCACCAATAGTAGAAATGACATTACCAATTTTAATGTAAAAATCATATTTTGAGGTTCAGTTTGCTGTTGTTCTGTGTCCATTTTCTTCATGTTTTCTATCAGAATTTCAAGAGTATTTTGATCAGTTACATGTTTAGGAATCTTATAGTCCCCTATTGAATGCTTTTCCACATATCTACAAAACACATGTACTGTAAAATCAGATTCAATTACAAGAGACAGATTGATTTTTGGATAAGAGGATTTGATGATGCTGAATATAATAAGTGTCTCTTGCTGCCTAACAAAACTCCAGTAATTTCTATCAAGGAAATTTAATTTCCCTTCTAGATCATTAACATTATGGAATTTCTTCTGCATTTTATATGCTAAGTCATCATTAATACTTTGATTTAAAGCACTTTTAAGAGCAGAATTCTCTAGTCGGATTCTCCTAGAGTCTGGTGACTCTCTAGAAGTATTCAATGAAGATAAATATGAAGGACAGTTTGGGAAAATTCTAGGAATAGCACCATCACGAAGATATATTTTTTTTAGTTTAACTGCAGTTGTGGCACCTGTTTTTTTTTTGTTGTTTTTTTGTCAAAAGCTGACGATTCTCTCCATATGTCCTCCGCTCGAAAATGTAGTTCACATACGTAAAAAGATTTTTAAAAAAAATCTATTTTAAATTCTTATGAAAATCTAAGAAAATCAATCAGCAAAAATCTACAGTAATATGAAGCATTAATAATTTTAGGAAAAGTGAAGAGAATTCAACAAAAGATTATTAGTGACGAAGCTATGTACAAATAAGAGAATTTTTAACGTTTATTCATTTTTTAATTTAAAATGATAAATAAAAAACATTCTAATGAATAAAACAATTCTATAAAATTGTTAAATTATAATAATTCTAAAAAAAAAAATTATTTTTATGCCTATAAAAAGATTCCTTTATGAATTTATATCGAAAGTTTATTTTTTATAAAATTTAGATTTCAGCTTTTAAAAACTTTCCCAAATTTGTTTTTAATGTTTTGTGAATTATAAAGATATGAAATTATTTTAATCCTCAAAGTTTTAATTGGGTTTAATAACTTTTTAAAACAAAACTTTGTTTTAAAATGTGTTGTGAATTACAGATATGAAATTAATTCAATTAAAGTTTCATTTCGTCACGAATAAAACAATTCTAAAAAATCGTTAAAATTATTAGAATTATTTTTTATGCATATAAAATATCCCTTTAGGAATTCATGAATGAATTTAGGTCGAAAATTTCTTTAAAGTTTATTTCTTAAAAAAATGAGTTTTTAGATTTTAAAAGCAACCCGTACGAGAATGAATGTCTAAAGTCTAAACTTTCTCGCTAGATTTTATGTCTTATTAACTTTATGTTATGAATTACAAAGACATGGTATTAATTTTGTCATTAAAGTTTCAATAAAATTTACTTATTTTTTAATACAAAAAATACTCACTCTGCTGAATTTAGTTGGTGAAAAATGATCTCTTCTGATTGTACGAATCCAAACATCAGATAATTTTTTATCTTTAGGGAAAGAAAATGCATGTACTTTAGGGCCGTTTTTATAATTCCCTTTGCAATTTGGTACAACACATCTATAAGGCATTGTTTTTGTTTTAAATTCAATATTTAAAAGAAAGTATTAATAAACAATTTAAAAATGCCGCTGTAAAAAGTCTGATACAAAAAACAAACGACACGCTTCTTGAAAGTCGGACTCAATATGATGACGTCACATTTCTCCTTAACCCAATCAAACAGGCCTTCTATATCGGTGATCACGGTAGGGTTCGCGTGCGAGCCCGTGGGCAGTTTTGATTTTGTCAATATGTGTATATATATATATATATCAGTACACGCATCTTTCCTCTCCTTCCCTTTCAACATATCATTTCCGATAAGTTGACCGATTAAATAGATCAATGTCTAATCCTTACCCCCTCCTTCCTAAATATTATTTATTAAAATAAACCCTCTCTAAACTCGACCATGTCTCTCACACCACTCCTTAATAGCTTCTCTGTTAAATTACATAAACTTAATACTACCCGTCAAAATTTCATGTTACGTTTCACCTTTTGAAAGTGATGTTTGAAGATCCAGGTTAATGTCTCTGGTGAAATAAATTATTACAATGGAGCCTTAAAGTGGTCTGTTTTCCTTTAAATTATATTTATTTTATTACCTTTCACGCAGAATTTTTTCACTGCCAGTTCAAGAAAGACATTTGGGTCACTAACACACAAAAAAGAGAATGTCTCCATTTTAGAGTTCCATGGATACAACGTTTAAAAACGCACTATCCAGACGGAGTTAATCACAAATTTAACAATATAGATAGTATTAATAATTCACCACACACATCAGGATCTACCCACATTTCTCACCCAAATAAGACAGACATGCTCACGGAGGTGTTGAGGCATCACACTTATACACACACCCACACGAATATACACGCTTACACACATCATACTCACTCACTCCCTAAGAACCAAATAACACACACACACTTAACAGAGACACATTCCTTTCCAGCAACCAATAAAACTGTCCAAATGACCAAGGGAATTCAGAGCGCATGAATCCATCCAGCTCTTATCTCAAATAACAACTTAAAAGAGACTGTTTGACCAACACAAGGATTGTCCAAAATTCACGTTAAAAAAACAAAAAAACATAAAAACTACAGACAAAAGTTCATTTTCTCCATCAAGACATACATTTCTGTAGTTCAATGCTACTAACAAGCAATTTTTTTTTCTCCTGATGATGGCCATCTTTGCCGAAACTAGTCGAGAAATCAGTCTGAAATAATAATAAAAACGAAAGAATATTGATATACAACCCAGTGTGTCTGAAGATTTTAATTTTTTAATATTTTTTATTGTTCAATATTATATATATATATATATATATATATATATATATATATATATATATATATAGGAATTTGTAGGTCTGATGAATTGGATCATGATTACGATTCCAATGTAATAAATTATAACCATGGAACTCTAAAATCTTTCTAATGTTATCTGCTCTGGACTTTTCTATTCTCTCAATTATAGTGAATTTGGCATGGGTTTTAAATCATATTTTTCTAGGCGGAAATGTTGTTCTACAGGTAATAATCTTTCATGGGGTTTCGACGTAATTCGACTGATACACACACACACACGCACACACACTCATATATATATATATATATATATATATATATATATATATATATATATATATAAATATATATACTTTTTTACTGGCAAAGACACGTAGATCCTTATATGAACCATGTTTTCTGTGTTTACAAGAGAAAATGCAGATTATCAGGTTCTTGAATAGGGATGATTTATTAAATCAAAGATTTGAATTAATTGTTAATTGTAAACATATCATACCTTGACTCTACAATCTTCCTAGACTTTTGGAAAGCCTTACTGCGCTTAAATTCATAAACTTCAGGTACCATAGCAGAAAGGGAATGCTGGTCTTCAATCTGTCTTATTTTAAACTTAGCTAGCCACAGTTACTGACCCAAACATACCACAGAATCATTTACGCCAAATCAATGCATTCTTACCATTCTTACTACACTCACCATAATACCTCAAGTCTCTATGAAGTCCTAACTAGTTCCCATATGCACACTTTTCTGTAAGGGTGGAGAATAAAAGTAGCAACCTTGAGGAAAGGCATAATTATTTTTGAAATACAAATAAGTGGCACAAGGTGAAGAGTGGGATAGGGGAAGGCTGGCCTTCAATCTGTCTTATCTTAAACCTTACTAGCCACGATTACTGATCCAAGCATAGCACAGTATTACTTACTCCAAAAAAACTTACTTTTTTTTAAGCATTTCACCAAGCCTTGCCACTAGCACGCAAGGGGTTATAGAAAGCGGGAGCAATAGTACAGAGGCGCGATAGAAAAAAGGATGAAGAGAAGGACGGGAATAGATGACGGCATCTGGAGATGTCGACTGACATTGCATTTGAATATTTGGAGATTATAGCTATCAGGGAAGTAAGTAAGAGGAAGGGAGTTTCACAGAGGGGAAGTGCGAGACATGGATCTATTGGAGCAGAAGATCAGGATCAGGGCCAATCATATTGTATATCCGTCTCTGGATTTTATCGAGGACCTTAAGATGAATATGGAGTGGCTCCAGACCATATATGACAGCAGTATTTCACGCAAGGGCGAATGGTTGATTTCTAGATTTGAAAGATGGACTCGGGTGAGAAAATCTTTCTGGCGCGACACCGGGAACCAAATTTCCTTGCGGTAGATGGAACTATTGATTCAATGTATTTTCCCACATTCTTACTTCTTATCGGTTACTGAAGTACCTTCTGTCTGAAAAAATTAAAAGACAATATTTTCCCGAAAAGTAAACATCAGAGGTCTTTGCGAAATGGCGTTTACACATTCATTGGTTGCAGGTAAAAGCAGGTTTAACCAGCATCCAGATAGGCTCAAAGTAAACAGAAAAAGTAAAGGCAGATAATGATTCCGAAAATCATTCCTGAATATTACAATTTTAACTTCAAGTTTCAAACCAAAGGTTATCTATCCTCCTTATCCCCTTCATCATCACTTCCTCCTCTTACGTTATGACACGCCACATTCTGTAACCCTCTACCTTGAGTGGCTTTTGAGCCTATTGGATGATCATTCTTCTTCTTTTATACGCCATATCCCCCAGAACCTTGGATGAGCACGGCTTTTCGCAACTTCCTTTGTAGATCTAAGAATTGTTTGTTTATTCACTGTCTCCTGCCATTCATTTAGTCTTCTAATTCTATGTCCGTTTTTTTACAAGGTGTGGGTGATCACGACTCTCCACAACTTCCTTTTTAAATCTAAGCAATATTTGTCACGTTACAATCACTGCCAATTCATTTTCTTTTCTCTATTTTTTCTTTTAGGCGTATGTTTGATATTTTCAGGACATTGTTGCGATTATGACTAGACACAACTGCAACTCTTAGCAAGATTTGTCTGTGTGTTGTGTTGTGGTGTGCACGCGTGTGTGTGTGTGTCTGTCTGTAATTCTTTTTTGTTTTGTTTTGGAAATTCTTGTCTTTTCTGTCTCTTGAACTGTTTTCAACAGGTATGAGATAGATAGATAGATAGATAGATAGATAGATAGATATTAACAAGATGACATAGATATGAACAGGATGAAATAGATAGATATTAATATAAATTAATATATAGATAGATATTAACAGAATTATATATATATATATATATATATATATATGACGTCATATATTACGAAATGTCCGACAATTTATTTATTAAAGACATTTTTATATTTAACCTTATTTTTATAGATACAAGTATTTAAGTAAATGCTCTGTTTATAATAAACAGTATTAAATAACATTTACCGGCCTGAATAGGATTCGAACCTGCATCCTATACGGAACCGTCATTTACGCTGACGTGCCTACGTCATTTAGGTTGACTCTTAATCGTGTTTTCAAATTGATTTCGTGCAAAAACAATTGTGTTTTTCCAATTTTTGGCGCTGTCAGAACCACCGCAAGGTAATTTTACGTAGTCCTGTGAAGTTTTGTTGAAATCGGTTGAAAAATGTAGGAAATCTAATCCAAAACGTACAGACACACACAACCTGGGTTTTATAATAAGTAAGATGATCTAACAAATCTTATTCATTTAGTAGCCTTTCTGTAATCTTTTACAATTTATAATTTTTACTTATTGAATACAGTAAAAAAAATTGGACACCATGTGTATTTAAAGCAGTTTCCGGTTATTATTTTTAGTTAGGTGGACTTGCGTATGTTTAGATTTTATTTGTTTACTTTTTGTGTATCGTTCTCTGAAAATAAACGCTGAGTCACCGGAAGTTAACGGCATTCGGACGTTTGAGTAGCCGGCAGTAACTTCCGGTCAGTTGTGATACACTTAACCGTGTTTTCAAATTGATTTCGTGGAAAGACAATGGTGTTTTTCCAACATTTGGCGTTGTTAGAACCACCGCCGGGTAATTTTACGCAGTCCTGTGAAGTTGTGTTGAAATCGGTTAAAAAATGTAGCAAAAACCCGATCCAATATATAAACGTACACACACACACAATCTGCGTTTTATAATAAGTAATATATATATATATATATATATATATATATATATATACAGATAGATAGATAGATAGATAGATATTAATATAAATTAATAGATAGATATTATCAGACTGATATGTATATATATATATATATATATATATATATATATATATATATATATAGAGAGAGAGAGAGAGAGAGAGATATTAATATTAGGCTGGTGCAAAAATAATATCGTTTTCTCACAGTAACATATGTGAGAAAACGACATTATTTTTGCACCAACCTAATATAAATTAATTGATAGATATTAACAGACTGATATATATATATATATATATATATATATATATATATATATATATATATATATATATATATATAGATAGATAGATAGATAGATAGATAGATATTAATATAAATTAAACTGAGATAGATAGATATAACGAAATTCTACGGAATGAGAATTTATTGGGATTATGAGATTTTTTTACGGCTTATCAACACTTTGTCGGTTATTTAAATCTGAGACATGTTTCGCATTTTTCGAATCGGTCCTTCACCTAAATCTTCAGTGATGGATCAAGAACCAGTGTTTTCAGCATGATTTAACTGTCAGCGTGATCAAAGCGAGCCTTCAAGTTGGAAAAGGGGGGGGTCTCATCAGATGCGGATTGATTTTGAGAGGGACGGGTTTCGCCAGGTATACATAACCAAAATATCCTGATATGTGAAGTAAACTCGTCAGCTGCACGGTTACCCTAAGACCACACACGGATGTGGGAATCGTATTAATTAAGGTACTGATTTGTGTATCTTCTATCAGAGAATCAAGCAATACGGAAACTAATTTTAAGAATCTGTGAAAGAACATTCTAAGGTTTCCTTCTCTTATATTATTTCTCCAGACCATTAACCATTAAGAAGAAGGAAGAAAAGATGATCTAAATTCTTGAAAAAAGAATCGCCTTTACTCGAACAATTCTTCGTCGAGTATTCACACTTGTATTCGCTTTACTTTTAAATAAGCACAGTTAAGATAACACCATTTAATTGCCCCCGGGTGGCATGTTATCCTACCAAATGCTGTTTCTTTACGTCGACTCCAGTTAAGCTTTTCTCGCCATTGTTCTTTCAAACCTTGCAAGCGCTTGCTCTGTTCAATATATATTAACAGAGAGAAAAAAATGGCTGCACGTTAAAGCTATTGTTCTGAAGAAGTTGTGAAAAGGCGGCCAAGAAACATTATTCCGTTGTTCTATGTGTGTCTTATCGGTATAAATTCACCCCTGCTGCTAATGCTACTTAGAAAGGCTAGCAGGCCTGTCGGAATATTTACGCAAAAGAAAATTGAATAAGAGACAGATTAGCAAGAATTGATGGAAAGTAATACGGGGAGATGCTGAAAAGTAATCAATTTGACCCAATTCCGAAAATATAATCAAACACAACTACAAAAAACATTGCTTTAATTTCGGAAGAAAATAAAAACAAAAACTGTCCACTATTTGGATATTTTTTATTATGCTGTTCCTTGATCTAAGGGTTCCTCTAGGGTTATTAGAGACTATAAGGTCAATTGTTTTATATTTTTTTATAATATATGATGTGCTTAACTTATTTATTATTATTATTATTATTATTATTATTATTAATGGGTTTAAAATTCTATGGTTAAGGTACGTAGATGACACCTTCATACTCTGGCCACACCAGGAAGATGTTCAGGTTCTACTGGACCATGCGAACTCAATAAGACCTTCGATACAGTTCACAATGGAGAAAGAGAGTAACAACGCACTCTCATTCCTGGATGTTCTAATATCTCGAACAGAGCATGGATTTAAGACATCCGTATACCGTAAAACGACATTCACCGGACAGTACCTCAATTTCAACTTCTACCATCCATACAGCGTAAAGAAAGGGATTGTCCGTTGCTTACAACACCGAGCAAAAGTCATAAGTGGCGACCCAGAGACGTTAGATAAAGAATTGGTCAGTATAAGTAGTACCCTACAATGTAACAACTACCCTGGGTACATGGCAGCAGCCCCCAAAACTGGGATAGGCGGGTACAAGAGGAGGACAACACTCAGAAAACAGTCTGCCTGCCTTATGTGAAGGGGTTATCAGAGAAAATACAAAGGATCTGCGGTCCATATAACATCAGGACAACTTTAAAAAGCTTGACGACACTTCGCAGATATCTCTCCTGAGTAAGACCCCTCATAGAGGAGAACATGACTAAAGACTGTGTACGCTATCCTGTGGAGCTGCGGAAAGGAATATAAAGGAGAGACAGGCCACCCCCTCAAGGTAAGGCTTCAAGAACACCAGAAATCTGTAACACGATGGGAAGTAGAAAAACAGGTGTGGCTGACCACATATGGAGAGAGAAGGGAGATCACCGCCCTCTGTGGGATCATGTTGAGATCATAGATAAGGAACACCATTAGAAAATTCGTAAACTTAAGGAATCAGCACATATGCTAGGCCACAAAAATCTCCTGAACCGACCAAGCATAGAAATAAATACAATATGGGATAATAAGTAGTGCCAGAGAAAAGCAATGATAACAACAAAGTTGCAATATGAGCTCTGATAAAAACATATAATGATAACAGCAAAATTGCAATAT
>OZ010608.1:75011839-75106839 GCA_963932145.1 Acanthosepion lycidas | reverse complement strand
GGAGGAAAATGAAAGGAAAAAGAAGGAAAAGAAAGAAAATGACAGAAGAGAAAGAAAGAGATAGACAATGACAGAAGAGAAAGAAAAAGAGAGAAAATGAAAGAAGAAAATGAAAAAGAAAGAAAATGAAAAAAAAAAGAAACAGAGAAAAATGCAAAAAAACTTACAAAAAGTGAAACAAAAAATAAACGGAAAAAAAGAAATTGAAAGAAATTAAAATATTTGGAAGTTTCGGAAAAATGGTTGACGTTCGGAATGAAAAGAAAGAGAAGAATAAGCAATTGGAAAATAAGAAAAAACAGAGAATTGGTGAAGGAAAGACCAAAAAAGAGAGAAAAAGAGAGAATAAAAGAAGATAAAATAATGGAAAATGAAAGAGACAAAAAGGAAGTAGAAATAAGAAAGAGGGAAAGTAAAAGAAAGAAATAAAGAAAGAAAGAAAGAAAGAAAAAAAGAAAGAAAGAAGGGAAGGTTATAGAAATATTGAATGTAATTGAAAGCGAGAGGGAATAGGAAACATTGGGGGGAAAAGAAACATGAGACAAAGAAAAGGAAAGAAAGACAGAAAGAAAGAAAAAGAATGACGAAGGAAAGTGAAAAGAAAGAAAGAAAAAGAAAAAAAGAAAATAAGAAGAAGAAAAGAAAAAAGAAAAAAAGAAAGAAAGAGGAGGCGATAAGAAAGAAAAACAATGAAATTATGCGAAAAAGAGACGAAAACACAAAAAAAATAGGATAAGAAAAAAGAACAAATAAGAAAAGGAAGGAAAGAAAAAGAAAGAAAGAAAGAAAGAAAGAAAGAAAGAAAGAAAGAAAGAAAGAATGAAATATAAGGTATGGAAACATTGAATATAATTGAAGTACAGTGGCGGTAATAGGAAATAGCGATAGAAAAAGAAAGACTGAAACAAACAAAAAATAAAAGAAAGGAACAATGAAAGAAAGAGAAAGATGAAAAAGAAAATTATAAAAAGAAAGAGTTTAAGAAGAAATGCATTCCCTAAATAATATAGAAGACAAAAAAAGAAAGACGTAAATTTACATAGAATAAAGCAGCAGCAAAAACCTTAAATAAAGATTTTATAAAAAAAAAAAAAAAATTATAGAAAAATCTGAAAAAAATAAAAAAAATAAAACCGAAATGAAAATCTGAAAAGAATGAGTTTGTGAAAAAATATAGAAGGAAAGAAAAAAGAAATTTAAAACGAGAATATGAAAAAGAAAATGTTTGTCAGTGAATGAATGCAATAAAGAGATATAAAAATATGAAACAAAGAGAGGAAGACAAGAAAGAAAAGTAACAAAGATAGAAAGAAGCAAAGAAAAAAATAAGAAAAAGAAAGAATAGAAAGAAAGAAAAATGTTGCAATAGAAAGAACGAAAGAAAGAAAGAAGGAAAAGAAAGAAAAAAAAAGAATGAATACAAAGAAAGAAAAAAATTCAATAGAAAGAAAGAAGAAAAGAAAGAAAGAGAATAAATCATTGGAAGAAAGAAAGAAAGATCATAAGAAAAAGGAATAAAAGAAAGAAAAATGAAAGCCTGAAAGAAAGAAAGAAAGAAAGAAAAAGGAAAGCCTTAAAGAAAGAAAGAAAGAAAGAAAGAAAGAAAGAAAAAGGATAGCCTTAAAGAAAGAAAGAAAGAAAAAGGAAAGAAAGAAAGAAAGAAAGAAAGAAAGAAAGAAAAAGGAAAGCCTGAAGGAAAGAAAGAAAGAAAAATGAAAGCCTTAAAGAAAGACTTAAAGAAAGAAAGAAAGAAAGAAAGAAAGAAAGAAAGAAAAATGAAAGGCTTAAAAAGCTTTAATGAAAGCTTTAAATAAATAAATAAACAAATAAAGAAAGAAAGAATGGAAGAAGAAAGCCTGAAGGAAAGAAAGAAAGAAGGAAGGAAAGAAAAGGAAATCCTTAAAGAAAGCCTTAAAGAAAGAAAGAAAATGAAAGCCTGAAAGAAAGAAAGAAAGAAAGAAAGAAAGAACGATAGAGGAAAGTCTGAAGGAAAGAAAGAAAGAAATAAAGAAAGAAGGAAAGAAAAAGGAAAGCCTAAAAGAAAAAAGAAAGAAAAATGAAAGCCTTAAAAAAAGAAAGAAAGAACGAAAGAAAAAAGAAAGAAAGAAACATGAAAGCCTTAAATAAATAAATAAATAAAGAAAGAAAGAAAGAAAGAAAGAAAGAAAGAAAAAGGAAAGCATGAAGGAAAGCCTTAAAGAAAGAAAGAAAGAACGATAGAGGAAAGCCTGAAGGAAAGAAAGAAAGAAATAAAGAAAGAAGGAAAGAAAAAGGAAAGCCTAAAAGAAAAAAGAAAGAAAAATGAAAGCCTTAAAGAAAGAAAGAAAGAAAGAAAGAATGAAAAAAGAAAGAAAAATGAAAGAAAAATGAAAGCTTTAAAGAAAGCCTTAAATAAATAAATAAAGAAAGAAAGAAAGAAAGAAAGAAAGAAAGAAAGAAAAAAAAAGAAAGAAAGAAAAAGGAAAGCCTGAAGGAAAGCCTTAAAGAAAGAAAGAAAGAAAGAAAGAAAGAAAGAAAGAAAAATTAAAGATATCTGAGATGAAATGCAGAAAGTTCTTCAGGGAGAAATCATTATAGAAGTGGAATTCAAGAGAGACAGTTTTTAAGAGAAATAACTAAAGAAAGGAAGAGACTATGTAGAAATAAAAACTCACTTAGGATGGAATGTAAAGGAAAAGTTTAAACTGAAACCAGAAATGAATAAAAGCAATACATTGCAGAGATGACGATTGTATTAATTTCTCTGTTGTCTTTTTATTAACATCAAAGTGTCAGATTGACCCAGACACGCAAACAAAACCATCACTCTTAAATCAAAGATATGAAAGAAAGTATTTTTCTTTTTCTTCCGGAAAGAAAAAAAAAAACAAAACAAAACCTTGAGTTGAAGTATTTACCCAATCTTACCAATTATTTAACGAGCACCAAACAGAATTGCGTCAACAATTTCAGAAACAGAGCTACAAAAAGCGGCGTAAATAAAGATCTAGATACTTCACTGTACGTATTTCCACTAATTCGTGATATCTAAGGTTTAAAATGAACTTTTAAAAATGAAAAAGCATTCTTGAAGCTTTCATTTTAGCTTTAATTGAAAGCTAAATGATTAAATTTAGTATTTTAAGTAAGCAATTTATTCTGGTTTATTTCAAATAGAAATTATAGTGATTGGAATCTCAATGTTTTGGTTGCTTTCAGAAAATCATTTAAAATCAGCCATTTTTGACCCATTTTGACACATCGGTAAACAAAAGTTAATTCTCGGTTTTAAAAATCTTCCAAAAATAAAATACTTTTCAAAAACTTTATTTAAGGAATATTAGCTGTATAATTAATCTGATTTGAAACAAATATTATTTACTTTAAGTTGAAAATAAGAGAGAAATGGATTTTTTAAAAACAAACAGTAGCGGTGATCAAGTGCTTGTCACCGGTTCTCAATCACATAAGAAGTGCCGATAAAGGCGTTGAAAGGTTTATTGTTGTTCTAGGGAGACTTTATTTGTTAAAATATAATTTAAGAAAATAACAAGTGAGCGCCTTTTTTTATATAATTTTTAAATATTCAGTAATCTTAAAAATGTTGGAAAATATTCTCCGTAATCTAATTTAAGGAATGTTGACTTTAAATTTGCTATAGTCATCGTTCTTATTTTCTGATTATATCGTGTATGGACGACCATACTTTCAAACAGGGGCAGTTGCGTAATATTTTATGTGCATAAAAAATGAAAGATATTTGAAAAGAAATTGGTGCAAAACGACTTTTATTATGCTTTTCAATTTTTAATTCGTAAATATAATTTCCACTACAGAACAATATCACCTAACCTATGTAAAGTAAAACAGAATTTTAAAGGAGTTATATATTACAAATTTATTACAATTAAATTTTTTAAAAAATGAAAATAACTCTTGTAAAACTTCATGGAAAAATTGTTTAAGAAATTAATGTCCTTAAAAATGTTAATTCTAAAAGCAATTAAAAGAATATCTAATTAAATAATGTCATAATTTTATTGAACTTTTATTTTACGATTCGGAGCAGGTTTTCGGGCAATGAGTATTAGTTTGAAAAAAAAGTTTACATTCTCCAAGGAGTCCTGCTTTTAGCAAATAAAAAACTTTGCTAGTGAAAATTTAATTACTCGAAATTTCATGAAATGAAGTAAATTGGAGGTAACAGACTAAAAATACTTTTTATCAAGTTTAAAAAAAAAAAAAAAATCCAAAATAATTTCATTCATTTGTGAATAAATCCTAAAGGTTTCATTAAAATCCGATATATATTTGTTTTTTGAAAGAATTTCTAGAAGAAACCTCAACAGAATGCAGAAAGTACTGGACGGCCGTTTCGTCCTATATTTGGGACACATCAGCAATGCGCATCCACCTGTACCGTTAGGATATGACTCAGGCGTCATACTAATTGTACCAACTGACCTCGGTGACGAAAATGTAACGAATTAGACTCGATAATTGCGATAATTCTCAATGGCCCCCCTAATATTTTCCAACTAGTGTTTTAGCGCATTTTTTTTTCAGGTGAAAAACACATTGGAAATTCTTTCAAAAAACAAATATATATCGGATTTTAACGAAACCTTTGGGATTTATTCACAAATGAATGAAATTATTTGGGATTTTGGATATCCATATATTTGCTTACATATATATATATATATATATATATATATATATATATATATATATATATATATATATATGTGTGTGTGTGTGTGTGTGTGTGTGTGTGTGTCTATATCAGGCTGTTCATATCGGTCTCAGTTTGTTCTTTATCTATCTATCTAAATACTATATGCATAAACGGGAATATATTCAGGAATATTTATTCAAAAATGAATTTCAAAATATGTTCTGCCATAAAATAATGAAATGCACCCATTTTAAATTAAAAATACCCACATATGCTGATCCCGTTTTAATTTTTTATTCTACAGAGTGTTGCAGCAAAATCCGACTCTTGACAAAAAGAAAACGAAATAGGCAATAAAAACAAAAATTGTATATGCATAGACCCGACAGTTTATTTAGCAACAGTTAGAGTTACATACTACATTATTTTTCAATGTAACCACCGCCGGCGCAACGACCATCTCAAGGCGGGCGCGAAATGAGTCACACGCTTTGGTGACCATCTCCTTGTCCATAGCAGCGAACGCTTCCACAATGGCAGCCTTCAGAGACTTGACCGTGTTGTGGTCGTGCTAGTTAGTCTTGGCCTCAATTCCACCCCAGAAGAAATAGTCAAGAGCGGTTGCAGTCAGGTAAGGAGGGCGGCCACAAGTCTGGCGACCAGTGGTGAGGAACATTGTTGAGCAGCCACGCCTGGGTCGTCTTGGCCTTGTGTGCAAGAGCGGAGTCTTGCTGGAAGACGTAGGGTCGTCCGATGGCGATCTCGTTCATCCAGGGTCTCACCACCCTCCTTAGCACCTCCTGGTAGATCTCAGTGGTGACTCTCAGGCCATTTTAAAAGAAGAACGGAGGTATGACGACCCACTCGCTGGAGATGACGCCAAGGATCATGACGGAGGAGGGAAACTTCGTATGTTTCATGACGGGAACCTCCTCGATGTCTTTCCAGATCCACCTGTTGTTCTGCCTGTTGCTGATCTTGGCGTAGCTCTGGCTTCCATCATTGTTGACTGTCTCCTTGACGGCGGTGACGAACTCGTTGGTACTAACGGCCAAAGAACGAAAGTTGTAGGCCTTTCGTTTGGCAGTAAACTCGTTCTTGTTTTCACACGCCTTCTACTTCCTCGAAATGTCCATGACCATGGTCCTCTTGCAGTCAGGTGAGGAGGTCGGCCACAAGTCCGGCGACCAGTGGCAAGGAACATTGTTGAGCAGCCACGCCTGGGTCATCTTGGCCTTGTGTGCAGGAGCGGAGTCTTGCTGGAAGACGTAGGGTCGTCCGATGGCGATCTCATCCATCCAGGGCTTCACCACACTCCTTAGCACCTCGTCTAAAAAAAAGGTTTTCCTTTTTTTTTTGACGTTGAAAAAGAAATGTAGAATTTTGTAGTGGATATGTGCATGTTCTAATGTAACACTGCATAAAATAAATAAATATTTACATCTCTACTTTATGTATTAAGCACTCTTTTTAAATTAATGTTATGAACGCTGTAATCTTACTGTTCGTTCTTCTACACTTAGTTACACTTACACTTCTACACTTAGTTATATATATATATATATATATATATATATATATGGTGTTCCAGTAAAATCCGACTCTTGACAAAAAGAAATCGAAATAGGCAATAAAAACAAAAGTTGTATATGCAGAGACCCGACAGTTTATTTAGCAACAGTTAGAGTTACATTACATTATTTTTCAATGTAACCACCGCCGGCGCAACGACCATCTCAAGGCGGGCGTGAAATGAGTCACACGTTTTGGTGACCATGTCCTTGTCCATAGCGGCGAACGTCTCCACGATGGCAACCTTCAGAGAGTTGTGTTGTGGTCGTGCTTGTTGGTCGGCCTCAATCACGCCCTAGAAGAAATAGTCAAAAGAGGTTGCAATCAGGTGAGGAGGGCGCCGACCAGTGGTGAAGAACACTGTTGAGCAGCCACGCCTGGGTCGTCTTGGCTTTGTGTGCAGGAGCGGAGTCTTGCTGGAAGACGTAGGAGCGTCCGACGGCGATCTCGTTCATCCAGGGCTTCACCACACTCCTTAGCACCTCCTAGTAGATCTCTACTGTGACTTTCAGGCCCTTTTGAAAGAAGAACGAAGGTATGACGACCCACTCGCTGGAGATGACGCCAAGGATCATGACGGAGGAGGGAAATTTTGTATGGTTCACGACGGGAACATCCACGATATCTTTGCAGATCCACCTGTCGTTCTGCCTGTTGCTGATATTGGCATAGCTCTGGCTTCCATCATTGTTGACTGTTTCCTTGACGGCGGCGACGAACTTGTCGGTCCTAATGAGCAAAGAACGAACGTTGTGGGCCTTTCGTTTGGCAGTAAACTCGTCCTTGTTTTCACACGCCTTCCACTTTCTCCAAATGTCCATGACTATGTTCCTCTTGAACCCAAACCAGGCCATCACTTCCGCAGCCTTCTTCTTTTGTGAGGTGTCGGATTTTTCTGCAACACCCTGTACATTTTCTCTGAATTTCTTTTTGACTTACATAATGAAATATCAGACAATCTAGGTTTACGAAGCTTTTTGCATAGAACTCACCTTTGAAGGCCGGGCGAGTGTTGACTGAAGATAACGAGATTTCAAATCGACCTATCCCCAGCAGAATCCGGGAAAATTTGGAAATAAATTAATGAATCGAATCTACGACCTCTCTCAGATGTATGGAATAACTTATGGAATATTCAATATCTTCCAAGTCCGTTAAACTTCCGATATTACTCTCTATATTCGCCTATTGCCCTGTTCAGGCTCCTCCCAGGGTTTTTTTCGCCGGCGTAGCTTTTATTCCCTGTTTCATCTTTGGGATTGGGGTTCCTGTTCATTTAAATGCCTACTTCAAATCTATACTTCTAATATCTCTGTCTGATCTCCCCCCCCAACAGGAGTAGATAGTTTCGCCTATCGTCCTGTTCACACTCCTCACCGAGTTGATGTTTATCGCTATTCCCTGTTTAGGGTTGGGATTCCATTTTCTTCTCAAATCTTTTCATTCACTTTCTCTTCAAATACCCCCCTTGCGTCTTAGTGGCATTATTGCCTTACTTGGAACGAATTGATTAAAAAAAACTTGTAGTGAGTGATGGTTCACAAGTTAATTTAAGTTACTGCTTTTGTCTTGTACTAGATTAGACTAAGATAAGCAAATATTACAACATTTATTTTTTTTTTTTCATATCTTTTATTCATGGAGTTATTTTGGTACGCTGAAATCAACACGCATGTTACTTCGGAGTGCAGATCTGAAGAAATGGTCCATTCTCCCAGCGTCTAGTTTCCATGGTAACGAAATCAGCCCTGTGGAAATGGTATTTACTTACATCAAAATCTGCGCATGCGTCACAGAGATAAATGTAAGTAAATACGGGACGAGAGATCTTTATCAGAAGACGTTTTGTAAATATTTACATTCGCGCGACAGAATCAAAAAAGACTAACAAAAGCGATCGGAATGGACGGTGAAGGATTCTCGTCTGATGAGTGAAAATGAAGAAAAATTGTTTTAACTTCAGCGCGCCAAGCCTCCGCCAATCCGTGGAAGATTTTTACCCGGCTTTTCGTCTCACAGTAACAAACAATTCATCTTAGAAATATGCTTACCTATCTATTTGTTCTCGTGATCGGCACAATCTCTTTTACTTAGCAAAACAAACTCACCCATCGTAAGTGATATGAAAAAGAAAATAATAAAAACGAATATAAAAAAAAAAGAAAATTTGTATATCTGAGTCAATTCGTTCGTTCTAGTGAGATGAAGCGATTTTCATGAAACGAGTTGGCTTTCCACATCTCCGGATTCAAGTAACCACGGATCTGGAAATATATGAAATATTTCCACCCCCACCCCGCCTCCGCAAAAAAAAACTAAATGAATAATTTATAAAAATACTCTGTTTTTTTTTTTTTTTTTAACAAATGCTCATTCATTTTTAATGGCATGGTCACTCACTATTAGTAGTATGTTTTTCCTTTGAAAAAAAATAGCAAAAGCAAAAGAACTAACCATCTACTACAAGAAGACGCCAGGTATGGTCGTCAGCAAGAGAAAAAGCCCAAGATACGAGTTACGAATTGAAGATGTCAACATCAAGCAAGTACAGAAGTTCAAATATCTGTGAAGGGTTTTAACCGAGGATACAAAATGTGACAGCGAAATCCGAAGTATGCATTAGACTACCGAAACAGACATCTCAAAAGATAAAGCAAATTGCTGAGAAAAGAAAAAAATTATTAGAAATAAAGAAATGACTTTCATCATCTTATATGATGTTGAATGCCGAAAAATCCTCCCATGGATGAGGAAAAAACTAGAAGCAACAGAAATGTGGTTCTACAGAAGGATACTGAGAATTCCATGGACGGTGTGAGTAAGTTTTCATAATCATTTATTATTGTCTTAATAGCAAGTTTGACCTTTTCGATAGAATCAAATTAGCAACTGATCTAAAAAAAAAAACAAAAAAAAACGACCTTCATATTGTTAACTGGGGCAAGAAATGGCTTGCTTATTTTGACGCCTCCAAAACGAAACTGCTTTTCCGTATTACTGAATAATATCTAGCTATTTGATTTAAGTATAAGAAAGGGTGTGTGAATTTTGCTATAATACACACTTTTTCCCAGATGCTTAAACTGAACCTTTAGACGTTCGTCATATACACGGGAACGTAGCCTTTCCGGACACGTACGTCACGATATTCGAAACGTTGTGACAAGTAACTTATATATGCCGTCAAAACAAAGATATTAACAGAGATTTTACACCACTAACCAAACAATATTTTTCCCACAGTTATTAGATATTAGGTTGGTGCAAATATAATGTCGTTTTTTGACGATTTTTGTGATTATCGTTCTCCCATTTATCCAATTTTTTTGACTTCCCTATTTGCTTTAAATGGCGAACGACTGTTGAGTGGTCGACCTCGAGTTCAACAGCAACTTCTCGTGTGGTTTTGCGAGGATCGGCTTCAATTAAGGTTTTCAAATGTTCGTTATCAATAGCAGTCGGCCGGCCGCGACCGTCTTCATCTTCGAGGGTCCCGTCACCATTGCGAAATTTCTTGAACCACCGTTGTGCCACACGTTCGTTAGTGGTTCTTGGGCCAAACGCATCATTGATATCACGAGCTGTCTCGGCAGCTTTTCGGCCTAGTTTGAACTGGAACAAGAAAATCGTGCGGATTTGAATTTTGTCCATGCTGTCGAAAAGCCTGCAAAAAAAATGAATGAAGAGATTGAGAACGGTAACGAATAACACGATTCGATAGAGCGAAAAACGCGCTTCAAAATGATATATAACATAGCTATATATATCAATGAATTAATTCAGAAATCATATATAAAAGTAACACATGTGAGAAAACGACATTATTTTTGCACCAACCTATTATATTTTAGTTCTATAGAAGAATGCTGATAAAACAATAGATTAGATATACGAGAAACGTGAAAGTTTTAAGAATAGTGTAAACAAAAATACACTTATGCTTAGATTCGGAAAGACAGTTGAAATTTTGGGTCAAAGAATTACCGCTACACCGGTTGTAGTTGTAGTAGAGATAGATAGCTACGATCCTTTAAGTATGGATTTTTATAAAAGTTGTTGATGTAATAAAGTGTCTTTAATGTGTTATATAGAAATTAAAATATTTATCAAAATTCCCTCGAAGTATTTCCTGCGTAAGGAATTGTTTTTTTTTAATTAGGGTAGCATTTATAAAATCAAAGTTATGACCAGTTTTGTTCCTGTGCAATTCGAGTGAAATTTAAAGCGTTATCCCAGTGTGGGTCTGTCTTATGTTTGTAGATGCGGGCTTGTATGTTAACTCCCTTTAACACTGTATCTTCTACCGTCCCCAATTTTCATTTATAAAAATTATTTTATCACGTATGTATCGTACGATTTCCTTTTTTCATAGACCAAATTTCAATAGACTAACCTCTTTTCCTCTATCCTTTTGTCTCATCTTCTAGTTAAATAAGTTAAAAAAGTTAGAGAGAACGATAAAAGTATCGTTAGTAACGCTATACTCGTTACGTAAACGCGTAACAGCCGGACGAGAAACAGCTAAACATCTTATAAAGGTAAACAATGGAAAAGATGCATATTCGCTGTTTGTATTTTTAAAATTCGACATTAATATGTTAATATTACATGAATATTGGATACGCTTAAATAAAACACCAGTTTTATCAAAATCATGTTCATATTTAAATACAATTTTACTTTTTGACTACAGTAAATGGATATATAGTTTGATCAATGGCGTAGGCAGGGCCAACAAGACATACGCTAATTAATATACTGTTTAATAAATAAAAACATAGCATATACTCAAATATGAGTATCTCTTAAAAGTAACGTTTAAACAAATATATTAAGTATGTCGGATTAATAAATAAAAAATATCTATCTATATACCATATATACTTATATAATGTATGATGTTTATTTTAAATACAATTTTCATTGGTTTAGTTTGGGCAATGGTGTAGACAGGGTCAGCAGTACATATGCTAATTTTATATCTCATGTATGTTACGACCCTCTTAAAATTACCTTCAAAATTAGATCTTCAAAAGTTACATGCCAGGTATCTATCTATCTATCTATCTATCTATCTATCTCAGTCTGTTCTTTATGTATCTATCTGCTGTATATAATCGCGTATCATGTGACCTTTGAATACCCAATTTTGAAACCACTTTGACTACAGTAAATGGATATAAAGTCTGATCAACGGTGTAGCCATGGCCAGCAGTACCTAATTTAATATCTCGTGTATGATGCGACCCACTTAAAATTAGCTTCAAAATTAGGTTTTCAAAAGTCGACTGATACACGAATATATACGGTATATATCACTGGACAACGAAAGAAGATTTTTTGTTGTCTAAGTATTTTCAGATAATTTGGAACAATTTTTCACCGCTGAATCTGAAAATGGCATCCATTTATCTCGATCCGTTTCATGTTTTTGTTCTAACTTGAAATTTTAATAATTCGATCTTCTGACTAAATCGATGATATTAAAAGCCTTCGATGCTTCCACTTTCACTTCGTACAATGAGTTTTCAAATTCTGAATCTCTGATGAGGAGCATCAAAGATGCAAACTTTCAACTTCTCCATCGTCGATCATGGAAAAGCCTGGCACAAGAAAGTGAAGCAGCTACCATCCTTGTCCAGAGCTTTGGTGAACTGCCTGATCGAGCCGAGTATCCTGTCTCTGTCCACCAGAGGATAATTGATAACATTCGCTTTTCTGCAAGGCATCAATTCCTACCCAACAGGCCAGTCCTTTTTTGTGGAATGCTAAGCAGTGTCCCTACCATTCCACATGCAAAGAAAGCATGGCAACTTGGTGAACCTGAATTATTGCCCCAACAAAAACTTCACCATCATCAGCTTAACGCAAATAAACCACTCATGCTGATTATAATGAATTTTCTCTATCACATACGCGTCCTGGGTAAGACGATAAACTACATCCGCGTCCTTGGTAAGACGATAAACTACATCCGCGTCCTAGGTAAGATGATAAACTACATCCGCGTCCTGTGTAAAGCGATAAACTACATCCGCGTCCTGGGTAAGACGTTAAACTATATCCGTATCCTGTGTAAGACGATAAACTATTTCCTTGTCCCGGGTAAGACGATAAACTACATCCGCGTCCTGGGTAAGACGATAAACTACATCTGTGTCCTGTGTAAGACGATAAACTATTTCCTTGTCCTGGGTAAGACGATAAACTACATCCGTGTCCTGGGTAAGACGATAAACTACATCCGCGTCCTGTGTAAGACGATAAACTTTCCTTGTCCTGGGTAAGACGATAAACTATATCCGCGTCCTGGGTAAGACGATAAACTATATCCGTGTCCCGGGTAAGACGATAAACTACATCCGCTTCCTGTGTAAAGCGATAAACTATTTCCTTGTCCTGGGTAAGACGATAAACTACATCCGCGTCCTATGTAAGACGATAAACTGCGTCCAGCAGCAAGGCCTCTGATCAGGTTTTGAGGAGCGTGGAACCACCTCTTTATTGCTGGTGTTCCCAGGTCCACCCTGACCTGGGGTGGTAGCACCTGTTAGGGTTCCAACTATGGGCAAATAGTTAACCCCAAAATAGGGGTAAAAACACTATGAAAGTGTAAAAACAGGTTTTAATACCAGAAATATTTTTGAGGGAAAAATATTACCAAAAAATAGTTTTTTGAAAAAAAATTATTACTAGCAACACATTTTTGAAAAAAAAAAATATTACCAGCAATGAAAATTTTGTCGGCATTATATAACCCATTGGGGTTGATAAACCGTAAAACAAAATAAACCAAACCAATCCAGCACATACTTCACTGCTTCAGATTTCTCATTCCGTGTTGTCCAGTGGTGCAGAGGTAAACTGGTTGCCATTGTGCAGTAGAGCAGTTTTCAGTAATCACTTGCTGGTGTCAATAAACTTTCTTCAGTCTTTGGGTTCGTTTTGCGGCATTCCAATTTTGTGCAGAAGCTGTTCAGAAAAAAACAAAAAAACAGTTAAGGTTGATTTAATAGAAGGGAACGCAAACACTGTTAGAGAGGAGCGTTTTTTTTCCCTTAAATCTGGGTGCCAACAATTTTTGCCAAGACATTGACAAGCTGAGATCATGTACAAGATCATTTAGTTCCTTTTGGGAAAAAAGATGTGGTATATCATCGTCAAAGACCAATCCCCCTCCTCCTCCTCCTCCTCCTCCACCTTCTTCTTCTTCTTCTTCTTCTTCTTCTTCTTCTTCTTCTACGTCGTCGTCGTCATCTCATTCCACATATTCTTCTTCTTCTTCTTCTTCTTCTCCTCCTTCTTCTTCTTCTTGTTCTTCTTTCTGCTAATATTTCTTTTTGCTTCCATTTCTAGTCTACATATTATCTTCTTCTTTTCTTCTTCTTCTTCTTCTTCTTCTTCTTCTTCTTCTACGTCGTCGTCATCTCATTCCACTTCTTCTTCTTCTTCTTCTCCTCCTTCTCCTCCTCCTCCTCCTCCTTCTTCTTTCTGCTAATATTTCTTTTTGCCTCCATTTCTAGTCTACATTCGGTCTTCTTCTTCTTCTTCTTCTTCTTCTTCTTCTTCTTCTTCTACGTCGTCGTCATCATCTCATTCCACTTCTTCTTCTTCTTCTTCTTCTTCTTCTTCTTCTTCTTCTTCTTCTTCTTCTTCTTCTTCAACGTCGTCGTTTTCTCATTTTCCTCCTCGTCCGCTTCTTCTTCTTGTCCTTCTTGTCTTTCTTCTTCAACTTCATCTTCTTCTTCTTCATCATCATCATCATTATCATCATTTTTTACACTACCACCTCTAATAATAATGATACTACTTTGTATTCTATGGTTTCGTATTGTTCCTTTTAATGTGCTTTGTGATATAAGCACTTTATTGCGTGTTATTGGCATATAAACGTGTTTAAGACGTATTTTAATATTTATGAAGCTATTTTTGACTGAAAATACTTCTGATGAGTTAAAATAAATAAGTTTATAATTAACATGATAATTATTTTTATTATGTGAAATATGTTACATATTTAAATATTTTAATGGACATGACAACGTAAACAAAAAACCTAAAAAAAAGCATGTGGCCATTGCTCAAAAAGTTGACCTGATTGAGAAAAAAAACAATGTGATTTTTGGATTTAGTGCATCAAAATAGTCCTAATTCAGCTAATAACAATAAATTTTGTTTTAAGACATTTTTTATGTTTGTATTTTCTTTTTTTATAGCCTGACGTGCTTTTGCTGTTTGAGCCACATATAAAATGTCTTAAAATAATTGTCGGACTTTGTTCATTTCATAATGTGTGACATCATTTGTTTACATTTGTATACGCATCGAGCAGATATGAATGTACGAGAGAAAATGATGGAGAGTTGTATTTTAAAAACAGTAAAATCGACCTTAATGACCGAAATGCTATTCTGTCGCGAAATCCGTAAAAGCACGTCAGGCTATATGATGGTTCCGTATAGGATATAGTTTCGATTCCTGTCGGAGGACGCATAATTTCTATGAAAATTTCTTGGACATTCTGGCCGGTAAATGTTGTTTAATACTGTTTATTATAAACAGAGCATTTACTTAAATATTTGTATGTATAAACATAAAATTATCTTAAAATAATTGTCGGACTTTGTCCATTTCGTAATAAATTTAATGTTGACCTGTGTATTTTTTCAGTCGGCTGATCAAATATATTTTTGTAGCTCGATTTTGCAGATCATCATACTTGCCTATTCCGGCTTCATTTTTTGACTTTATTTGAATTTTAATCAGACAATCTGAAAGGAAGAAGAATAGTGTTTTGCATGCTTAAAGTGGACAAGTTCCTTCGACAAGTTTTCGTGACATTTGAAGTTTTTGCTTGTATCCGGCCATTTGCGTCGGCGAATGAATGCACAAGTCAGGCGGCTTTATGTGTTGTCAATAATGAATCATTATAGACGCCGTGTGTTTTGGTTTAAATTCCGTTTTTCTTTTCAATGATTCTTTTTCCTTTCTATGGCTTCCCTTACTTTCTCCTCCTCCTCCTCCTCTTCCCCTCCACCTATTCCCCCCAGATTCTTCCCCCTCCTCCTCCTCCTCTTACTATTTCTTCTTATCTTCTTTCTGTCCTTTGCTCATATTTCATTTTCTTTATCTCTTCTTCTTCTTCTTGTCTTTGTGATTTCTTCCACGAACCTTCTTTTTGCCTTCTTTTGTTCTTTTTCTCTTTCTTCTTCTTCTTCTTTTTCTTTTTCTTCTTCTTCTTCTTCTTGTCTTTGTGATTTCTTCCACGAACCTTCTTTTTGCCTTCTTTTGTTCTTTTTCTCTTTCTTCTTCTTCTTCTTTTTCTTTTTCTTCTTCTTCTTCTTCTTGTCTTTGTGATTTCTTTCTCGTGCCTTCTTTTTACATCCTTTTCTTCTTGTCCTTTGTCTTCTCCTTCTTTTTCTTCTTCTCCTTTGTCTTCTTCTTCTTCTTCTTCTTCTTCTTCTTCTTCTTCTTCTTCTTCTTCTTCTTCTTCTTCTTGTCTTTGTGATTTTCCCCCCAGCCTTCTTTTTAACTTCTTTTTTCTTCTTCTCCTATGTCTTCTTCTTCTTTTTCTCCTATGTCTTCTTCTTCTTCTTCTTCTTCTTCTTCTTCTTCTTCTTCTTGTCTTTGTGATTTCTTCCTCGTGACTTCTTTTTAGCCCCTTTTCTTCTTCTCCTTTGTCTTCTCCTCCTTTTTCTTCTTCTCCTTTGTCTTCTCCTTCTTTTTCTTCTTCTCCTTTGTCTTCTTCTCCTTTTTATTCTTCTCCTTTGTCTTCTCCCTTTTCTTCTTCTCCGTTGTCGTTTCCTTCTTTTTCTTCTTCTCCGTTATCTTCTTCTCCTTTTTCTTCTTCTCTTTCGCGCCTTCATTTTCCTTGCGAGTTCTTGGTTTCTTTTTTTTTTTGCATTCTTCTTCTTCTTCTTCTTCTTCTTCTTCTTCTTCTTCTTCTTCTTCTTCTGTCGTGGAAAAAAAGGTACCTCCTCCCTCACGTGTCAAACGTCTTATACATTGAGTTGGATCTTTTCTAATTGATCTCTTTAGCTCTATATTTAAATGATAATGCCTCTTCCTGTTTTCACATCCTGATCTAGTTTTTCTCTACACTTTTCCCGTTTTTCTTTATTTATTCATCGTTCCTATAATGGTCCTTGAATGAAATATAAACATGAGAGCTAAAGTATGAATGTTGGTACCATTAATGTACACCTGAATTATCTTTTTCCTCCCAGCATTGCTCAGTTGAGTAGAGAGTGCGTCTGACCCAAAACGATTTTAAGCTGTTCTCTTTTTAGCTAAATAAAAGTGTTTTCAGTGATTTTTATGTCAAATGGTGTCAATATGGCACTTAAGTATACATACACACACCCATATATATATATATATATATATATATATATATATATATATATATATATATATATATATATATATATATGTATATATTCAATATTTTCGGCTGTTGTTTTAAAACACGAGAACTCTTATGTAGCGTGTTGGAATCATATTTTTAAATAAATAATTATATTTATGCTCTAATTTTGTATCAAGCACTATTTTTTTAAAAATAATAACAAAAATACTAAAGAACTTTGGATTATTTACCTAACGAGATCTTTCCTATTTTCTATATATTTGCACATACATACATACATATATATACATATATATACATATATATATATATATATATATATATATATATATATATATATATATATATATATATATATTGAACAATACAAAAATATTAAAAAATTAAAATCTTCAGACACACTGGGTTGTAGATTAATATTATTTCGTTTTTTTTTTTTTATTATGTCATATTTAGATTCATCGACTAGTTTCGGCCAAAATGGCCATCATCAGGAAAAGAAATATTTCTGCTTGCTGGTAGCAGTAAACTGCAGAAATGAATGTCTTGATCGAGAAAATGAGCTTTTGTCCATATATATATATATATATATATATATATATATATATAGGAAAATATGACATGCAAGCTCAATATATCAGACTGCTGGTGGGTTATTAAATGACATATGCGAAAAACTTAATGTAAACTTAAACTTTTGTGTCCTTGCATCTTCAGCGTTTCTCCCCGACGATTTTTTATTGCATTCTCTTCTTGTATATGTAATTCCATAAGTAAAATTACTATTTTCCCTGATGAAGTCCCTGCTATGGATGAAACACTTCACAGGATTGTGTATATGTGTGTCTGTGTGTGTGTATGTTTGCCAGTGTGTGTGTGTGAAGCAAAGAAAAAAAAACCCACAAAAACAAACTGATTGCAAGAGAAAAAGAAAAGAAAGAAAAAAGCGGCGATCCAATGCTTTTTCTCGGCGTCAGAAGTTGACGTTCTTTGAGTCCAGTCGTAAATTGACCGGATATGTTTGATTATAACGCAGTGTTCTCTCTCCTGCAAATGGCTGAATCGATTGCTGCCCTATTTTCACACCGACTGAACTTCCAAATAAAATCTAAAGGAAACAATCGTAAATAATAAAGCAGAACATTAAAATAAAGTAACAAATAAATAAGGAAAAAAAAAAGAAGAAAAAAAACAAAACAAACCCTTTACTGACTTTTATGCGCCGCCATTTTGTAATGACATCCGTGCACTAAAATGGCGTCTACACGCGTTCTTCATAAATGGACGGAATGACGATTACTCTTTCTGGCCTTTTCGAATTTGACTGTCAGTGAACCCACATGTTTCCTCTTAGAATTCGAAATAACAATTTTTTTTTCGCTATTTGAAAACTATAAATAAAAAACAAAAATTTTATATTCCTTCATCTTACTCAAAAGCTTAAAAAATGTAAAGAAAAAAAAACGGAAATTAATTTGACAAGCCATAGGAGTTACTTCGATCAGTCTGCCAATCGTTTTGCTTATTGATTAGTGCTGGTGCTTTCGAAAAATGGCAAACTCACCGGCTAAAAATAAGAATCCATCTTTTTCATGTACTCTTTTTATCGGCATGAATAAAAGACTCGATCTGCCCACGCCAACGATGGGCGATATTAAATATTAACAAACAAAACACTGTAAAACAAAAAGTAAGATATGTGTGGGTAACGTAACTGCTATCTTTTATTTATTTTTTTATCAATGTTCACCCAGTACAAGACACAAGAGCCACTCAAGATAGAGGATTACTGAACAAGGTTACTGTCTGGATATAGGCATCAATTTGTAACGCGAGATAAAGGTAGCGTCCTTTTCAGTTAAAATTCAGTCCTTTGAGGTGAGACGGGAGTGACCTCTTCAGGGCGGAGGACTGGGTGATGGCATATAGACGTCCTGCGCTGCCCTTAACACATGGCTTTCCTCTCTGGGCCGTACCGACAAGATACAACACAGACCATTGTATTTGGTGACGGCTTTGCTGTAGTTAACAGAATGTTGTTGACAGTGAACAGCCTTCGGGGCTTCACAGCGAGGTTTCTATCTGGGTTTTTCCGTGTTTGGATATGATCGCAAGGCAACGGAGGCGTAAAATCAGGGATTTCCTTCAACTCTATCAGTGGTTCTCAACCTGGATCCATATGGACCCTGGGGTTCATGTAGCATAATTTGGGGTACACAGAAAAAATAGCAAATTGGGGGTCCACGGTAATATTTTAGTGGTCCTTAGATTAATTTCACTTCGTCACGATTGTTACAAATAAGAAATGGAATTTCTACAGTAATCTTCGCCATATTAAAATACTAAAAATAGAAAAAAAAACAATTCTAAAACTGGCAGAAAATGAGAACAAGCGATGTTAATTAGCGTCCATTTAACTCTACCGGATATTTTGATTATAAAAGTTGAATAAAAAATGAGAAAGATATATAAAAGAAGGATTATATATATATATATATATATATATATATATATATATATATATATATATATATATATATACACACACACATAGGGCGTTGCAGCTAAATTCCTCACTCGACAAAAGAAGAAGCCCGTGGAAGTGATTGCCTGGTTTGGGTTCAAGAGGACCATGGTCATGGACATTTGGAGGAAGTGGAAGGCGTGTGAAAACAAGGAAGAGTTTACTGCCAAACGAAAGGCCCACAACGTTCGTTCTTTGCTCATTAGGACCGACAAGTTCGTCGCCGCCGTCAAGGAAACAGTCAACAATGATGGAAGCCAGAGCTATGCCAATATCAGCAACAGGCAGAACGACAGGTGGATCTGCAAAGATATCGTGGATGTTCCCGTCGTGAACCATACAAAATTTCCCTCCTCCGTCATGATCCTTGGCGTCATCTCCAGCGAGTGGGTCGTCATACCTTCGTTCTTCTTTCAAAAGGGCCTGAAAGTCACAGTAGAGATCTACCAGGAGGTGCTAAGGAGTGTGGTGAAGCCCTGGATGAACGAGATCGCCGTCGGACGCTCCTACGTCTTCCAGCAAGACTCCGCTCCTGCACACAAAGCCAAGACGACCCAGGCGTGGCTGCTCAACAGTGTTCTTCACCACTGGTCGCCGCCCTCCTCACCTGATTGCAACCTCTTTTGACTATTTCTTCTGGGGCGTGATTGAGGCCGACCAACAAGCACGACCACAACACGTTCAACTCTCTGAAGGTTGCCATCGTGGAGACGTTCGCCGCTATGGACAAGGACATGGTCACCAAAACGTGTGACTCATTTCACGCCCGCCTTGAGATGGTCGTTGCCGCCAGCTGCGGTTACATTGAAAAATAATGTAGTATGTAACTCTAACTGTTGCTAAATAAACTGTCGGGTCTCTGCATATACAACTTTTGTTTTTATTGCCTATTTCGATTTCTTTTTGTCAAGTGTCGGATTTTACTGGAACACCATATATATATATATATATATATATATATATATATATATATATATATATATATATGTGTGTGTATATATATATATATAACTAAGTGTAGAAGAACAAACAGTAAGATTACAGCGTTCATAACATTAATTTAAAAAGAGTGCTTAATACATAAAGTAGAGATGTAAATATTTATTTATTTTATGCAGTGTTACATTAGAACATGCACATATCCACTACAAAATTCTACATTTCTTTTTCAACGTCAAAAAAAAAAGGAAAACCTTTTTTTAGACGTTTCATCAGGTAGGGAATCACAGTGTTACTAAACTGTTACTAAGCTGTATATCTCTCTCTCTCTCTCTCTCTCTATATATATATATATATATATATATATATATATACGGGAGACTCTAACTAAGACCGGGTTCCTTGGAGAGCTGTTATTGCTGACGGCGGCATGATCTTCTATGAGGCATCACAAAAATATGCAGAACTGAAGAGAGGGGTTCAGAAGGAATCCCTAAATTGCCATGAGGTGCCAGCCTGGCCATGTGTCCAATGCAATTGGATATATCTGTCCAGGGCGGGTCTGCTCAGTCACCACTGATCACATCAACATCAACACCAACAGTCTATTGTATATGACGATTTCGCAATGGCATGGTTTGAATATATATATATATATATATATATATATATATATATATATATATATATAGATGGTGGTATGGTTTTAATTATCGCCTATAAATATGTATTTCTCTTTACCTCGTTAGCCATACTTTCCATGACGATCCGTTTAGGTGAAACCTAGGTAGGTTTGTCTGGCTCACTAGGTGTATCTAGGTCTTCTCTACGATTGTATTGAGCTCTTTTGTTAGTTGCCTACTCGTATCGGGGTTTTTTCTTTGGGCTTCAGACCTGCATCTGTGCGATTTTTTTCGGCAGTAGTTCATGTTTGTAGCTCTTTCTTTTTTAAAAACCTTTTTTTCCCTCGAGATTGATTTGATTATTTGCAAATCAAAAATTCGAGGGTTTTTCGAAACGAGTCTAGTTATATATATATATATATATATATATATATATATACAGTTTAGTAACACCGTGATTCCCCACCTGATGAAACGTCTAAAAAAGGTTTTTCCTTTTTTGACGTTGAAACAAAAATGTACAATTTTGTATTGGATATGTGCATGCTTATATTTATGAGATGAGGTATTATGAACATTATTTACACTATTCGGATTATTGTCCTCATCCTCACTTTAATATTTATTAAAAAGTTTCGGCCGTTGTAAGCTCCGGCCTTCTTCAGGTGGTTGGAATGTCGAACTGAACCCTTTATTTCGCTCACTGGGGTAGACTGTTCTATTTCCACGTGCCATGTTTAATGGATGTCAGTTATCAGTTATCTCCTGATAATTTCCCTCTGGAAGTTCTCCACTGCCTTAACTGCCGCATTGAACTCACACTCGGGGTCCTGTCACTGGATCTAACCAACACCTTTATCCACTGTGCCATGTGTCCTTGAGCCAGATAAAGGATTAAGTTCGACATTTCAAGCATCTGAAGAAGGCCGGAGCATACAACGGCCGAAACATGACGACAAAGATGTGGACAATTGTCCGAATAATGTAAATAATGGATATGTGCATGTTCTAATGAAACACTGCATAATATATATATATATATATATATATATATATATATATATATATATATATATATATATAATTATTTATTTAAAAAAAAAATTATAACATAAATATGTTATAAAATCACTACAAAAATAGCCACTTTGTTTCAACACCCTCGGTGTCTTATATATATATATATATATATATATATATATATATAAAGGAAAATTCTATAACGATTATAATGATGGTAGTGTGTCACTGTGCGACACTTTTTTTTTAACTTTACACCTAATGGCCGTAATCAAACATATCATACCATTTTGTAATTATTTTAACTTGCACGAGAGCGAAAAGATGTTCACAGATTTGGTTTGCGCGCGAGTCAGAAACTGTAGACATAGGTTTGGTTTGTGCGTTAGACGAAGCCGTAAGCATCGGTTTGGTTTTCGCGCGATTTAAGATGGTAGACATAAATTTAGTTTGCACGACAGTTAAAAAAAAAAGAGAAAGAAAAGATTTGGCTGGCACAAAAGTAAAAATTGTACACATAGGCATAGTAAATAAGTATCCATCTTCTTTTTAGTGGGAGGTAGGGTAATTCTGAAAAATATTTCTTGAAAATATACACCAGAAATTAAAGTTTGAAGTATTTGGGATTGAAGGAAACTTATCATGTTTCATTTTGCAAAAAGAATTTCTTCTGAAGTCAACAAGTTCTATTTGTATTTTACTAAGCTTCTTCGGAGTTATTTATTTATTAGATGAAAGGATATATGTTTTAAATGCGTATAAGCAGCTTTACGCAAAATCTTGAAAATGGCTTTCAAATGGCTTCTACTAATTTTTGTTTTGTATTACTTAATACTTTGATGTTAATTGTTCTGGTGAACTTTGCTCCATGGCACATAGACTTTAAGAATTTAAGTGCAGTACTAGATTGGCGGCAAGGTCTCATAATCTTAGAGTTGAAATGGCTAGATGTAACCGTAAGTCCTATGCTAACAGTTTCTTCTTTCGCACTTCTCGCTTGTGGAACTCTCTTTCGGCTTCATGCTTTCCGGTCAACTTTGATTTTTCAAAAGATAAAATGCAATGTCAATCTTTGCCTCCTGTCTTTTTAATGCTTGTTCTTTTATTGCTCGTTCTCCTTATTACTAGTTTTTTTTTCTCATGTTCTCTACTCAGCATCTTCTTGCATCTTAGTGGCTTTATTGTCTTGCTTGAGTCGAAATGATTAAAAAATAATATAATAATAATATTAAATGATAAGGGTCGTGGCCAGAGACTTAAATTGTTTTTTTTCTTTTACTTTTAGACATATTTACAGTCTCTGAGGTATATATGTACTGATAGTGACGTGGCCGTAAAGAGAGGGATCAGTTTATATATTAATTGTAATATAGAACTGATCCCGCAATTAATTCCTTAATCAGTGTTCTTTTATTATTCCCCTTAATAGTATTTTTCTTTTTTCTAACACTTAGTAATCTCTTGCGTCTTAGCGACTTTCTTGCCTTGCTTGGGGTGAAATGATTAAAAAAAATCAATAATGTTATAATAATAATATAAAATGATAAGGGTCGTGGCCAATGATTTCGATTGTTACTTCTTTTCTTTTACTTTTATACTTATTTACAGTCTCTGGAATATAAATATATAGAAACTACCGTGGCCATAAATTGGGGGATCAGTTTATATATTAATTGTTATATAGAACTGATCCACCACTTTATATCCATTTAGAATTAAGATGGCTCAATATAACCGTGGGTTCTATGCTAACAGTTTCTTCCCTTGCACTTTTCCCTTGTAGGACTCTCTTCTGGCTTCTTGCTTTCTTGTCAACTTTTATTTTATGTAAATGCGATGCCAATTCTTATCTCCTTAAGTCCTGTTCTTTTATTGTCCTATTAAGTGAGTTCTTAGTTCTTAATAGTGTCTTTTTACTTTTTACTCATATTTTCTAAAACTCGGTAACTCTTTGTTTCTTAGTGGCTTTATCGCATTGCTTGTGGGGGAATGATCAAAAAATTTTCATTCCTCGTTCTTTTTCTTCATTCGTATGTTTCTTCTTTTATGTGCCAAGTTCATTCAAACACGGAAGATCATGGCTCTCTACAACTTCCTGTCTTTTGTTAGGCTAAGTAAAGTCTATGAATTTAAGCGCTGTAGTAGATTAGCGGCAAGGTCTCATCATTTTACAGTTGAAATGGCGAGATGTAATGAGTTGCTTTGGTGTAAGGAATACTGTGGTATGTTTGGATCAGTAATCGTGGCTAGCAAAATTTAAGATAAAACAGACTGAAGACAAGTCCTGTCCCCCTTTTTGGCCTTGTACCCCATTTTGGTATTTTCAAAAGAAACATTTCTTTCCTCTATGATTATAGAGACTCTGAGGTGTGTGGTGGATGTAGTAAGATTGGTAAGTAATGGTACACTTTTTTTTTTTTTTTAGTTTCTTGTATATAAATTGTATTCATTGTAAATATTCATTGGGGTTTCATGTTGTTATTTTATCATCCCCTTCTTCAGAAAAGTGTACATATAGGAACTAGTTAGGTCTTCATAGAGACTTAGAGGTATTATGGTGACTGTAGTAAGAATGGTAAGTAACAATGTGTTGTTTTGGTGTAAGGAATACTGTGGTATGTTTGGGTCAGTAATCGTGGCTAGCAAAATTTAAGATGAGACCGATTGAAGACAAGCCCTGTCCCCCTTTTTTGCATTTTGCCTCATTTTGGTATTTTCTTTCTTCTATGGTTATAGAGACTGAGTGGTGGTGGATGTAGTAAGATTGGTAAGCAATGGTACACTTCTTTTTTTTGGAGGGGGGTCTTGTATATAAATTGTATTTATTGTAAATATTCATTAGGGTTTCATTTTTAAATGTTGTTATATTATCACCCCCTTCTTTAGAAAAGTGTACATATGCAAACTATTTAGGTCTTCATAGAGACTTAGAGATATTATGGTGACTGCAGTAAGAATGGTAAGTAACAATGTGTTGTTTTGGTGTAAGGAATAATGTGGTATGTTTGCATCAGTAATTTTGGCTAGCTAAGTTTTAAGATAAGACCGATTGAAGACAGGCTTTCCCCTATCTCTTCTTTTGGCCTTGTGCCACAATTTTGTATTATAACAAAATAAATATTACTTTCCTCTCTTAGGTACCTAAACTTTCTGAATATATGCGCAGTACTTGATTGGCGGCAAGGTCTCATCATTTTATATTTGAAATAGCTAGATGTAATCGTAAGTTCTTTCCTAAGAGTTTTTTCTCTCGCACTTCTCAATTGTGGGCCTCTATTCCGGATTCTTGCTTTGCTGTCAACTTTAATCTTCAAAAGTTTAAATCCAATGTCAATTGTTATTTTTTTTTTTTAGTTCTTGTTTTTATTTTATTTTCAGTGTAGCTATTTTTGATAATGCAGCAATTAAAAAAAGTCTCCCAAATGAAACCTCAATATTTAGTACAGAAGCCAGAGCGATAGATATAGATCGTGATCAGCAAAGAAAAATGTAAGATAAAACAGATTGAAGACAGCCTTCCCTTACCCCACTTTTTTGCCTTGTGCATAATTTTGGTATTTTCAAAATAAACATTTCTTTCCTCTATGGTTACAGAGACTCTGTGGTATGTGGTGGATGTAGTAAGATTGGTAAGCAACGGTACACTGTTTTTTTTTTAGTTTCTTGTATAAATTGTATTCATTGTAAATATTCATTGGGGTTTCATTTTTAAATGTTGTTATCCCCCCTTCTTCAGAAAAGTGTATATATGGGAACTAGTTAGGACTTCATAGAGATTTTGAGGTATTATGGTGACTGGAGTAAGAATGGTAAGTAACAATGTGTTGTTTTGGTGTAAGGAATAATGTGGTATGTTTGCATCAGTAATTGTGGCTAGCTAAATTTTAAGATAAGACCGATTGAAGACAAGCCCTCTCCTATCCCTCCTCCTGGCCTTGTGCCACATTTTTGTATTATTCAAAATAAATATTACCTTCCTCTCTTAGGTACCTAAACTTTCTGAATATACGAGCAGTACTTGATTGGTGGTAAGGTCTCATCATTTTATATTAGAAATACCTAGATGTAACCGTAAGTTCTATGCTAAGAGTTTCTTCTCTAGCACTTCTCAACCGGCTTCTTGCTTTGCCGTCAACTTTCATCTTCAAAAGTTTAAATCCAATTTTAATTGTTATTTTCTTTCTTTTAATTCTTGTTTTTATTTTATTTTCAGTTTAGTTATTTTTGATAATGAAGCAATTAAAAAAAAGTCTCCCAAATGAAACCTCGATATTTATTACAGAAGCCAGAGCGATAGATATAGCTCGTGATCAACAAAGAAAAATCTTCATCATTTTTCTGATCTATATTAGTATTAATATCTAACAAAAACAAAAAAAGCTGAAAAACCCTTTGATAGCTAAAATAATGGGGAAAAAAATCCATAACCTATCTACTTCTAAAAAAAATTCTCTTCATCTGGATTCCTAGCCATGTAGGAAACAAAGGCAATGAGAGAGCAGATAAAAGGGCTGAACAGGCATTAAAAGTAGCGCCTGAAAATTAACAAATCCCACAGACTGGCCTAAAATCATTGATTAAGAAGGACATTCAAAATCAATGGCAGGAACAATGGAGTTGAAAAAAAGGCAAAATAAACTAAATACAGTCTTACTAACTCTCAGGAGGGGAAAAAACCCTGCCATTATAGAAAATCCAGAAGGAAAGAGGTTATGATAATACGACTGGCAATAGGTCACACTAAAATGATACATTCATTATCACTGAAAGAAGAAGCAGTTCTATAATTCCTGGCATACCAAACCCAGTATACAGTAAAATATTTTCTAATTGAATACATTGATCTTTACTCTAAAAAACAGAATTTCTTCAATGCAAACAGTCTAAAAGAACTATTCGAAAATATTAAAAATAAATACAATTATAACATTCCTGAAATCAGTTGATCCAACTGATTTCAGGAATGTTATAATTCTATTTATATATATATATATATATATATATATATATTAATAAAAAGAAAGAACAGTAAGATATATAATCCGGTGTTCTTATAGATATTTTTATTTTTACAAAATAGTGCTCAATGTAAATTTACAGAGCATTAATATTATAAGTTAATAGACTTAAAATATGGTTTTTCGCTACACAGTTCCAAACATGTTTCAATTGAAACATGGTTGGAACAGTGTAGCGAAAAACCATATTTTAAGTCTATTAACTTATAATATATATATATATATATATATATATATATATGAAAAGTTGCAAATTAAAAAATAATAATGTTTTTTTATGAAAGTATTTATATATTAGGTTGGTGCAAAAATAATGACGTAATAATGTCGTTTTTGACGTATTTTTTAACGTCAAGAAACGACATTATTACGTCATTATTTTTGCACCAACCTAATATATATATATATGTAGTTTTGATATTTCAGATCGACCTCGGTCTTTCTTCAGAAATAAATGTTTTTAGAGGTCTATTTACAAGAAGCGTCCGTCGCGAGATGCGGACGTCACGTGATATGGAACGCCACTGTGTCCGAATGTTCTTAACGTAAATCTGTAATAATATTTTAGATGTTGTTTAAAAAATTAAAAAATGTTTTTAACTATATCTATAAAAATATTTAACTCTTGAAATATTTATAAATATTTCAAATACCCAAGTCTTTATTTAACCCTAGTTTATATATATTTAATTTTAAAATCCAGTATTTTCTTTTTTTCTGCGTGTGTATGTGGAACTGAAATCAGAATCTATCAATAAACATTTACAGTTTTCTAATGGGTGTCCTGATTGATTAAAGTGTTCAGCTATGGGGGAATAAGGGTTGTTTTGACGTATGGTTTGTTTATGATTGTTGAAGCGAATCTAAAATTATTTCCAGATTCACCAATATATCCACTATTAGGACATAAGGTGCAGAATAAATAGTAGATTATACTATGGCTATCACAGGTTAGGTGAGGTGGGTGTATCTTGATATTGCTGTATACATATATATATATAATCAAAGATTGTCCGTTTTCTCTAAATAAACCAGTTTGGGCATAAAATGACCCGGAAGGGTTTATATGCCGTTAAAAATGCACTTAAACTTAAATTGTTCTTAATAGTGTTTTTGTTTTGTTGTTGTTCTTTTTCTAATATTCTCGAACACGTAGTGACCCCCTTGCATCTAAATAGCTGTATTATCTTACTTGAGGTGAAATAACTAAAAATATTTTCCTTTTTTTTTTTTTTTTTTTTTTTTGCAATTCTTGCCTCTCTAAATGCCTCTTCCTACGTTGTCACATAATTGTTTGGCTGTTGCCATATTTACGACGTTTCGGCTTTTGTACGTTCCGGCCTTCTTCAAGATTTGTCTATATTTCTCAGATGCGATATAGAAACTATTTACACTATTGACATTTTTCGGGCTGTTGTCCTCATCTTTATTGCCATATTCACGGCGTTTCGACCGTTACATGGTCCGGCCTTCTTCAGGATGTGTCTCTATTTGTGAGATGATGTATTGAAACTATTTTCATTATTTACTTTGTTCGGACTGTTGCCCTCACATTTATTGAAATTCACGACGTTTCGACTGCTGCACGCTCCAGCCTTCTTCACCATCTGTCTATATTTTAATTATATTGTAACTATTTTCCCTACTTACGTTGTTCTGACTGTTGTCTTAATCTTTATTGCAATATTAACGGGGTTTCGACCGTTGCACGTTCCGATATTCGTCAGGATATGCCTATATTTCAGAGATCTGGTATTGTAACTATTATCACTATTTACGTTGTTAGGACTGTTGTCCTCATCTTTATTGCCATATTAATGACGTTTCGGTCGTTCTAGGTCAGGGATTAATCTCCCTTGCTAACTCAACTCTTGTTTTTTGTTCTTTCTGTAGGTTACTTCTGGATGGAGCGACCAATGCTTTATCCACTGGTCCATGTGCCCTGGATGACATTAGTGAGTGAATTTAAAAGAGCCCATATTGGCAATTTTTTGTTATTGTTCGCTGAATTACGAGTTCCCATATTGTATTCATTTCTATGCTTGGTCGGCTCAGGAGATTTTGTGGGCTAGCATATATGCTGATTCCTTAAGTTTTCGTATTTTCCGGTGATGTTCTGTATTATTTCAATTTTACATTAACATCTTTTTTTGCATTTTATTTTTTACCCACAGTAACCCATTGCGTTTTATCGGCACTATGACCTTGCTTGAGGTGAAACAAAAAATGTTTATGTTTATTCATTTTTCTCATTTAAATTAACTTCGGCCGAATGTTATATGCTTTCGGGCTTTTCTTCGACCCTTAGATACTCTCCGATGCTTCTGCTGTCTCCTCTCGTAGATTAGATATTTATATGTCTTCCTCTCACTAGGTTACCTAATTTCAGATCGTTTAACTTCCTTTTTATGTTGAAGCTCTTCCGGACATACTTTGAGGCCCGATTTTGCACTTGTTGCCTATTAGGTTACCATCATGACGACTAGTTCTTTTTATGTTCGCCAGTGACACCAAGTGTATAATTTACTTTGGAATCTCCAGTTTGCCTAGTACAAATAGGATCATCACATATATTTTGGATCAAAGTTTCATGATAGACATTATATTCTATTCAGCCATCTCATATTGACTAGACTGAGTCACATGCTAAATCAACATTCCAAATTATTGATCGAAAACCAATGTTTGGCACCATTCTGATTTTGTGTACTTGCATAGTTGCCATTCGTAGAATGAGAAAATCGATCTTTGGCTAATTATTTACAGCAATTTGCAAAAATTCCCAGACACGCTGAACTGCTAACTCTATAAATGGGAAAATACCCTGCCATATACAACCTCTTTCTAAGATCAATATATATATATATATATATATATATATATATATATATATATATATATATATATCAGGATTTATACCAAAATAAATATATATATATCAGGATTTATACCAATATATATATATATATATATATATATATATATATATATATATATATATATATATATATATGTATGTATATATAAATATATATATATATATATATAATGATTTATTTAAAAATATGATTCCAACACGCTACATAAGAGTTCTCATGTTTCAAAACAAGAGCCGAAAACTTCAATATAATTATTTAAATTAAATTGAATTAAAGTAAGCTCTGTTCCATCTTCAAGCGAAATTTTTTTTAGAATAACATTTCTGAAATTTACGTGTTTTAATAGCAGATTCATTATTGAAATCAAAATTTCCATGGTAACGGCCAGCGCGATTGTTCATATAGAGAGGGGCGCAGGGTGTTAATAATTTGTATCAGTATAGAGTTACATTCATAGATGTCAAGTCAGGGTAAGGTGGGGGTGTCTAAATTTAAAACGGAAAATGATTTCGTCTAGTCGGGTTTACGTGTCTATGGAGATTTATTTATTTTTTTATTTTATTTTTTCTGAGAGGGTTTTGTGATATAAAAAAAACTGCCGTAACATTTGTTATTTGACGACTTCATAAAGGGTTATCTTTTTTGTAGGGTATTTAAGCTATTTATTAGGACTATGGATTTAAAAAAAATATATGCTAATTATTCAATGCAAAGATTTGATGATGTCAGCAACAAACCGTTAACTCATGTCTATGGTTTAATAGATTTTTATCATTTAGAAACTTAATAATGTGTAGTTTCTCATGTAGGCATAAGGGGCATAGGTCATCCCAAGTTTTACAAGTTAAATAATTATATTTATGCTCTACTTTTGTATCTAGCAATATTTTTTTTTAAAATAATAACAAAAATACTAAAGAACTTTGGATTATTTACCTAACCAGTTCTTTCCTATTTTCTATATATTTTCACATATACATACATACATACATACATACATATATATATATATATATATATATATATATATATATATATATATATCAGGGTTTATACCAAATATATATATATATATATATATATATATATATATATATATATATATATATATATATATCTATATATATATCAGGATTTATACCAAAATAAATAAATATATTAAATAAAATAAAATAAAACACCTACAATCCCTTTTTAGTTCAAGCTACCACCACAATAATTACATTTATTGTTTTAATTATTCTCCCACCACTATTACTAATCACTTCTACCAATTTACAATAACTATTGGCACTTATATTATCATTGCCACCAATCCCCTTAGAACATTACTATCACATCACATCTACTATTATCATATAAACCCGCTATAATTATTAAAGTAAACTACCCCGTCCCCCAGCATATTTAATACCACCATAAAAATAACCAAAAAGGATTACAAACTGAAATTTCTACCAGTTACATATACAGTCATCAAAAACAAGCAAATAACGAGCTTTAAAATAATAACAAATAAACTTAAAAAAAATAAAAAATAATAATAATAGCAATTTTTATCTATCATTATTATACACAGACCCCACCACACATATATACGTGCATGCGAGGAAATATTATTCAGCGAAAGAATAGAAAAATGCTCTGATTGCTGACATGTATACATTCACGAGACATTTTCGCTACACTTCCGATCTTTGAATTTCAACATACAAATGCGTATGTATAGAGACAACACCACCTGTATACATACATATGTCATATCCGAAACTGTCCACATATGTTTATATATGTATGAGCCGCGTCGAACGAGCGAGTGTGTATGTATGTATGTCTGCGTACCTCATCGGGTGTACGGACATGCATCTATGTTTGCGTTAGCATGAGTCACATCACGACGACGATTCCCCCCCACTCCCATAATAACACCAATACACGCAGTCTACATAAACCCAAAATTTTTAAAAAACTAATCAGTTTGTCTGACGATCGCAAAAGCGTGAAACACAGGGTCACAAACTCACATCAATCCAACCAAATATATATATATACATATATATATATATATATATATATATATATATATATATATATATATATATATTGATACATTTCTCATTACATAATATAGACAAGTGTTTTCTATTTGTTTTATATAAATTTTTTTCATATCGTCTGATAAGCTTAATAACATTATCATTAAACGAATAAAGAAAATCACAATATTGATACATATTTTTTAATCCTATCTAAGCTTTCGGCTTACATAACCCATTATCAAAGATGACAATTACATTACAATATATTAAACAATACACGGACAAAACAATAATGATAGTCTGTTTCTGTTTACATAGAAGATTTCCAAGCAACGACAAACTCGTGCATATAAGACGCTGGAAAGAAAAATCGCACCGCAGCTCATGATGTCACACATGACCACACGAGAGTGAATTCGAGAAGTATTAAGTATGGGAAGCCGTTGGTATAAACCAATGGCTTCTGTTACCAATTATAGACATTTAAATGTTTATAATTGGTAATAGAATACCAACGGCGTCCCATTATCTTATTACTATTTTGTACAAAAAAGAATTCTCTTATTACTATATTTATGCATTTATGTATCATATTGATATTGTTTGCGAAGATGTATTCTCGCCATTTAAATCATTAACCTCTATATTTGTTTTTTTTTTGTATGAATGATTCATGTAATTATAAGTTAAAATTGCACCTATAATTGAAATTAAAATAACTGATCCAACGTGCACGTATAATAAGTGTGACATTACTGTAATTATTGAACAATATAGTTCATGCCACACTGACGGAAAACCTACCAGTAAAAAAGAATTCTCTTATTACTATATTTGTACAAAAACGCCCAACCTTAAAATTCAAAATTCAAACTCAGCGTTGCGACCGCACGTTCCAAAACAATAACACATGTCTCATAGCATTTTTTCGGATTACATGTATATTTTCGTTGTCCCCTTATTACCGAGAAGTAAAAATAAGAACAAATCTATTTCCATACCTGAGGATGTCTGTAGGAACAGACGAAAGCTTGTAAAATATTAAAAAGACCTCATGCAACTGGAATTTATAAACAGGGATCATATCATTCATATACAGGTTAGGAGTTGGTGTATCTTATTGATATTGTTTGCGATAATGTATTCTCGCCATTTAAATAATTAATCTCTATATTTTTTTTGTATGAATGATTCATGTAATTATAAATTAAAATTGCACCTATAATTGAAATATATATATATATATATATATATATATATATATATATATATATATATATATATATATGGATACTAAACGGATCTTCATGGTAACCTGTTAGGTTTTCCCTGTCTCTAGGATTTATCTTAGTTATTCCCGCTCTGCTTAGCGTATTGAGCACTCTACGTTTTAGTCTTACTACTAGCTTGTTTTTTTTTCGTTGGACTAAAGACTTAAGGCACTGGTCGATTTATTCCGTCTTGTTCGTATGTTTTTAGTTTTTTAGTTTTTTTATTTTCAATTTTTTCCTCGGGTACCGATTTATTTTGACATATCTACAAATTGAGTTTTTTTTCCAAACGAATATTACTATTATATATATATATATATATATATATATATATATATATATATATGACAATGAATCATTCATACAAAAAGTAGATTAGTAAAGTTAATGCTATAAAATGGTGAAATCTCTTCGCAAACAAAATTTGAAAATTGCATTAACCTACGAACCACACAATGAATATTATGATCCTTGTTTTTAATAACTACAAGATGTATAAGGTCTTTTTTAATTTGCTAGTACTTTCAAATGTACATTCAGTTATCCTCAGGCAAAGAAATTATTTTGTTTTTAGTAAAAATTCAGGTAGAATCAGAGACGAAATTTAAATGCGAATCGAAATATGTTTTTTTAGAAATATGTTATTGTTAACGGCTAAAAACTTTTGGAGCGTGCAGTCGCAACGCTAAGGTTGAATTTTTTTTTTTTAAATTTAAGAGTGTGTTTTTTACAAATATGGTAATTTGAGAATTTTTGTTGTTGTAGGAGTTTATCAGTCAATATGACATGAACTAAATTGTTCGATAAATAAAGTAATGTCTCAGTTGTTATCCCGAAAATTTGAATGTCGGATCAGTTCATTTTATATAAAATATGGGGAGAAGTTCAATTTATATTACAATGAATCATTCATACAAAAAGTAGATTAGTAAAGTTAGTGCTACAAAATGGCGAAATCTCATCGCAAACAAAATTTTCTAGTTGCAATAATATACGAACAACTTGATGAATATTATGTTCCTTGTTTTAATAACTACAACCTGTATAAGGTCTTTTTTTAATCTGCAAGTACTTTCAACTGTACATTCAGTCATCCTCAGGCATGGAAATTATTTTCTTTTTAGTAAAATCCAGATAGCATATATATATATATATATATATATATATATATATTTATTTACAGTCGGTATATACTTATATGTACAACAAAGATGTATTTCTGTTTCCTACTTCACAAACCCATACCCAAGGGAAAATAAGGAATAAAAGAAGAAAGAACTAAGACCATGAAATTGAGGCGAAAACAATCGTCCAGAATCCAAGTTCAGAGTCCAAAGAAAAAACCTTCAAAACGAGTAAAGGTAACTACGTAAAGGGCTCAATACACGAAGTAAAGCAAACCTAATATAAATCTAAAGAGCCAGGTAAACCTACCTAGGTTACACCTAAACGGATCGTCAGGGAAGAAGTGGGCAGTTCTTCCTTAACGATCCGTTTAGGTGAAACCTACATAGGTTTACCTGGCGCTTTAGGTTTATATATATATATATATATATATATATATATGTGTGTGTGTGTGTGTGTGTGTGTGTTTTTGTGTGTGTGTTTAAAGAAAAAGATATATTTCTGTTTCGTGTTTCACCAGTTTATAGGTCTGCCATGTTTCCAAACGATCCAATGACTAAAAGACATTTTAATAACAAAGCTAGGGTCCCATATTCGATATATTTCAAAGTTAGGGCGTCTTAGTGTATAGCGTATCGCCTTTATGTAAAGAAAGCCTTCAGAATAGTGTTTTTGTAACGTTTACGCCAAATGTAAAGAAACCATAGAGATTGTATACGGATATATATATATTATACCGAATTAAAGGCTTCAATAAAAGATTTTATTCTCGAAATAACTTTCTTGTATACCTCAGTTGATTTTATTATTGTCTCAATTCAATATTAAAATTTCAGTTAAAAGTTCTTTGAATTCTCAATTCAGTTATAAAACTGGGATTTTATCTCCTTTTGGGGATTAGGGGCCAGGGTTTGGTCCGTCGGATTTTTACCCGCGAGGTTTCGTCCTTTCAGCATTCAGTCAGTTATATACTTAGGCATTCATGTATCTTTCAATACATGACTGACGAAGCAGATTTTTTTCCCGCAGTAGATTGCCATTTCTTTCTGCGGTAGACCAGTTGCCATCCAAGGCTATAGAACCCGGTCTATCCTGCTATTTACCCACAGCTGGGGTGAGGTGGGGTGGAGAAGGAGATATCTACTTGGTTTTTTTATGCGATCAAAACGAAATTATTCATTAGGTATCGGCTTTATGTGAAGAAAGCTTTCAAAAAGGTGTTTGTTTTTTTAAGGTTTACGCCAAATGTACACCTCAGCTGATATGATTGTCTCAATTCGATATTAAAATTTCAGTTTAAAGTTCCTTGAATTTTCAATTTAAATATAAACTGGGATTTTGTCTCCTTTTATGATTAGGGGCTAGATTTTTGTCCGTCGGATTTTTGCCCGCTGGGTTTTGTCCTGTTACCATTCACCGATCCTAAATATCTCAGTGATGTAATGGGGTGGTGTTATTTTAACTTTTTGGTGTACTCCATTATGCTAACTGTTAACTTTGTTAAATTCAGTTTTATGTACAGATTTTTTTGCCAAGATCCGGGAGAAGCGATAGAATTTATTTTATTTGAAGTGACGTATCCTGAGCGAAAAATAAAATCTTACCAGGCGATATGTTTTTTTCCAAGATTATCTTTCTTTTTCTCTCCTTCTTTGTTTCTTTACCCAATATGTCTTTTTCTTTCTTTATATTTTCAATGCTTTTCTTTTTTTTTCTTTTTCTTTCTTCCTTATTTTCTGCGTCTTCATTCTTTTATCTTTCTACCATTTGTTCCTTTGTCTCTTTCTCTCTATTTCTTTATACACTTTTCCTTTTAGTTCGATGTACTTCTTTCTTTCTTTCTTTCTTCTTTTCTAAATCATTATTTTACTATTCTTTCTTTCTTTCTTTCTTCTTTTCTAAATCATTATTTTACTATTCTTTCTTTCTTTCTTTCTTTCTTTCTTTCTTTCTTCTTTTCTAAATCATTATTTTACTATTTTTTCTTTCTTTCTTTCTTTCTTCTTTTCTAAATCATTATTTTACTAACCTTTCTTTCTTTCTTTCTTTCTTTCTAAACTTTCTTTCTTTTCTTCATTTCTTTGTTTCCTCCTCATTTTTTTTATTACTTTCTTTTCATTCTTCCTTCAATTTTACTCATATGCTTTCTTTCTTCTTTTCCTAATCAATATTTTAATTATTTCTTTTTAAAACCTCCCACTTCTTTTTTTCGTCTTCTTTCTTTCTTTCTTTCTTTCTTTTCCTTCTTCCTTCCTTTTTACTCATTTTCTTTCATTCTTTCTTTCTTTTTGACTCGTGTTCTTTCCTTCTTTCTTTCCTTAATCAATATTTATATTCTTTCTTTTAAAAATATCCCACTTCGTTGTTTCGTCTCCAGTTCTTTCTTTCTCGCTTTCTTTCTTTCTCGCTTTCTTTCTTTCTTTCTTTCTTTCTTTCTTTCTTTCTTTCTTTCTTAATCAATGTTTTTATTCTTTCTTTTTAAAATATTCCACTTCTTTGTTTCGTCATCATTTCTTTCTTTCTTTCTTTCTTTCTTTCTTTCTTTCTTTCTTTCTTTCTTTCTTTCCCTTTATTTCTTTCTTTCTTTTTACTCATGTTCTTTCTTTTTTTCTTTCTTTCTTTTTTAATCAATGCTTATATTCTTTCTTTTTAAAATCTTCCACTTCTTTGTTTCGTCATCATTTCTTTCTTTCTTTCTTCCTTCCTTTCTTTCTTTCTTTCTTTCTTTCTTTCTTCCTTTCTTTCTTTCTTTCTTTCTTTCTTTCTTTCTTCCCTTCTCCGTATACTCATTCTTTCTTTCTTTCTAAACATATTCATCTTTCTTTCTCTTCCTTATTATTTTTATTCTTTATTTTCAAAACCTTCCATTTAAAATCTTTTGTCCTCTTTTTTTTCATTCATTTTTCTTTCTTTTCTTTCTTTTTTCTTTCTTCTCCCTTTTCTCTTTTCTTTCTTTCCTAACCGTTTCATTATTCTTTTCTTTCTTTCTTTCTTTCTTTCTTTCTTTCTTTCTTTCTTTCTTTCTAAGCCTTTTCATTCTTTCTTTCTTGTTTACCGCAATCTCTCATTTTGTTCATTTTTCAGAAATTCTTCTTCTTTTGTTGCCCACTCTTTTTAATAATTCATTCTTTTCATTCATTCTCTCCTTTTCATTCCTGCTTTCTTCATTCATTTTTTCTTCATTCATTTTTTCTTCATTCATTTTTTCTTTTTTCAATATCTTTATCCTTATTTTCGACGTTGCCGATTAGTACTTTTTCTCTGATATTCATCTTCTGACGCAAGTAATTGTCTAACACCAGTGACACGTACTCGGTCCAACCCCTATTTTTTTTTTTATTATCTACCCTCATCTATTACCCATCCAAAAAACAAAAAAACAAACATCATTTCATCTACACCCTACATATGTCACCCCCCAACACATCCTAACATAAATAAATGAGATTCCCTTCACTGTTTAATTATGATTTTATCTCTGCCTTCCGATTGGTCAATATTCAGATCTCGCGAGAAAACTGATGGCTTGTCAGCTGAACTGATTGGATTATATTATTACGTCGCTCGGCTTTTGGGAGTGTCGCTTTCTTCAGTGAGGAATTTTTTTTTATGCTTGATCGTTTGAATTCATTTGGTTATTGTATATTTATTTATTTTTTTTTTTTTATTGCAGGAGGGTATTTTTGTTTTTTTTACGTTTATGTTATATTTTGGAGATTTCTTTTACTTTTCTTGAAGCCGAAAATGTTATGAGTAGGTTTATTTAATGGATAAATTTGGCTGGAATTAGATTGTGAAAAAATAAAACAACAATCTTTGCAGTTAGGCTAGAAATGCTTAAATATCTAGTTAAAGGTAGACATGAATCAACAGCTAAAACCTAAAAAATATATTACATGCATACAAAAGTATTCTTTCTTTCATACTCTCGATTTTTGTCTGTCTGTCTCTCCCTCTCTCAAAGACACACGCACACAAATACACACTCAATCAAGTCCCGTAGACACCGCCAGGAGTAAGGCAGCACAGATTTCAAATCCCGTAGATTCCTTCAACCTTTTACAGAAACTTTTTTTAGATAGTAAGAATTTTTGGAGATAATTATTTACTGAGAGAAGTCCTGTTAATTAATCCAACGCTTGGGATAGCAGAGTGTGGGGCCACATCTCTCAATCCACTTAAACTCCCTAAGGAGTATGAGACCACAGCACTTAAGTCCAGTAGTTTCTCGCAGGAGTATGAGGCAACAGATCTTAAGTCCTGTAGACTCTACCAGGCGTATGGGACCACAGCTCTCCATTCACATACTCACTCAGGAGTATGGGACCACAGCTCTTAAGTCCTGTAGATTCCCGCAGGAGTATGGGGCAACAGATCTTAAGTTCCATAGACTCAATCAGGCGTATAGGACTACAGCTCTCCATTCACGTACTCAGAAATATGTGCGACATCTCTCATCCCCGATACTCCCTCAGGAGTATCGGACCACAGTTAGGTATTGCTGCTCTGCTTTCTATAGTAAAGAGTATTTTTTATGTGATGGTAGACCTATGACCAAAGTTAGGTATCGCTACTTTTTAAGGTATATCTTTGGTGGTAAATCGTAGATAAAAATTTCCTTAATTAAGTTCTAATTAACCAAATTTGGGATTTTTTAAAAAATCTATTCGCCACAAGCAAAGCAACAATGCAACTAAGCCACAAGTAGCTACTGGAAGTGGAAGACAATGAAAAGATTTTACAAGGATCGATCCAAAACATGGAACAACGGATAAACATCTATGCCTGTTCAAAAGACTGAGGAATTGTGTAAGCCGGGTAATAGGCGAACCTATCTACTCCTATTAAGGAGAAAAATAATTAGTAAATACAATTTCACTGTTTAGACGACGTAAGAACCAAAAGAGACGTCGGAAGGAACCGGGAACCCACTCCTAAACAAGAAAGAAGTGATAAACTTCTAAAGATTTCAAAAGTTCAAAATATCGGAAGGAATTTTAACCGGGTAAAATGCGAATTTACTCGGCAGAATCGGAAAGTTCCTGCAATTGGATAATCTAACATATGACAGAAGTTATTCCACTCATGCGGGAGTGCTCGTGGATTCGTTCATGAATTTATTTCCAAATTTTCTTGAATTCTGTTTTTGGGGCGGGTGGTCGATTTGAATGCTCGATCGGCCTTCAAACGGGCGTTCCACTCAAAAAGCTTTGCCAAGCCTAGATTGTATCAGATTTTATAATGTAAGTCAATATTTATTTTCAAAACGACATTCAGAAGATGTAGAACAAAAAAATTAAACTGAGAGATATGGTTATTTTTATTTTAAAATGGGGACATTTCATTATTTTATGGCCGCAGACAGGTTTTGAAATTGATTTTCGAATAAATATTCATTAATACATTTCCACTTATGTGCATAGTATTTAGATAGATAGATATATAGAAAAATAGATAGAGAACTGAAATAGCCAGATAGATCGAAATCTATCAATTTATCTATCTCAACTAGTTATAAATGCACAGACTGAGATCGATTGATCGATAGATAAAGAACTGAGATTGATAAAGAACTAAAATAGATAGATAACCTATCAATTTATCTATCTCAGCTAGTTATAAATGAACAGAGATCGATCGATCGATCGATAGATAGATAGATAGATAGATAAAGAACTTAGATAGATAGATAGATAGATAGATAGATAGATAGATAGATAATCTATCAATTTATCTATCTCAGCTAGTTGTAAATGAACAGACTGAGATCGATAGATAAAGAACTGAAATAGATTGATTGATAGATAGATAGATAGATAGATAACCTATCAATTTATCTATCTCAGTTAGTTATAAATGACCAAAGAGAGATCGATCGATCGATCGATCAATCGATAGATAGATAGATAAAGAACTGAGATAGATAGATGGATAGATAGATAATCAATAAATCTATCAGCTAGTTATAAATGAACCGACTGAGATAGATAGATAGATAGATAGATAGATAGATAATCAATAAATCTATCAGCTAGTTATAAATGAACAGACTGAGATAGATAGATAGATAGATAGATAGATAGATAGATAGATAGATAGAAGTGTAGAAGTGAAGTAGACTTCAGAAGGCACTCGAAACCCAATCCTAAATAGAAAGAAAAGGGATAAATCTCTACTCCTGTCTATCCGCAAAGTCTCTTTGAAATATTCGTACGATGTCTAAAACGTATTTGAAAGAATATAGGTCAAAATCAATAGGCAGCGATGATTTAAGCCTGTTATTATTCATTTATTTATCTCGCCAATAGATACTTTTTCGTTTGGTCAGATTTTGGAAAAAGACTTGGGATGAGTACTTTTCACATAAGTTTGTATATGCAAATAAGTAAAGAGATTTGTTTTTTGTTCTCGATGCTGCATCATAATCGCCAAGAAAAGCATTTCGAAAAACGATTGGCAGGTCAATGAACCTTTTTATCATGTGAATAATGTTAAAAGGAGGTTGAACATTTCAAATCGTGTCTTGAAGAAGCAAAAAAAATAAAATAAAAATAAAAAAATCTAAAAAAAAAAAACTGCCAAAAATTCGTATTCGACGCTTTAATGATGTTTATCATTGACAAATGGCTTCTACGAAAAAGCAACACGTCATCCGTAATTGAATATGGGATGAGGACGAAGCAGTTTATTTGCTTAAATGAAAGAAAGGAAAGGAGAAAAACAGTACTTTCATCGTAGTAGTAGTGGTGATGGTGTTAGACCTGCCATCATCATTATTACTATTATTATTATTATCAAAGAAAGAGAGGCAAGGAGAAACGATATACTCTCATCGAGTCGTGATGATGGTGTTAGACCATCTATTTCTTCTTCTTCTTCTTCTTCTTCTTCTTCTTCTTCTTCTTCTTCTTATTATTATTATTATTATTATTATTATTATTATTATTAAGTAAAGAGAAAAAAGAAGAAAGACTGTACTCTCATCGTAGTAGTGGTGATGGTGTTAGACCTGCCATTATTATTATTATTATTAAGAGAGGAAATAAGAAAGACTGTACTCTCATCGTAGTAGTGGTGATGGTATTAGACGTGCCATTATCATTATTATTACTATTATTATTATTATTATTATTATTATTATTATTATTATCAAATAAAGAGAGGAAAGAAGAAACACTATGCTCTCACCGAGTCGTGATGATCGTGTTAGACCAGCTATTTCTTCTTCTTCTTCTTCTTCTTATTATTATTATTATTATTATTATTATTATTATTATTGTTATTATTATTATTATTATTATTATTGTTGTTATTATTATTTTTTTATTATTATTATTATTATTATTATTAGTAGTAGTAGTAGTAGTAGTAGTAGTAGTAGTAGTAGTAGTATTTTATTTCCTTTGATATCTGGTGTATATTCATTTCTTTCCGGGGCCCGACCAGAGACCTAAAATCAGAAATGGTATCATAGAGAAGTCTAGTTTTAAGGTGTGCCAACTTTATAGGATAAAGTGCTCAATATCAGAGATAGAGCCTATGTAAATATAAATATAAAAGTGAACATTGAAGTCAACACTCAGAGGCGACATGCTGTTTCATGGTAAAGGCCCATTAGGCCAATATTCAATCAGATAATTGTTTTTAGCATGAAACAGTCTGTCGCCTCTGAGTGTTGACTTCAATGTTCACTTTTATATATATATATATATATATATATATATAGAGAGAGAGAGAGAGAGAGAGAGGAGGGGAGGGAGAGAGAAACAAAGAAAGAGAGAAACTAACAGATTGTGATATCTAAATAGATAGAAACAGTGTGATAGAAACAAACGGTTTCTGACAGTTAGATAGATAGATAGATAGATAGATAGATAGATAGATAGATAGATAGATAGATAGATGTATGTACAGGCATCCATACACACACAAACAAACAACAGTATTCATTACACTTTTAGCACTTTGGATAATTTGTGGTACATGTTTATGGTAATTTCTCTACATTATCAACGTAATCAGGGAAATCGTAAACAGTGATGTCATGGAGAAATACGTTTACAAAAGTCCAGTGACTGGTCTTCGGCATATTTCCAAGTAACTACAGGTTCTTCCATATTCCAAGAATCGGTGTTCACCATATCTACTCTCATCGTAGTCGTGGTGATGGTGTTAAACCTGACATTATTATTATTATTATTATTATTATTATTATTATTATTATTATTATTATTATTATTTAATAAAGAGAGGAAAGGAGAAAGACTTTACTCTCATCATAGTAGTGGTGATGGTGTTAGACCTGCCATTATTATTATTATTATTATTATTATTATTATTATTATTATTATTATTGTTAAGTAAAGAGAGAAAAGGAGAAAGACTGTACTCTCATCTTAGTAGTGGTGATGGTGTTAGAATTGCCATTATTATTATTATTATTATTATTATTATTATTATTATTATTATTATTATTATTATTATTTCAGTTCCTTTGATTTCTGTTATGTACACATTTCTTTCCGGGTCCCGACCAGAGACCTAAGGTCAGAGATATCATCGTGACATTTTCCACTGTGTAAGTAAAAATAATAATAATAATAATAATAATAATAATAATAGAATATATATATATATATATATATATATATATATATATATATATATATATACACACACAATTTACATAGATAAAAGTGTGAGCTGTACTCGTGAGAACAATTTTTTTTGTATTTCTTTATGGCATGAGCTTCCAGGAATCCCTTCAATGAGTCTACTGGAATCTTTTCCAACCAATCCGAGGGCTTCAACTAGAACAGGGATTGTTGATGTTACCATATGTCACATTTTTGAGTGTTCAATTTCAAGGTCCTTGTATTCTGATACCTTTTTGAGGATCTTCAAAGATACATTGCTTTTTGCAGGGACTGACATGTCAATAAGGAGGCATTTTTTTTTGTTTGCGTTCTCTAATAACGATGTCTGAGCGATTAGCTTGGTTATTATTATTATTATTATTATTATTATTATTTCTGCTATAGTCAAAGTAACAACCAAGTATTCGGAAAAACCTAAGGCAGGTAGTGGTGTGTTGTTATGGCTACATTTCATGATTTGCTTTTCTAACTCTTATAACATCACTAGAGTTACATGGACAAAGTTCTTCTTCGTGTGTGGGCTGTACTTATCAAGACAATTTTTTGTATTTCTCTTAAGCTGGGATTGCCAGGGATTTTTTCAATGTGTTGTTGTGTTCCTTTTTTTATCATTCCAAGCGCTCCTATTATGACTAATAATATTCTTGTGTTCAGTTTCCCCATTTTTTCTATTATTATTATTATTATTATTTAGGAAGACATAAACCAAAAGGAAAATTAAAGAAAAGACACAATTTTTTATATACCTAAATCTTTGTATTGCGTTTAGATAAAACTAATATAAGTCGTCAAAGAAGATTATCACTAATATGGTTAAAAATGAGAAGATACAGAAAAAGGGTTAGGGAAGAACAGGGCCATGAGATAACGGATACTGTTAGTCGTATTGGAAAGGATAAGGAAAAGAATAAGAAGATACAGATTCATGATTTAATGTCAAAAATTAGGAAAGTATTAATAAGAGAGAATATCGAAGGAACGGAAGACTAAACAAAGAAGAGGCTTATTAAATACGCATAGATAGAATGGGAAAAAAACTTGAGTAAATTAACTACTCCTCAAATCCTTCTCTAATGTGGCTACTTGCCATTATCATAAGTAGGAGCAGTCCATTGTCACAGTAGTAGGGGAGAGTCCTTCTCTATAACAGGTCAATGGTCAGAACATGTGAATAAATTTTAGTATTTTTAATTTTTTTCTTCTCCATATTTCATTCTCTGATGAAGATTTAATAAAAGTGAAACATGTCAAATTTAGTCCGATTCTTACAAGATGCGCCTAACATTTGGCCTTGCGCCTCATCTAATCTAATTTTTTTTTATTTGAGAATGTTTTCGTATGATCACCGAAGTTAAACAATGTCCATCCTAGTCAGTAATTTGATGGGTGACCGCTTGGGAATGCCAGGTGTTGGATGCGAAGGCGGTGTGCTGAATAACGACTCAGAATTTTAAATTGGAAAACCGAGTTCCAATTCCAGTCGGGTTCATTATGTTTACTTATACGCAAATAGCCTTTGGAAAGTCATGAATCCACTTCTCCCCTATCAGAAGTTGTATCAGCAAATCATGACTATCCCCACACCAAATTCTTACCATCTAAAAATATTTTCTAACTTTAAATAATCTGTAAAAGATTGATAAGCCGTAAAAAATCATTTAATCTGATATTTTATTTTCTTATTCTTAGTCTTGAGGACATTTCACGTTGAAACACCGGTTCTCGTAAGACCAACAGAAATTAAGCAATGTCCAACCTGGTCATTACCGAGATGGGTGACCGTTTGGGGATAGGAGCTGCCGTAAGCTTGGATGTGCAGGTGGTATAATGGATAATGGTTCAGAATTGAAAATCAGAGAGCCGTGTTCCAATTCCAGTCGGGTTCGTTATATTCATTTACACGAAAATATCGTCGGGAAAGGTATGAATCCACCTCTGCCACCCCATGCGTTGGGTTAATTATCAGTAAATAATTATTATTCCAAAAAAAAAAAATTCTTATCATCGAAAAAAAGTTTCTGTAAAAGTTTGATACGCCGTAAAAAACTGAGATTTTCTTTATAGACAATTCTTTTTTTTTTCTTTCTTCATATTCTGTTTCATAGAATTTGCTTCCAGAATGATGTTTTGCTTCCAGAATTTGCTTCCAGAATGGTATTTTGCTTCCAGCATTTGCTTCCAGAATTTGCTTCCAGAATGATATTTTGCTTCCAGAAATTGCTTCCAGAATGCTATTTTGCTAATGAAAATAAAAACATAAGAATAAAAGTTAATAAGGGTACATTCCTTTTTCCTTTTTCTTTCTTTCTTCTTTCTTCTATTCTTTCTTTCTTTTTTTTTTTTCGTTCTTTCTTTCCATTGTTCAAAATCCGTTCATTAATTTCTTTTTGTTTCTATTTCTTTTTTTTTCTTCTTTCTTTTTTCCGAATCAAGTTCTTCTTTTCCAGACTTATCCTTTCTTTCTTTCTTTCTTTCTTTCTTTCTTTCTTTCTTTCTTTCTTTCTAATCTAAATCGAACTTTTTCTTTCTTTCTTTCTTTCTTTCTTTCTTATCTAAATCGAACTTTTCTTCTTTTCCTTTCTTTCTTTCTTTCTTTCTTTCTTTTCCTTTTTTCTCATTTAATAGAAACACTCATGGTATTTATTCCCTTAATTCCTATTATAGTATCATGGCCCTCCCATTTTCCTATTTTCTTCGCTACCTTTACCATTTTCTTTTCATTCTTCTCACTCTTTTCTTTACAGTCTTTTTTCCTTTGCTTCATCGTTTTCTTGATGCTATCCTCTTCCTGTATTTTTCGCCTTCCTTTTCAACCTGATGTCTTCCTCACCATCATCAACACCATCGCATTCTGCGCGCGTTGTTATTGAAATTTGTCGCAAATACGAAAACTGGGTTTCTCGGCTTTTTACCCTTTGTTAAATTTTCATTCTTTTACAGAAAATTTTGGTTTGAAGAGAAGATTACATTTTTTCGTTTTTTGTTTGTTTCTTTTCCAAAGACTATTTACCAAAATATTCGATTTATCTCTCTTTTTTTTACTTTTTTATTTTTTAACCTCTCCAGTTCTCTTTCATCCTTCAAGAGCAGAAAAATCTCAAAATGGTGGATTAATTGTTGTAGCTTTTGATCTTTTTGTTTCCTTTGATCCCTTCTGGCTGTACGAACTTTGAAATGGTCAGGGTGTCTGGTTTGGGGCGGGACCTTCGATTGTCATTTGCTTCAAAAGGTCGGAGCTGTGCAATAAATGAGACAATGGCTCCGATTCTGAGCCCTACACAGACGCGCTCATATATTATGGAAAAAGCACATCAGGAAAAATGAATTAAAATTACCCGTCTATATCACTGACGTATGGCGGTTAGTCGTATTATTCGGCCTGTGATCCTCATTGTCATAGTCACAGCCTTTTGTACGCTCCAGCCTTCCTATGAACGGAACAGGTGATTGGAATATCGAACCGAACCCTTTATTTCGTCAACCGCGGTAGACTGTTCTATTTCTACGTGCCATGCCTCTTCCAAATGTCTCAGTTATTCCCTTTAATTCAATTCTCCAAGTTTTGAACTCACAACTATTTGGGTCTAATCACTGGATCTACACAACGCCTTTATCTACTGGGCCATGTGTCCTTAAGGACTTCTGCGACTGAATTTTTGGCACTTATAAACCTAATGTCTCAGTAAACATTTTTACCAGTTCTCATATCCCATTTTTGTTATTATTATCGCATTTTTTTTACCAGAGCTTATATTGCAACTTTTGTTGTTATTCCTTGCTTTTCTCTAGAACTCCTTATTACTGGTTCCCATATTGCATTCATTTCTATGCTTGGTCGGCTCAGGAGATTTTTGTGGGCTAGCATATGTGCTGATTCCTTAAGTTTTCGTAATTTCTAGTGATATTCTCTGTCTATTATTTCAACCTCACCCTTTTTCCGCGTCCTGGGTATGACGATAAACAACATCCGTGTTCTGGGTATGAGGGTAAACTATATCCGCATCCTGGGTATGACGATAAACTACGTCCGCTTCCTGGGTATGACGATAAACTACATCTGCGTCCTGGGTATGACGATAAACTACATCCGCTTCCTGGGTAAGACGATAAACTACGTCCGCTTCCTGGGTATGACGGTAAACAACATCCGCGTCCTGGGTATGACGATAAATTATATCCGCGTTCTGGGTATGACGATAAACTACATCCGCGTCCTGGGTAAGACGATAAACTACGTCCGCTTCCTGGGTATGACGGTAAACAACATCCGCGTCCTGGGTCTGACGATAAATTATATCCGTGTCCTGGGTATGACGATAAACTACATCCGCGTCCTGGGTCTGACGATAAATTATATCCGCGTCCTGGGTATGAAGATAAACTACGTCCGCTTCCTAGATAAGATGATAAACTAAATCCTGGGTAAAACGATAAAGCACGTCCAACAACAAGGCCTCTGATAATTCGTTTTTGAAAAAATTATATTACCAGCTCTACATTTTCGAGGAGAAAATATAAACAGAAATAGATTTTTGAAAAAAACAAAAATATTACCAGAAATAAAAACTTAAATTAAATTAAATGACCCATTGAGGTTTATATGCCGTAAACCAAACTAAACCAAACTCCCTTTTCCCACCCTATGTGGTCAGCTACGCCTGATTTTCCTATTTCGCCCCTGTTACTACTTTACGATTTTCTTGCAGTGTTCCGCTAAAATTGTTGGTTAAGTAGTGTAGAAATAAAGTTGAAACCGATTCTGTGATTAATATCCAGAAACAAATGATTATCTTGTATCAGGTTACACGACGTTAGCACCCGCTGAATATAAAATTTGGCCTAATATCTGCATAGGAAAATATTCAACTTTAATGGAAATGAAACTGCAGGAAAACTACCCAGATCCGGTTATAGGAGATAAAAGCTGCAGCTGTTATGAAAGAAGTTAAATTATTATTTTAATATTATTCATCATAGTTTCTTTCTTTTCTTCTCTTTGGCTAACAAAAAACAACAGTAATTGAGGTTTATATGCCATAAAACAAACCAAACCAAAGCAAACTCCCTTTTCCCACCGTATGTGGTCAGCTACGCCTGATTTTTCCTATTTCCCCTGTTACCGTTTGCAGTCTTACGTTAAAATTGCCCTAAACTATATGCAGAAACTATCAACCAAGAAAATGATAAGACTATGATAGTTTTTTCTTTTCTTCTCTTTGAGTAAAAAAACAACAACAATAATAATAATAATAATAATAATAACTTCAAGTGGGTGTGCCAAATGCAGAAATGATGGTAAGATAATCCTCTTCATGGTTTAATACTCTGTCCGTACCAAACAAGTTGATGTAGGCAAACGCCGTACCTATCAGTGTTTACGTACTGCAGGATTAACAGCTGAAATCGAAGGTTTTATTCTTGCTGCACAGGAGCAAAACTTGCTAACTAGAAATTACCAAGCACACACACTGAAAAATTGTGTTGACCCCAAATGCAGATTCTGGGATAAATATCCAGAAACAACTATCTTGTATCAGGTTACACGGTGTTAGCACCCACTGAATATAAAACTGGGCATGATAGAGTGGGCCTAATGTCTGCACAGGAAAATATTCAACTTTAATGGAAATGAAACTGCAATAAATTGGTATGAACACCACCCAGACCCGGTTATAGAAGATAGGACATGCACCAGTTTATATATATATATATATATATATATATATATATATATATATATATATATATATAAACTGGTGAAAGAAAAATATACGCAAAAAGCAAACAAAATTCCTTATATGCAATTATGCTGTTTTAATGTTAATATAATGTCAACGCCAGACGTTTCGGTCTAATAAACCATCTTCAGGACATATTCATAAAATATAATTAACATTATCAATTCAACATAACAAAGACGATGGACATAAGAACAAGACTGGTATTTATTTGAACAAAAAGTACAAATTGTGGCACAAGGCCAATAAAGGGGAGGGGTAGAGGCTGGTCAACACTAACTATCTTATACCTAGCTAATCAGATTCGCGACCCATTCGTACATTACATTTTACACATTCACCAAAAGAACTCGTCCATCACCAAACAATCCTTCAACCACCATAATACCACGTGCTCTCAAGGGAGACCTACCAAAATAGCGCCCCATACCATGAAAATTCTAATGATGATATATATATATACAATTCTAATAATGATAAAATGAGAGGGAAGGGAAATGAACCCAATAATAAACTTAAAATAAACACAAATACAAACTAAACATAATTGATGTTAGTAGGGACCGTCCAACCCATAAAACAGAGAGGCCGCTGTATTCTGCCCAGGGGACAAAATCAAGAGACGCTCTCGCTAAGGGAGTGGGAAAAAGTATAAAATATTAGGCTGGAATGGGAAAATATAAAACTGACCCAGTCGAGATGAAAATGGGGCCGGGGTCAAAACAAACTGGGGAGGATGGGAATCTCGACTTGGATCATAACCAAAGAACGGCCGGGATGCAGGCCAGGAACAACACTTACTCACATTAACTAGGTACACTGAAGCTTGTCTAACCTAACCAAGGGGAGGGTTCCACAGGAAGCCACCCCGATGTGCAATAGGTTGACCTAGAAGAGAAAATCAAGGCTAGCCCCGTTCACACGAAGCAAGCTCGCTTCTTTTACCCACCTTTCGCTAAAGACTGTCGAATGCAATCGTTTTCTATCCGATCTAATCTTCATCTTGAGCTGATGCTCAAAGAATCGAATCAGATCCGAATGAGAAAGTCGATTGCCTCGCAAGACTTCCTCCTTTCGCGTCGTCCAAATCACCATTCGAGCCGTGGCCATCAGCGTCAGAAACACCATCCGTTTCATCCCGGAATACGGGGGCGACACATTGTCACACGCGTATGCGCGATCAATGGACACAAGCTGTTCGGGAGCGAGACGAGCCGTCAGCTCGCCGACATGGTCCCATAAGGGGCGGACCTGGGGGCAATGGTAGAAGGCGTGCGCAGCCGTTTCCTCTAAGTCAAGGCCACACCGTTCACAGTCTGGCAAATCCGCCAAGCCCCATATGAAAGCCTTGTCGTTGAGAGGCAGCCGATTCCGAGCCAATCGCCAGCTAAGCGAAAACTCAGGGTTACTGAGGTAATCCGCCGCTGGCGCCCAAGACCAGTAGGAGCAGTACTCCTCCTCCGACAAGCCGAGCGTATCTCGTAGGAGATCCTTCGCGGGCCTCTCCACTAATTCACGATAGAAGACCTTCCTAGGCCGAGAAAGGTCACTGGACTTGGGAACGGCCCTCAAGGCCGACCGACACTCGCAAAGGAAAACCGATTGATCCCGGGGTTTACGACCGCGCTCAACCCGCGAGATGGGGGGACTGATGGTAAGGCCAGGGAACGCGTCCCTAACAATCCCCTCCAGAATCGGATCTCCTCCAGTCAATGCACGGCGTAGGAAAGCCAACCTAGAGGCACGGATGTGACTCGGCAGGTGCGGCATTCCCAGCCCCCCATGACACGGACGTTTAGTGCAGACTCGTCTGTCGACCCGATTCCCGCGTCCCCTCCATAAAATGGAGGATAGCGATTGCTCGAGCGCCTTCTTGTGAGTCTTACAGAGAGGAAGTACGGACAATCGATAAAGAATCAGGGGGAAAATGTATGTAGCACACACCTCCGCCCTGCCCTTCACGGACTACCTCCGTCGATTCCAAGTCTGACCGGCGGAATCGACCTTTGCTCGTACTTCAGACCAATTCTTCTCCAGATGGAGGTCAGGCCCAAACCACACTCCAAGAATGCGGACAGGACCGTCTGTCCAACCGAAGCGGCCCGGAAGAGCGACCCCCTTCCAGGCACCTAACCGCAAGCCGGACGACTTGTCGCGGTTTATTTTGGCCCCTGTCACCTTCTCGTACCGATCAAGCGCCTTCTGTACCACCTCAATGTCGTTGCGGGACGACACGAAAGCAGATACGTCATCGGCGTACGCGGAAACCCTGGCTCGAGACCCTCCAGGAACGGCAATTCCACGTAGGGCCGGACTGCCGGTCTCGTCCTTCAGCCGGCGAAGGAGAGGCTCCAACGCCAAAGCATAAAGGAGAGGCGACAAGACTGGTATTTATTTGAACAAAAGTACAAATTGTGGCACAAGGCCAATAAAGGGGAGGGGTAGAGGCTGGTCAACACTAACTATCTTATACCTAGCTAATCAGATTCGCGACCCATTCGTACATTACATTTTACACATTCACCAAAAGAACTCGTCCATCACCAAACAATCCTTCAACCACCATAATACCACGTGCTCTCAAGGGAGACCTACCAAAATCGCGCCCCATACCATGAAAATTCTAATGATGATATATATATATATACAATTCTAATAATGATAAAATGAGAGGGGATGGAAATGAACCCAATAATAAACTTAAAATAAACACAAATACAAACTAAACATAATTGATGTTAGTAGGGACCGTCCAACCCATAAAACAGAGAGGCCGCTGTATTCTGCCCAGGGGACAAAATCAAGAGACGCTCTCGCTAAGGGAATGGGAAAAAGTATAAAATATTAGGCTGGAATGGGAAAATATAAAACTGACCCAGTCGAGATGAAAATGGGGCGGGGGTCAAAACAAACTGGGGAGGATGGGAATCTCGACTTGGATCATAACCAAAGAACGGCCGGGATGCAGGCCAGGAACAACACTTACTCACATTAACTAGGTACACTGAAGCTTGTCTAACCTAACCAAGGGGAGGGTTCCACAGGAAGCCACCCCGATGTGCAATAGGTTGACCTAGAAGAGAAAATCAAGGCTAGCCCCGTTCACACGAAGCAAGCTCGCTTCTTTTACCCACCTTTCGCTAAAGACTGTCGAATGCAATCGTTTTCTATCCGATCTAATCTTCATCTTGAGCTGATGCTCAAAGAATCGAATCAGATCCGAATGAGAAAGACGATTGCCTCGCAAGACTTCCTCCTTTCGCGTCGTCCAAATCACCATTCGAGCCGTGGCCATCAGCGTCAGAAACACCATCCGTTTCATCCCGGAATACGGGGGCGACACATTGTCACACGCGTATGCGCGATCAATGGACACAAGCTGTTCGGGAGCGAGACGAGCCGTCAGCTCGCCGACATGGTCCCATAAGGGGCGGACCTGGGGGCAATGGTAGAAGGCGTGCGCAGCCGTTTCCTCTAAGCCAAGGCCACACCGTTCACAGTCTGGCAAATCCGCCAAGCCCCATATGAAAGCCTTGTCGTTGAGAGGCAGCCGATTCCGAGCCAATCGCCAGCTAAGCGAAAACTCAGGGTTACTGAGGTAATCCGCCGCTGGCGCCCAAGACCAGTAGGAGCAGTACTCCTCCTCCGACAAGCCGAGCGTATCTCGTAGGAGATCCTTCGCCGGCCTCTCCACTAATTCACGATAGAAGACCTTCCTAGGCCGAGAAAGGTCACTGGACCGGGGACAAGAGGCGACAAGACTGGTATTTATTTGAACAAAAAGTACAAATTGTGGCACAAGGCCAATAAAGGGGAGGGGTAGAGGCTGGTCAACACTAACTATCTTATACCTAGATAATCAGATTCGCGACCCATTCGTACATTACATTTTACACATTCACCAAAAGAACTCGTCCATCACCAAACAATCCTTCAACCACCATAATACCACGTGCTCTCAAGGGAGACCTACCAAAATCGCGCCCCATACCATGAAAATTCTAATGATGATATATATATATACAATTCTAATAATGATAAAATGAGAGGGGAGTGAAATGAACCCAATAATAAACTTAAAATAAACACAAATACAAACTAAACATAATTGATGTTAGTAGGGACCGTCCAACCCATAAAACAGAGAGGCCGCTGTATTTTGCCCAGGGGACAAAATCAAGAGACGCTCTCGCTAAGGGAGTGGGAAAAAGTATAAAATATTAGGCTGGAATGGGAAAATATAAAACTGACCCAGTCGAGATGAAAATGGGGCGGGGGTCAAAACAAACTGGGGAGGATGGGAATCTCGACTTGGATCATAACCAAAGAACGGCCGGGATGCAGGCCAGGAACAACACTTACTCACATTAACTAGGTACACTGAAGCTTGTCTAACCTAACCAAGGGGAGGGTTCCACAGGAAGCCACCCCGATGTGCAATAGGTTGACCTAGAAGAGAAAATCAAGGCTAGCCCCGTTCACACGAAGCAAGCTCGCTTCTTTTACCCACCTTTCGCTAAAGACTGTCGAATGCAATCGTTTTCTATCCGATCTAATCTTCATCTTGAGCTGATGCTCAAAGAATCGAATCAGATCCGAATGAGAAAGACGATTGCCTCGCAAGACTTCCTCCTTTCGCGTCGTCCAAATCACCATTCGAGCCGTGGCCATCAGCGTCAGAAACACCATCCGTTTCATCCCGGAATACGGGGGCGACACATTGTCACACGCGTATGCGCGATCAATGGACACAAGCTGTTCGGGAGCGAGACGAGCCGTCAGCTCGCCGACATGGTCCCATAAGGGGCGGACCTGGGGGCAATGGTAGAAGGCGTGCGCAGCCGTTTCCTCTAAGCCAAGACCACACCGTTCACAGTCTGGCAAATCCGCCAAGCCCCATATGAAAGCCTTGTCGTTGAGAGGCAGCCGATTCCGAGCCAATCGCCAGCTAAGCGAAAACTCAGGGTTACTGAGGTAATCCGCCGCTGGCGCCCAAGACCAGTAGGAGCAGTACTCCTCCTCCGACAAGCCGAGCGTATCTCGTAGAAGATCCTTCGCGGGCCTCTCCACTAATTCACGATAGAAGACCTTCCTAGGCCGAGAAAGGTCACTGGACCGGGGACAAGAGGCGACAAGACTTATCCAAACAGATAACTGAAAGTTTTATATGATCAGCGTTCCGTTTAAACATGGTCACGTTGTCGTCACGTGGGCGACGCTGTGAAAACGTATTCCTAAAATTTGAGTATTTTGAATGAAAAATGAAAAATGAAAAGAATTCCTCACTCAATGCCCCATACTTTCGGCCTTATGCCACATCTAAGCTACGCTTGAAAAATCATTTTGGGTGACCCCGATGCCGTGTAATGGTTAGCAAGCATGTCTCGCTAGAAGAATTACGACTGAGTAGTGAGTTCGATCCTCACTGGGTGCCCCATACTTTCGGCCTTGTGCTACATCTAAGCTACGCTTCGAAAATCACTATATTACGAAGAGCTTTACCTGCGTAAAATGTGTGTTATCTTAGGTTTTTAGGGGTTTTAAAAAAACAATCAACCATTTCTAACTTTAGGGGCCTGGAAAGAAATGTGTATGCAACACAAATCCAAGGAAATAATAATAATAATAATAATAATAATAATAATAATAATGATGATTAGTAGCATGGACACCCCCCCCCCGACAGACCCGATTACGAAGATAGGAACTGTAACAATTTTATGGGACTTCAAAATACACATCGACAGAATTGAAAAACCGACATAGATAGATAGATATGGACAGAATAGATAGACAGTCAGATAGATAGACGTGAAAAAACTGTGATAGATAGATAGATAGATAGATAGATAGATAGATAGATAGATAGATAGATAGATAAATAGATATTAATAGACTGAGATAGATAGATAGAAACAGACTGAGATAGATAGATAGATAGATAGATAGATCTAAACAGACTGAGATAGATAGATAGATAGATAGATAGATCTAAACAGACTGAGATAGATAGATAGATAGATAGATAGATAGATCTAAACAGACTGAGATAGATAGATAGATAGATAGATAGATAGATAGATAGATAGATACAGACTCAGATAGATAGATAGATAGATAGATAGAAACAGACTGAGATAGATAGATAGATAGATAGGTAGATAGATATTAATAGACTGAGATAGATAGATAGATAGATAGATAGATAGATAGATAGATAGATAGATCTAAACAGACTGAGATAGATAGATAGATAGATAAATAGATAGAGACTGAGATAGATAGATAGATAGATAGATAGATAGATATGTAAAACCAAAATAGATGGATAGACATAGTAGATAAACAAATAGATAGATATGAAAAGAATAGATAGATAGGTATGTAAATAGATTGATATGAACATAATAGATGATTACTTTTTTTTTAAATAACCGTGTTCATTAATTTATATATTAGGTTATTGATGAATTAATATTAATACCAGCAAATTAGGATTTATCAATATCACCATGACTGCAATGAGAGTTCAGTCAAGTTTTCAAATTTTCTGAAGAGAAACAAAACAGGTTTTCATTTATTTTTGGTTTGTATTTTAAACACTGATGTTTTGATTTTAATGGCGACAAACAATGCGTTTTCTTTTTCTGCTTTTTTTTCTTTTTATTTATCGAAATGAGTTAATTGCGATGTCAGGGAGTGGGTGGGCGAATGTTTAGATTTTCTTGGAGCGGTGGGTTATGGAAGAATGTATGATGCAGTCTAATCAGCGAGAAGAACGATTCTTGGAAAAGAAGAAACATATCTAGGCACCACAGACAGATAGATAGATAGATAGATAGATAGATAGATAGATAGATAGATAGATAGATAGATCCGAACAGGCTGAGATAGATAGATAGATAGATAGATAGATAGATAGATAGATCTAAACAGACTGAGATAGATAGATAGATAGATAGATAGATAGATAGATAGATAGATAGAAATTAAACAAACTGAGATAGATAGATATGAATAGAATGAAATAGATAGATCGATAGATAGAAATAGAATGAGATAGATGGATAGGTAGATGTGAACAGAATGAGATAGATATTAAACGATAGAAATAGATAGATAGATATATAGATAGATAGATAGATATAAACAGACTGAGATAGATAGATAGATAGATAGATAGATAGATGAGAAAAGATAGATAGATAGATAGATAGATAGATAGATAGATCTGAACAGGCTGAGATAGATAGATAGATAGATAGATAGATAGATAGATGAGAAAAGATAGATAGATAGATAGATAGATAGATAGATAGATCTGAACAGGCTGAGATAGATAGATAGATAGATAGATAGATAGATAGATAGATGGATCATGCTCGAAACTATAAAACAAAAACTAGGCGAAGTATAATGAAACAGATGACGAGGAAACTTGCGACCACAGAAATATGGCTCTACAGAAGGCTGCTGGGTATAGCACAGACGTGTAAGAAACGATGAAGTTTTAAGGGAAATAGTAGCCAAACACCGACACCGACAATCAGGAAGAGACGATTGAAATTCTAGGGTAAAGAAGGCTTGGAATATCTGACACTTACAGGAAAGACACACAGAGATTAAAATCAATTAATCTACTTAATGAGTTTGTGTAAATGGATAGCAGAAAAATTATGAAAACTGTCTATGTAAAAAAAAACAGCTTAGAAAACTTCAACAGGTTTCGACGGTTATAGGCGTTCTCTGATATAAAAAGTACAGTGTATATGTGTGTATTTGTGCGTGTGTATGTCCAAGCAACTCCTCCACTCCCACTGGTCTAATTTCAATTATTCACAGCTCATTCAAAAGCCCTAGAAAATTTAGACGCATGGAACGATTTTCGTTGAGCTTAGATTAAGGTCACCACATTATGCAAAATTAAAAATTTATATTAATATATTATACTAGCCATTATCGTTTCTTTTATGGTTGAAGGGGTGTAACTCATTTTCCTTTTGTATCCAATATTGCAGCCAGCCTAAGCTAGCTAAAATTTTAAGCTAGTTCCTGTGGAGGGCTCATGGTTTGGCCTTAATCACAATAGCTAGGGAGGAGTAGATGTGATAGGCATCAATAAACTACAGAAGAACTCAAAATTGATCCCTGCATTTAAGTATTGAATTAATGTTTAAGCTTAGCTTTTAAAAGTTCAACGATCCTTCTTCAGCTTCCAGTTAATTTAAAGACGATTTGATGTAAGTAGATCCTTATTTTCCGTATAAACATTTTTTTTTTATTTCATGGTTGACAGAACAGGAGACAATAAGATAAAATTAATATAGTGTAAAGATGGGAAAATAGAAATTAGAATTAGTTATAAATTCAACATTTGAAGAGTTAGAGAAACATAATTGCTAATTAAGTAACGCTTATATTGTGAAAACCATATGCATAAGTACAAAGATGGAGCACAGTTATCCAACGAATTCTCAGGTTAAAAAGCTCCAACTCTACTTTATAGTAATTTATAAGCTACGTGCTCAATATCTGTGTTATATATTATTTACTTCTAGGCAATAACACTTTTCAGGTGTAACTAATTTGCATATTGATTTTTAAAAATATATTTCATTAATTTACTGTCGTTCATTACTGTTCTTTTATATGAGGATTGTTTTTATTTTCATATCGAAAATAGTTCTGTTTAGGAATATCGTCTCATATAGTGCAGAAAATCGTTTGAAATTTGCATTTTACTTGGCCTTCAACAAGTTGGCATCTATTTGTAAAACTTTCCTTAAGTATAAAAAGCTAATATATGAATGAAATGTTCATGTAAATTTTTTTAAATTTAAAGAAGATTTTCTCTTTTGTCGTTTTTGAATCATCCCTATACTCAGTTTTCACTTTCACTTTCACTTTCATTTTCATTCCCTGTAATCACCTCGAGTTCTAGTGGCATTGTCACTTTGCTTGGGGTGAAACGCAAAAAAATTTAAATATTTAGGAAGAATTTTCATAGAGGGCGGAATGTGTGAAATCGAATTCCAGTGACGAAATATAGAAAACCGAAGTTGAATTGGCGAATGATGCCTTTCAAAAGTTAAGCACAATAGCAAAAATAGGAAAATTTCGTTAGAAACAAATATACATAGAAAATTTAATTGAACTGTTACGTAATGTCGTTCCCCCGCATATGAATCGCTGAAAAATCTTTTGATTAATTTTACTAGAAAGCGAACAGCTTAAAATCGTTTTCTGTCAACCCCAATATATCTTCCCAAACGAGGAATGGTGAGAAGAAAAATATCATTCAGGACTTCAGTAATGGTACCAACATTTATGCTCTGGTTTCCATCTTCAAAGTCTATTCAAGAACCATCAAGAGAACAGTGAATAAGTTTTAAAAGTGGAAACAGTAGAGAGGAAAAATGGATCAGGAAGTCACAAGAGAAAGAGAAATCATCATTTCAACTGAGAGCAAAACAGACCAATTAGAAAAGATCCAACTCAATCCATAAGACGTTTGGCTCTGAGAGAGGAGTTTCACTTATGACAGACCAAAGAGCAGTGAAAAAAGAATTAAAATGAAATCTTAAATGAAAACTGTGAGTCACCTTGTTACTCCAGGACAGAAAGAAGGTTACAGAGGGTGAAGATCATCTTGAATGAGTTGGAAAATGGAATTATATATATATATATATATATATATATATATATATATATATATATATATATATATATATATATATATATATTAATGAGTTTCCGATCCTTAGCTATGATTAATTAATGGTGAACATGTTATGTTCGTTTATGATCGATTCCATCTCGGTTTTTCTGTTAAGCTTGGACAGTAAATATACATGCTCATTGCTCAAATTAGAGTCCAATAATGTTATAAAAACCTCAGAAAATTCAAGTAAGATATCTTTAATCAATTCTAAGATAGAATGGTTCAAAGCTTAATCTAAAATCGGACAAGTGTGCTGTTACATGACTTGAACAATTTTGCAGTTACACTCGATATATATATATATATATATATATATATATATATATATATATATATATATACAGGAATCTCGATTAGTGCGGCTAATGTGTACATTAAAAGATACCCACTAATCGATAACGCATTAATCGAATATAATAATTTAAAGGAAATGATTTAATTTGTACGTCATATTTTAGAATCATTCATAATTAATTTCTAATTTGCATACTTTTTAATTAAATTATAGGTACATATAAGAAGATAGAATAAAAATGCAAGGGATTAATGTTTATTAATCTGAGTTTTTGAAAAACTTATTTCGAGTCTTTTGTTCTATGGTATTCTTGTGATCTTCATAGAATTGGCAGTTCTGAGAAATTGCTCTTTCAGATTTTCCAAACATGATAATCATTATTAGTTTAACATGAAAATGTTATTAATAATCATTCTAAAGGAAATGCGTACATCTTTTATATTTAAATATTTTTTAATAAATGTCAATTTCTGTATCTAATTAAATAGTCCATTTCTTTTATCGAAAAATCAGAAATTTCCTTTTAAGACCTTCAAAATAAACATGCAAAAAAAATCAAAATATTATTTTTTTTTTTAATAGAGACAGATATTCAAATACTTATTTTTATTATCGGCTTATATTATAAAATTTATTTATTAGGTTGGTGCAAAAATAATGACGTAATAATGTCGTTTTTTGACGTTATACGTCAAAAAACGACATTATTACGTCATTATTTTTGCACCAACCTAATATATCGATTCATTTTTGAACACGACAGTAATTATTTATATAACTTGACAAACAAAACAATTACCCATTTTCCATTTTTGAATTTTAGAAATGTTTTAATTAATCGGCAACTATAAAAAAGTCAATTTTCAATTACTATCGTTAAATTGCAGAATATTTTTATGCACTAATCGAATTTTGGTATGGCTTAATCGAGGGATAACTGTATATACCTATATATTTAAAAAAATAGATTAAACTGACATTATTTCTAATTTATTTTGCTTAAACGTTATTTTCTATGAATACTCATATTCGAGTAAAAATTGTTTTAAACAGTACTTATTTTAGCCAACTACATCTTGCTGGTTCGAATCCTGCCACCGGACACATATTTTTCTGACAAGATTTCTCAAATATTCAGGCCAGTAGATGGAGTTGGATAAAAAATACTGCTTTAAAAACAGAGCTTCTACTCGAATATGTCTTTCCATCAAAAATAAAGTTCATTACAAAATAAATCACATATATATATATATATATATATATATATATATATATATATATATATATATACACACACATACATACACACACACACACACACACACACACACACACACACACACACACACACACACACACACATATATATATATATATATATATATATATATATATATATAAACACACACACACACATACTGGGTGTCCATAAAGTTCAAGTGCACTTTAAAAAATTTAACTTTATTTGTATTTGCGATAGAAATAATCTAAAAAATGTTATAAAGTTTAATGTACCTAGGTTTATGTATAGCTAAAATAACTAATGTGATTTCAGGCATTACTGTAAATCAGTTGGCAAATGTTTTCCGTGTACTGCAAAATCGTATTACCCTTTGTATTGCTAATGATGGAGGACATGTGGAAACTTAAATAAAATTTCAATAAAACCTTAAAAAATATAGATTTACTTCTTTCTAATCCTTTTTTACGGATTATTTCTATCGCAAATACAAATATATAATTTTTTAAAATGCACACGAACTTTATGAGCACCCTGTATATATATATATATATATATATATATATATATATATATATATATATATATATATATTAATGATATTTTTATTAAGATATTTTGCATTACGACCTTTAAAATATTAATTATATTTTGGTTAAAAAGTATATAATGCTTTGATCATATAAAAATGATTTGATCATATCAAAAGTCCTTTTAAGATAGTTCTAAAATATGTGTTAAAATTAAAAAAAAAAAAAAAAAAAAAAAATGAAACATAATTCACCCATTTTCTAAGAATATTTCTTTGTAACTTAAATGTATGTTTTTTGCCAAAAATCAGGTGCCGAACCGTTAATATGACAGTTCCCCTAGAGATGTAAGAATACCATATCTCAACCAACATTTAAACTATATTTTTAACTTTTCAATTTAGCATTGGCTTTCTTTCTGATTAGCTAAATTTGACGCACCCATACGTTCTAAAAATATGGATTCCCCCTCCATAAAAACTCTTTAATAATCCAACATATCGTTTTCTGTTTTCAAATATAAATCATTTTCACCAAAGTTAGCGAACATTGCCTGATGACGAGATAAAAACATTAAGACTGGAAACAGAAATTTCCGTGTCTCAAGGTAAAATATTTTTAATTAAAATATCAATAACAAATATTATGCTATACGGTGAGCACTTGTTTAAAAAAAATTAAATTCTACTGTGGATTCTAAATCTGTTTTTTCTTTCTCTTTATTTGCATATATACACACACACACACACACATATATATATATATATATATATATATATATATATATATATATATATATATAAAGTGAACATTAAAGTCAACACTTAGAGGTGACAGCCTGTTTCATTCTAGACGCAATCGTCAAGCCAGAAGTTTTGTTCTCGGCTATTTATATATACGGGTTACCAACACTCCTGGCCTGACGATTGCGTCTAGCATGAAACAGACTGTCGTCTCTAAGTGTTGACTTCAATGTTCACTTTTATATTTACACACGATCTATCTCTGATACTGAGCACTTTATCCTATAAATATAGCAAACCTTAAAACTATATTTCTTCATATATATATATATATATATATATATATATATATATATATATATATATATTTTAAGACATTTTTATGTTTATACATTCTTTTTATGGATACAAATATTTAAGTAAATAGCAAGGTCGAATTTACTGTCTTTAAACTACAATATTCTATGAATCTCTCACGTACATTCATATCTGCTCAAAGCGCATCCAAATGTAAACATATATCGAAACACAACTTCAGTTGTGTAGAGACTTTGACATGTTTTCGATGTAATATATATATATATATATATATATATATATATATATTATAAATTAATTGATTTAAAATATGGTTTTTGTTGCTACACAGTTCTAACCATGTTTCAAAAATGGAAGCTGAAAGCTCCGAATTTAATTTTGTAATTAGTTTAAAGACATGACTTCCATTTCATCCTCAAGCGAATTTTGGAGTAACTTTTTAAATTACTGGGTTTTAAAGACACAGCAATAATCATAATTCACGTTTCCGAGGTTACAGACAGGGGTGTTTGCGTGTTCATTTTGTCTGTATTTTGATGTATCAGTTATTAGTTACGTTTTGGTAGAGGTAGGGATGTATTTTTCAATGAATTCTGACATCCGTTAAATGCATGTCGCCTGGATTTTTTAAAATTTTATTGTTAACGGTAAAAATTCTTACGGCATTTTTTCTGTTTGTGTATTTAAAGATTTTTGGGGTATGTTTAGGTTAGAATAAGTTTTATTTAACTACGATTTGAAAAATATTTTCACTTTTAATTTTTAATATACTATATTTTTTTAAGAACAAGTAAATGTATTAGAATCCCTTACAGTATGTAGAATTATTTTCTCATCCAGTGTAAGTATGTATATTATTATGTAGCACATTTTTTTTAATTATATTTAAATATTATTTTAGTAAAATTTTTAACAATGACGGCAAAAATAGCTAATTTATTTCATTGATTTAGTAATTTTTTTTATATAAACCTAGTAATATATTGTTTCACATGTAAGTACAAAGGACATGGGTCATTCAATGGCTTACATCTTCTAGCATTTCATATTAATTTCATTTTACTGTAGGTGTTTTATTGGATTCTTTTAAGTGCTTGTAGTACTTAGAGGGGGGTCTTTAGGTTAGAATACGTTTTATTTAATTACAATTTTTAAAAGATGTTTAGGTTAGAATTGGTTTTATTTAACTACAATTTTAAATACAACTTTAAAATATTTTCACTGTTAGTTTTAATAGACTATATTTCTTTTTAAAAGAAGTAAGTATATTAGAATTACTTACAGTAAGTAAAATTATTTTTCCATATCTAGTATATGTATGTATATTACGATTTTCAAATTTTTTATATTTAGATATTATTTAAGTAAAATTCATGACAAGTACGGCAAAAATAGCTAATTCATTTACCTGATTTAGTAAACTTTATTATTTATTTATTTTAAAAATTTATTAATATATAGTTTCACATGTATGCACAAAGGACATGGGTCATTCATTGGCCTACATCTTATAGCTTTTCATCATAATTTAATTTTTCTGTAGGTGTTTTATTGGATTCATTTAAATGCCGTTAGTACTTTGAGAGAGGTGTTAGGTTAGAATTCGTTTTACTTAACTACAATGTTAAAAGATGTTTAGGTTAGAATTCGTTTTAACTACAATTTTATATACAACTTTAAAATATTTTCGCTGTTATTTTAATAGACTATTTTTTTTTTTGTAAATGTAATAGAATTACTTACAGTATATAAAATTATTTTTTCATGTTAAATATAAGTACGTATATTAACTGGTGGCTCTTTTAAAATTTATTTTTAAATATTATTTAAGGAAAATTTTTGGCAATGACGGCATAAAATATTATGTTGGTGCAAAAATAATATCGTTTTTTGACGTATTTTTTAACCTCAAAAAACGATATTATTTTTGCACCAACCTAATAGCTATTTCATTTCTCTGATTCAGTAAATTTTTCATGAACTTAGTAATATATAGTTTCTCATGTATGTACAAAGGACATGGGTCATTTAATGACCTACATATTCTAGCTTTTCTTAGTAACTTCCATTTTACTGTAGGTGTTTTATTTGATTCTTTTAGGTGCCAGAAGTACTTCGAGGGAGATGTTTGATTTTTATATTTATTTATCCTAAATGAACTTTGATGTTTGTTTATTTTCATCAGTTTTTATTTTTATTTTTCCTTGTCTAATTTTTTTTTGGTTTTGGTATAAGTGTTTATTTAAGTTAATGTTTTTGGTATAAGTGTTTATTTAAGATTATGTTTCTTAATTTTTTCTAAGTTTTCCGTACAGCTGTAACTCAATTTTACTGTATTTTTATTGGAAATAGTACTTAGTTTACTTCCACTAAGAAAATGCTTGACTATTAATACGAGGAATTTTTGTCCTAATTTGTTCTTTATCATTTGGTTGTATGGGGGTGTATACCAAATTATTTTTCTACATCTGTTTTTTCTATACTTTCCATTTTCATTTTTTATATAAGTTAGTTTTGGGTTTTTGTAGCCACTCCCTTTTAGAGCTTTGTTATAGGAATTCATATGCTCATAGAAAATCATCTCATTTGCTGAATTTGTACTAATTCTTTTACTGATAGATAACGGTATATGTTTAATTATAGATGGGGGGATGATTTGATTTAGGGTGTATATATAACGGATTGGTGTTGGTTTTTTTATAAGGTGTGTATATAGTTTTATTTAAATCTAATGTTATATCTAGGAAGTTCATTTTTTTAATTTAGTGCTAACCGTAAATTTAAGTCCATGCTTTTAAATTCTTTATATAATACCTTTCTAATTCTATTAATTTTGAAGTTAGTTGAGTTTCTAATAACCATACGTCCATAGTCTCTGTACAACCCAATGCCAGTTATATTAATATCATAGTGCGCTGTAAGGTTGTATAATATAAAAAGACCAATGAGATCAGAAGACCTAGCTGAGTCTAGTGATCCCATTGTGATATCAAAGTGTTCATAAGAATTCTTAATCCATTTCTCAACTTTATGTATAAGTACTGATTTTTTTCGCATATAGAATAATGTTCTTTTCTTCATCTGTAATATCCGAATAGTGGGTGGCAAAGTCCAACGCATTCATAAATATTCTTCTTCTTCTTCTTCTTCTTCTTCTTCTTCTTCTTCTTCTTCTTCTTCTTCTTCTTCTTCTTCTTCTTCCATATTGTATTTCCAAACATCAAACAACAAACATGATGAACCCTGCTTTCTTTATATGACCTCCTTTCAGCCTCTTTTATCAAAACTAACATTACCATTGATATCAACAGCAACAAGTATAAAACTACTTTTGAACAGCCTTATTTACGAAATAATATCAGGTTAGGTTTTCTTTTCTCTTTACTTCTCCCAAAACTGATCTGACTTCCTCCATCACCGCCAAATTGGCACTGAACATAAGAAAAAAGAGTGTTTAATGATAAAATTTGTAAAGATGGCCTACGAACAATCTCGCAAAATCTCGTCCGTCATCATTGGCAATGTCTGTAACTAACGTCCTGATAACCAATTAGCAAGACTCAACTAAAAAGCTGAGATGAACCCGAAATCCAACATTAGGAATAAAAGATTCAAGGAATAAGAGAATGATCGATTAATCGGATAACAGAATAGATGTATTTTAGGTCTTCATTGAAGATTTATTTCCAGAGCAAATGTTAAGCGATGGTCGCAGAGGGACAGATAGTAATCATGTTTTACAGAGGCAGTCAAGAGTGTAGTGACTTTAATCCTCATTGGGCATCTATAAATACAAAGACCCAAACACCTTTAACGAATTTCTTCTACTCATCTCTGTCGATGTCACTTATACATACATACATACATATATATATATATATATATATATATATATATATATATATATATATATATATATATAAAAGTATATGATTGGTGTATATGGAATGAATTCCAATAACCAACAATTACTATTCTTAAAAGAGTGCTCAATACAAAGTAGAGCAGATATAATTATTTATTTAAAAAAAATTTATAACATAAATATGTTATAAAATCACTACAAAAATAGCCATTTTGTTTCAACACCCTCGGTGTCTTATCAAGTGATGACGTTGAATGTAAAAATTTTTACATTCAACGTCATCACTTGATAAGACACCGAGGGTGTTGAAACAAAATGGCTATTTTTGTAGTGATTTTATAACATATTTATGTTATAAATTTTTTTAAATAAATAATTATATATATATATGTGTGTGTGTGTGTGTGTGTGTGTGTGTGTGTGTGTGTGTAAGTGACATTGACAGAGAGCTAAAATGTTTTTAATACTGTTTATTGCAAACAGAACTGAAATATTTGTATCTATAAAAATAACATTTGAACAATATATATATATATATATATATATATATATATATATATATATATAGTTAAGTTATGAAGAACTTGGTAATCCGTATGGGTAATGAAATCCTGAGAGCTCAATGTAAATCCAGAGCTAATATTTAAAAGAAAAACAGACCACTTTAAGGTACCATTATAATAATTTATTTCACCAGAGTCATTTTAAAGGACGCCAGATCATCAGATAGCACTTCCAAAAATGAAATGAAACGAAAAATGAAATGAAAATTGATGGGTAGTGTAAGTTTTTGTAATTTAACAGAGAATGTAAGAGGGATAGTTAAAGAGACATGGTAGAGTATAGGGAGGGGTTAATTTCATATCTCTCTCGAGTATACTTTATTGTGGGAGGGAGAGTGACCAGTCCTTGACCTATTTAGATGGTTAACTTAACGGAAGTGATATATAGAAATGGGAGGGGAGTAGGAAGAAAAGAAAAAGGGAAAAGGAAAAAGAAAGAAGAGGGGGAGGGAAGTAAAGAGAAAGAGGCTGTAATTGGGTTTTAGTAATTTATGTAAAGAACAGATTTGTGTATTTAGGTAGGAATCCTTCTTTCATGCACATTTCATTGAATGCAACAGAGAGGAAGCCTTTATTTAGATTTTTATATAATTTCTCATGTGATTTAATATTTTTTCTTTACGGATGATAAATTATATAAAAACTGTCCGAATGTTCTTGTTATTCGAGCGCTTTCGGCTATACATATAGCCATTTTCAAGGATAACTGTTAAATAAGAAAGAAGTAAAAAGAACATCGGGCAGTTTTTATAAATTTATCATCCGAAAAGAAAAAAAATGTTAGATTGCATGAGAAATTGTATAATTAATAAATAAAAGAACCTTGTCTGTCGTATTTAATGAAATATGCAAATATATATATATATATATATATATATATTGTGTATATTTAGGCAGCAATTTTTCATTAATGCATGTTTCATTAAATAATATAGACATGTTTTGTCTATTTATTTTAAGTAAATATACAAACGACTTCCCATACTTAATACTTCTCGTTTTCACTCTGGCGTGGTCATGTATCACGTCAAGAGCTGCGACGCGATTTTCGCTTCCGCGTCTCGTATACACGAGTTTGTCGTTGTTTTGAAATATTTCATGCAACAGAAACAGACTCCTTATTATTTCGTCCATGTGTTGTTCGATATATTGAAATATAATTGTGATAACGTCTTATGTAAGCGGAAGGCTTAGATTGGATTTAAACATATATCAATATGATGATTTCCTTTCGTTTTTCAATGATACTCTTATTAAGCCCATCAGATACAAATATTGAAGTAAATGCTCTGTTTATAATAAACAGTATTAAACAACATTTACCGGCCTGAATGTCCAAGAAATTTTCACAGAAAATATTCGTCCTCTGACAGGATTCGAACCTGTATCCTATACGGAACCGCCATTTAGCTTAACGTGCCTTTACCGATATGGCCACAAAGGAGCGTTCGGTTGGCAAAGTCTAATTTATTGTATTTAAACTACAATCTTCCATGAATCTCTCACGTACATTCATATCTGCTCATGGCTTATCCAAATGTAAACAAATGACGTCACACATTATGAAATGGACAAAGTCCGACAATTATTTTTAGACATTTTTATGTTTAACATTCTTTTTATAGATACAAATATTTAAAGTGAAATGCTCTGTTTATAATAAAAAAAGTATTAAACAACATTTACCGGTCTGAATGTCCGAGAAATTTTTATAGAAAATATGTGCCCTCAGACAGGAATCGAACCTGTATCCTATACGTAACCGTCATCTAATCTGACGCACCTTTAACCGATTTAGCTACAGAGGTGCGTTCGGTTAGCAGGGTCGAATTTACTGTATTTGAACTTCAATCTTCCATGAAACTGCTCATGGCGTATCAAATGTAAACAAATGACGTCACACATTATGAAATGGACAAAGTCTGACAATTATTTTAAGACATTTTTATATTTATACATTCTATTTATAGATACAAATATTTAAGTAAATGCTCTGTATATATAACCTGGAAAAAGAAACTTAATTAGTTTAGTGTTTTTTTTTTTTTTAGATATTAAACATTTTGGGTGGGTGACCATTTATGCTGTAACACGATTTGGACAATTTTGCTGATAGACCCGAACATAAAAAAAGATCTTACACAGAAATAAGCTCAACAACACCTTCAAGTTGTCAAGAATGCCACGCTTATTAAAAGAGGAAATGATTTAGACTGAAATTCTTGAGGATGCCGCTATCGTATCTTGCCAAAATATAAATCTGCGTCACGGATTTTAAACAAATATCTACTTCCTTCAAAGATATATTCCTTTCCTAAGACAACAGCCGTGACCATAATTTAAAAAAAAAAAGAAATAAAAAACAAAACCTATTAGCTTAAAAAAGTAAATTCATCAATAATTTATCAAATTTAGTAAAAACAGTAATTTGACCTAGCTAATCAGATGCTTCCTCTGTAGCAGACTGGTATAACACGTCAAGCTACATAATGGGTCCGTGTAGGATACGGGGTTCGATTCCTGCCGGAGGACACATATTTTCTCGGACATTCATGCCGCTAAATGTTGTTAATACTTTGTAATATTTGTATCTATAAAAATAACGTATAAACAGAATCTGACGATCGCTAAAGCGTGAAACCCAGGATCACAAGCTCACATCTATCCAACCATATATGTTAGCTCTATCACTGATATTGATCGCTTTCTAATAAGTACCGCGCATATAATATATAAATAATTATACATATGTATTTATATTTATACACACACACACACACACACACACATATATATATATATATATATATATAGTTGGGATGATGTGAGTTCGTGACACTGGGTTTCACGCTATTTGCGATCGTCAGACAAACAAATGGTAATTTGTCTGACGATCGCAAATACATGTATGTATAGAGCAGAAGTTAATAGCAATTTCTCAAAACTGTTAAACACGGAAGTATATATGTATTAATTAGTACACATACGCTTACCTATGTTTTGGCGCCAAAACGTAGGTATGCTTATATGTACAAATTAATAGATATCTTTTCTCTGTATAACTGCATTGAGTAGTATTATCTTTACATAAATTTGACGATTATTTATTTGCTTGGCTGCGTATGCACAACAGCACACACATACACGCCTGCTTTAGTTGCTCGTTTCATTTATACACTCTGCCAATATATATATATATATATATATATATATATATATATATATATATATATATATATATATATATGTGTGTGTGTGTGTGTGTGTGTGTATATATATATATATATATATATATATATATGTGTGTGTGTGCGTGTGTGTGTATTAATCATTTCATTTCAAGCCAGCCGGGAATGCCACCGATATGCAAGGGTATGGGGTTGCAGGGGTTTGTAGGGAGTGAATATGGGCGAAAAGACTAAGTAAGTAGAACCGAGGAATATATATATATATATATATGGAGCGAGAGAGAATGAGGGAGGAAGAGAGAGAAAGGTCAGTGATATCTCTATCTATCTCTATTTCACTCTCTTTTTCTCTCTTCCACTCTGTATCCCACTCTCTATCTTTTTCTCTCTCTCCCCGTATATATATATATATATATATATATGTGTGTGTGTGTGTGTGTGTCTTATTTTTCTACCACGCCTCCTTCCTCCGTCTGTTTTATCATGTCTTCCTCTGTTTCTCATTTTACCGCCAAATTCACTACGCTTTCTTCCTCTCCCTCTCTCAAGACCTCCCACTCTATTTCCTCATTTGTCTTTCCTCTTCTCTGCCTTGCCTCCCCGTTTTCCTTCACGACATCCCCCCGACCCGATTTCCTTCTTCTTCCTTGCTGTCATAATCCGACATGATAAGAAACCCTTCCACCTTGTGTGGAACGAAAGATTAATGTCTCACTTTGATTCTATTTACCGTCTCACCGTTCGCCAAGAAGCCCACTTCGACAAAAGATAAATAAATTAACTCTTTTTTTTTCTTTTTTGGTTGCATTTCTCCTTTCCCCAATTAGTAGGCAAAATCAGTACTATTCCTTGTCTTGTTTGTCTTTCAAAAAACTTCGCTGGAAAATCTGTTTCGATGTTTCGAGAATGGTCGATTCTGCATGAGGCTCTCCAACCGAAAACCAAACCCAGAATCACACCCTGGCTAAATATCACCATCAAGGACGTGATAAAAGAACTCGCAGTCAGAAAGTGTTAAGGTTAACAAGCTGTAGGTTTCTGTGTATTTGTATTTAGTCACCCCCCCCCACGAGGTCAGGTTGTGACACAAGGCCTCGGGCACCTCTCAGTATAATTTTCCTCAGTTGCAACTTTGTCATTTGACGGAGCCACCTCTGAGTGCACTCTGCCCAAAGACAGAGACGCAACTGAGATATGATAAAGAGATGTATTAGAAACCACTTAAAGGAATAATTTGCATTTAATCACCACCCCCATGAGGTCAGGGTGTGACAAAAGGTCTGTTTAATGTGGGGAGCCCGAGCGCGTACACCCGGGCAAGGAACAAAATTTTCCCGAGCCCCCAGTTGCGCTGGCCTCGGTGCGTGCACCGATCTCTCTCTCTAGTGCAATGAGAGGGCACGGCCTCTGGAAGCTGTTCTCCAGGGCCCAGTATAATTTTTCTCAGATGAGACTCTGTCCTTTGACGGAGTCGCCCCGGAGTGCACTCTGCCGAAAGACAGAGACGCAACTGAGAGATTATAAATAAACGTGATACAAACTATTCGAGAGAGTAATTTACACGGTAAGGTTTGTGTGTATTTTAGGTGAAGGTGTATGCTTAATGTGTAAACAAAGAAGACAGAAAAAGAATACCAGAATTTGGATTTCTTCTACGGACTTTTATTCCTTTTCGGATGACTCTAGTGAAATAAGATTCTAAATATTTCTTGGGTATGTCCGTTTTCCCTTTTGGTTGAGAAGTAAGTTTTTTTTTTTATTTTACAGTAAGGTACAAAGCTCGGGGCTCTAGCTAGACGGTTACCTTAAGGGATGAGTTGTGCTGATAGGAAGGGAAGATAACGGCTAACCTTAGACTTGCACATGTTAAGTTTGTAGTGATTAGGAAAACATCCTATTGGGAGTCTGTTCCACAGAGTAGTGGAATAAGCTATTCGAGTGGAACTTACTTCTCATCGGTGGAATTCGAGGGGCATGTTAGGGTCACCCTGTACAATACCAGGGGAGCACTCAAGGTAGAGGGTTACTTTAAGTGCTAGTTAATATAGATAGGAGGGAAAGATGACGGTTAACTCTAGACTTGAACAGGTAAATATTGTAGTAATTGAGGAAACATCTCCATGGGCGTCTGTTCCACAGGGCAGTGGTCCACGGGAAGAAGCTGTTTGAGTAGAACTTACTTCTCACCGATGGAATACGGGGGAAATGTGGGTGATTTGCTACTATGTAAGTGGCACGGTGTGCCTTAGCCGTGAAGGTTAGACCCGGCGAAACCAAGGAATGTTGTTCGAGCAGTTGCCGGGGAAGTATTAGGTTGGTGCAAAAATAATGACGTAATAATGTCGTTTTTGACGTTAAAAAATACGTCAAAAGACGACATTATTACGCTATTATTTTTGCACCAAACTAATAGATATAAAGCGACGAGAGGCTTGCCACATCTAGCCTTGGAGGGTGGAGAATAATTCGTTACCCAGAAGGGCCCGGGGGCGCTTTTGAACTCTATCAAGACTGAAATGTGACGACTGGGCAGTTCCCACACAAATATGATAACAGTACTCCAAATATGGGCTAGTGTTCCTCTTGTAAAGGTAAAGGATAACACGAGGAATCAAGTACTTACTGGAAAGGTGCACAGAGCTGAGCATTTTACCTGCGTCTTTAGTAATGGACCGTATATACGAGTTCCATTTCTGTGTGTTTGGGGCCCAATAGTCATTCAAGGCGCGGTGACTCACCGAGGAGACATCCGTTCATCGTGACGGGTGGTAGTTCATGAACTGATCAGCGATGAGTGATGATGGAATGTAACTAGATTGGTCTTTGAGGCAATAGTTGCGTTATGAATGGGTAAAAATGGTCGAGCTCAAGTCAGCCTTGCGCTGAGTTGGAACGACAAAATCACAAAAGAAAGATTCTCTCTTTTCCGGAAGTGGGGTCATAAAATCGGAAACTATTTCCGGTTTCTTTATAAATGTGCCTGATGAGAAAATCAATTTGAGTTTTTTTCTTTGTTTTTATTGTCTATTATTATCTTGCTTATTGGTTTTATTTCATTTTTCTACAAAAGGAAATAAAAGCGAAAAGGTCGCCTCTAATGTCATTACAGCCGCCATATTTTATTAACAAACATAGAGTTATATCAATAATTACGAAACATTTTACAATATGCGGTTATAGACTGCAGAACAGAATCTCTAACCCTGGTCTTTTCATTAAATGTGGCATTAGTGGTATCAAATCCTTTCTGATGCAATCAAAGTTCAGATGGGCTGGTCATGTCATTAGAATGAGTGATGATCGGATGCCGAAAATCCTCATGTATAGCCAACTTTTTCATGGTAAGCGTAACGTAGGCCGTCCTTGGTTACACTTTGTCGTCTCTTACGAAACATAAACATAAACACTGAACTGAAAGACACCCATACGTTGAAAACGACGGGAGAGTTCATCATATATATATATATATATATATATATATATATATATATGGTGAACATTGAAGTCAACACTCACAAGCGACAGGCTGTTTCAGGCCTGACGATTTTGTTTAGAAGGAATCAGCCTGTCGCCTCTAAGTGCTGACTTCAATGTTCACTTATATATATATATATATATATATATATATATATATATATATGTATATATTCAGGCCTCACGCTTGCATCTAGCATGAAATAGCCTGTCACCCCAGAGTGTTGACTTCAATGCTCACTTATATATATATATATATATATATATATATATATGTATGTGTGTGTGTGTGTGTGTGTGTGTGTGTCGGTGTGTGTGTGTGCAAATATGTAGGAAAATAGGAAAGAACATGTTAGGTAAATAATCCGGAGTTCTTTAGTATTTTTGTTTTTATTAAAAAAAAACAAAAAAAAAAAACAGTCCTCCATACAGAGTAGAGCTTAAATTATAATTTTTTTTTTTTAAATATGATTCCTCCGCTACAAAAGAATTCTCATGTTTCTTGTTTTTGAAACATGAGAATTCTTTTGTAGCGGAGGAATCGTATTTTTAAAAAAAACCCGGAAAACCCCGAAAATTTAGGAATAACCAAAAATATTCCTAAATTTTCGCTTGAGGATGAAACATGGCTTGATACTTTAATTTTTAATAATTATATTGAGTTTTTTAGCTCTTGTTTTTGAAACATGAGAACTCTTACGTAGTGAAGGAATCATATTTCTTTTTAAAATAATTATATATATATATATATATATATATGTGTGTGTGTGTGTGTGTGTGTGTGTGTGTGTGTGAAAATATATAGAAAATAGGAAAGAACTGGTTAGGTAAATAATCCAAAGTTCTTTAGTATTTTTGCTATTATTTTTAAAAAAAATAGTGCTCGATACAAAAGTAGAGCATAAATATAACTATTTATTCAAAATATGATTCCAACACGCTACATAAGAGTTCTCATGTTTCAAAACAAGAGCCGAAAACTTCAATATAATTATTTGAATTAAATTGAATTAAAGTAAGCTCTGTTCCATCTTCAAGCGAAATATATGTTCTCTTTTAATATTATTTACAAATAATTTATTGAATGAAATATAACAGTATTGGAATTTTGGCCGTTGACAGAACCAGACAATTCACACTAATCTAACTACACTTAATGCCGTTCAACCTTTCTTAAATGACATCCCAAGGTTCAATCTAAGGTCGGTACATCGAAATAGGTCAACACTTTGTCATTACCCACGCTCTAGTGGCTAATGACACCCTCTATAGGGTAGCAATATCTTTTGAATTTAATTTTAACCGGATTATTTTTTCCTACTTCACTTGTGATTTATTTGTAGGCCTAGAGGATTGAGTGATGATTTTTTAGAACTCTCATGAAATAAAAATTTATTAGGTTGGTGCAAAAATAACGTCGTTTTCTCACATAGTAACACATGTGAGAAAACGACATTATTTTTGCACCGACCTAATATTACCTATGAGATTTCAAGTGTTTAATATTCTTTGATATATATATATATATATATATATATATATATATATATATAATTGCTAATAAATTTTACGATAACATGCAATGAAAATTAGGAAGAAAAGTATTATCAGTTTTCTGGAATTAAAAAGAATGTTGATGGTAGAACATTCGCTAATTTTTACCAGAGAATGCATTAAACATTAAGATGAAAAGGACTGCTGTCAAGAATGAAGAGATTGTAGTATATATATATATATATATATATATATATATATATATATATATATATATATGAATAAAAATGACAATAGGAAAACTAGTAATTACTGACGTGTTTCGTCCAATGTGGACTTTATCAAAGCAAAATTACCATTACTATTGTCATTTTTATTCATAAATATTGTTTCTCTACTGGTTAATTCGGAGAAATTTTCATATATATATAGTCAAGGTTTACTGACAGAACAGGGATATATATATATATATTTTTTTTTTATATATTTTTTTTATAATTATGTCTAAAGTATTTTTTCTAGAGAACGTTGGCAACAAATATAAGGACAACAGTCCGAGCAATCTAAATAGTGTAAATAGTTACAATACCTCATCTCAGAAATATAGACAGATCCTGAAGAAGACTGCATCGTACAATGGCCGAAACGTCGTGAATATAACAATAAAGATAAGGACAACACTCCGAACAATGTAAATATTGTACATACTTTCAATACCTCATTTCAGAAATATAAACAGATACTGAAGAAGGCTGGAGCGTCCATCGGCCGAAACCTCGTGAATATGACAATAAAGATGGGAACAAACCTCTGCAAAATGTAAATAGTGTAAATAATTTCAATACCTCATTTCAGAAAGATACTGAAAAAGGCTGGAGCGTACAACGGCCGAAACGTTGTGAATATGGCAACAATACTCCGAACAATGTAAATAGTGTCAATGCTTAGAACGCCGGGAAATGAATTGGCGCAATAATATATTTATAATATAAATGTACTGTGATTTTTTTCCTAGAGAATCCGCTTAAAATTATGAAGAAAAAATTGTTGCTGTTATGAAATTATGAAATGCGTTACTTGAGAACAGGGCTACTTTTTGTATATATATATATATATATATATATATATATATATATATATATATATATATATAAGGCAGGACGTGTGTGTGTGTCTAACGAATGCACGGCCGCAATTTTCGACGGATTTGCACCAAAATTTACATGCACATGCTCCAAGTTATTGGGAAGGCCAAAACCGACTTTGCATTTCCCAACTCCCATCGATAGTGGAAATAATCGTTTTTTCATGCTTCTACGGCAGTTTTCATGTAGTTTGCGGCCATTTTCTACTGGCCAGAGTGAGAGCCTATAGCTGTCTGCCACGAATAGGAAGGAAAGTTCTATTGGCCAGCGTGAGAGCCAACAGCTGACTGACACGAATGTTAAATAGCATGCTAGCATGCAAAAATAATCGATAGCTGCATTCGGCACAAGTGTGAAAAATTAAAATCTGCATGGCACTTTACTCCAATTGGCTCATTCGCTTGCTTAAACTCAACGTTGATTCTGATTTCGCAGAACTGGGTTGGTGTGAAAAAGTATTTGTTGTTAACATTCTATTTTCATTCGGTTTTTCCAGTTACGAGTCCTTTTTTAAAGCTGATCGTTTTGTCTTCATTTTATTTAATTCTTTTTTCGTAACAGATTTAATGTTTAGTATAGAGCTTAGAAAAAATTCGCAGTGCGAGATAGACAAGAAGTAAGGCATGTAGCAACATCAGCACGGAAAAGGGCACTCCTTTAGAGGCAAGGAAGGGCAAAAATATTTTAAGTCAAGTTATAGCGATTGCTGTATGAGTCATACGATTTTTGAATCAAGCAGGGGCAAAGCCGGACCATGCTGCTGGTATATATATATATATTAGAAATTTTTTAAAGGAACGATTATTAAATTGGAAATAAAGGGATTGCCAGTTGTCTGGAATCAAAGCTAGCATTAGTGAAAGAAAAATGCTATTATATTGATAAACACGTTGCATATCTTCCTGAACCATCTTAGAAGTTGAGATTTATTTTGAATAGGAAATTCCATCGTTTGGCTAAATCAGAAAAACTTGCTGTGGTCATAGTGACCGTCAAGTCCTCATCCTCGTTTACGACACACAATCTGATCCAATCGTCTTCCTCGGTCGCAGATTTTAATCAACCAGAATCCCGTGCAATCTTTACAGCTTTGACTTGTGGCCGGTTGGTGTCCGGCGATTAAACTCGGGATTCTTTTGCCACTAATTGGTCATTTCCTCTTAACTGTTTCCCCTCCTATTTTATCACTTTTTATCTTCTCTCTCTCTCTCTCTCTCTCTCTCCACAATTTCCTCTTTATTGGACCTTTACAAATTCAAAAGGGGATACAGGCCCAGAGCGATGGGCGATTTTCTCATAATAACAACACATTGCCGTAAATATTTGTGTATAAGACACACACTTATAACTACCCACGGCCGCATCTCGTTGAAACACCGGTTCCCGTAAGATCATCGAAGTTAAGCAAATGGTGTAGATTGTTCTAGTTGCATCTGTCATTATCACTGAACTACTTTAACCAACGCCTTTATCCAAGGAGACATGGATAAAAAAACGTTGGTTGAAGTAGACCAGTGATTTGAGTTGTGAGTTCAAATACCTAACCACAGTTGAGTTGAACAGAAACTTGTAGAGTTGATTTAGTAAATGGACTTAACTGAAACTGAAAGGTGGAACAACTACATTGAATAAATAACTGCATCTTTTGCAAGGAGATTCGGTTCACTGTGTCGTGCCAAAAGGCATTCCCCGCCACAGTCTATCTTACACATCTACAAATCTACCTTTCATCTATGCATTGAATATTGTTACCATATCTGGTTTTGTACCTCGCCTGTTCATCCCGAAGTTCTCGACAAAATCCAAAGAAGGATCTGCAATGTAATCGGTCCTGACTTGGCATCACGACTTCTCTCTGTCTTTTCTACAAATATTTTTGTTGTAGTATACCCACGGACGATAAGGGGTATGTTCCCATTGACATAAATATAGTAGTAAATACTGTATGTCGTGCTGCAGTTGGAGATTCGTCTCCAGCTGTGCTGGTCAAACTCTCTGACTCCGGCCAGAGAGGATCCTCAGACGAGGCGATGTCGAAGGGCAGAGAATCGTCTCAAGAAACAGCTGCCCGACCCCGTTTCATATGGGGTCTCCGGGGAATTAGGCCGACCCTACTGGCTCGGACACCCCATGTTAAATTCGGCATTGTACCACATCTGACTGCGTGGGGCGGTTGGTAGATATCCTGCAGTTGGAGATTCATTATGAAATTCACCACTTGACTCACTTCTAGCAGGTCACTACTACTTCTACGCTCCGCTGGCGAATCTGATATGTGTTGTTCTTGTTCTAAGTATTATTATCGTTCATTATCGTTGCTTATTCTATTCAGTAACCCTACCTAGGTTACAAAAATTTTCATGGCAAATGTTCTGTTGATTTTTTTCACTAGTACCACGACTACATGAATTTAAGCGTGCAACTAGATTGGCTTTTAGGTCCCACCCTTTTACTGTTGAAATAGTTACATGTAACCGTCACTTCTACTTCAACAGTTTTTTTCTCGCGCTTCTCGACAGTGAAACTCCCTTCATTTTACATGCTTTCCTGATAACTCCAATCTTCAAAAAATTTAAATGCAACCTCAATCGCCATATTCTGTTGCCGTTATACCCTTTCTTCTTTTATCCTTTCCTCAATCCCTTCTATACCTAGTTTTTTTTTCCCTCACTTTCATTCTCTGTAACCCTCTGCCTGCTAGGGGCTCTCCCGCCTTCGTTGGGGTGAAATGCTTAAAAGAAGTAATGGCAAAAGAAACTCGAACAATATTATTCCAGTGAACGAAATAAAGGGTTAAGTTTGAAATCACAACTTAAATAACCAGAAGAAGGCCGGAGTGTACAACGGTCGAAACGTCATGAATATAAAAAAGAGCGGGAAAACATCCCGAAATAGTGTAAATGGCTTACCGTTTGTTCTGGAATAGCATTGTCAGATTGAGACTTTCATAGTGGTGTCATACGCGGAGCCAGGCGCGTGCAGAAATATCTAAACAGCCATACGAGCAACTGATCTCTAAAATGATTGATTTAAAACATCGTCGTGCGAATGACGCCGGTAGCTTTTACCGAGGGCCATTCTTTTTCGAACCTCGTGGACTGGCGCTACACAATCAGAAACGGAACTGAACCTAAAAATAGAAACCACACCACTTGAGAGCTTTCAAGAACAGAAAAAAGTAAAATTGATACCAAATGTTGACATTCCACACTACTTCAAACAAAAGCTTAGGAAGGAAACCGCCATGAATACTGACTGCAAAGTTGATAAATGTCGCATGTATCCTTATAATGCAACAGCTAATATTAACATTACCAGTAGAGATGAAGCAAACCGATACTACACATTGATCTCAGCCCGATGTCCAGGGATTGAAGAAAATTGTAACTCAAGTAGCAGGGGAAACTCGGTCAATGAAAGCTGAATGTTTCCTTATAAGGAAACGGCTAATACTACCATTACCATTGGCGATGAGGAGAACAGATACTACACTTTGATCCCAGCCCGATATCCAGGAAGTGAAGAAAGTGTATCTCAAGTAGCATTGGCTGCTCGAGCAATGAATGCAAAATGTTTCCTTATAAGGAAACGGCTAATACTACCATTACCATTAGAGATGGGGAGAATAGATACTACACTTTGAACCCAGCCCGATGCCCAGGGAGTGAAGAAAAGTGTAACTCAAGTAGCATTGGCTGCTCGATCAATGAATGCAAAATGTTTCCTTATAAGGAAACGACTATTATTACTATTACATGGAGCATTGTATTGTTCAAAGCGCAATATTACAGAATACAGGTTCCTTCAAAAAGGAAGCGCAGATTTCCAAAATTTAATAAAAACAAATGCTAAGCGACAGAAACAACTTATTGGATAGGAAAAGGTTCAATCTTGTTTAACAGCTTCCTTTTATTGTTTCTTTCTCAGGTTTTGTGGAAAATTAAATTGTTAAAGTTTGTAAAAAGAAGCCCTTGTTCATCGTCTGTGACCTCCTAGGTGACCAGATCTTATCTTTTATCTATGGAGGATATATAAGAGCAAGAATGTTTGTTCCACCTATGACTGTTACTCTTGAACATTTGAGACATCGAATTGTTAAAATTGTGAAGTCAATATCCAAATAAGTGTAAATAATTTTGTATGTTTTCTATTGCTTTTTTTGTTTTTTGAAATCAGCTTAATATGAGTTTAGGAAAATTTTCTCTTTTGTTTTTTTTTATTCTTTCATTTCTCTTTTTTACGTCCCTCTGCCACGTTCATCCTTTCTTTCTCTTTCTTTCTTTCTTTCTTTCTTTCTTTCGTTCATTGCGGGGTTTTTGCCCTAATCCTTTCGCTCTTTCTTTCTTTCTTTCGTTCATTGTGACCTTCTCTCTTTCTTTTTCATTTCTTTTCTCATCCTCATTACTTTCTTTTTCTTTTCGTTCATCGCTGTGTTTCTTTTTTTTTTACTTTCTTTCTTTCTTTCGTTCATTGTGACCTTCTGTCTTTCTTTTTCATTTCTTTTCTCATCTTCCTTACTTTCTTTGGTTTTCGTTCATCGCTGCCTTCCTTCCTTCCTTTCTTTCTTTCTTTCTATGTCTTATTTTTCATTTCTTCTAAATTTTTATTTTATTTTTCCTTCAATTTTTTCTTCTTTCTTTTTCGTTTTTATTTCTAAATTTGTTTTCATTTCTTCTTTTTTTTCGCACTTTCTTTTTCCTTTTTTCTTTTTCCTTCTTTCCTTCTTAATGTCTTGTTTCCTTTCTTTTTTCTTCCTTTCTTCTTGCTTTTTTTAATTCTTTTCTGTCTTTGCTTTATCTTTCGTTCTTTCTTGTCTTTTTCCTTTCTTTCTTTCTTTCTTTCTTTTTCCTTTCTTTCTTCTTTCTTGTCTTTCTCCTTTCTTTCTTTCTTTCTTTCTTGTCTTTTTCCTTTCTTTCTTTCTTTCTTTCTTTCTTGTCTTTTTCCTTTCTTTCTTTCTTTCTTTCTTTCTTTCTTTCTTTCTTTCTTTCTTGTCTTTCTCCTTTCTTTCTTTCTTGTCTTTTTCCTTTCTTTCTTTCTTTCTTTCTTTCTTTCTTTCTTTCTTGTCTTTCTCCTTTCTTTCTTTCTTTCTTTCTTTTTCTTGTCTTTTTCCTTTCTTTCTTTCTTTCTTTCTTTCTTTCTTGCCTTTTTCCTTTCTTTCTTTCTTTCTTTCTTGTCTTTTTCCTTTCTTTCTATGATTTTTCATTTCTTGCTTTCCTCTCATTTTCGTTCTGCGTACTTTCATTCTTTTTCCTTTCATTCTTTCTTTCATTCTTTCTTTCTGTGCTATTTTCTTTTCTTTCATTGATTTATTTTTCCTCCTTTTCTTTTTCTTTTTCTCTTTCTTTTTTTCTTTCTTTCTATGACTTTTTCATTTTTCTCTTCTGAAATTTTCTGCTTTTCTTTCTTTCTTATTTTCTTTTTCATACATTTCTTTCTCTTTCATATTTTGTCTGCTTTCATTCACAGCAATATTTCTCATTCATTTAACTTTTACAATACTTTTTTTAAGCGTCCTGGGTATGACGATAAACTACGTCCAACAACAAGGCTTCAGATAATATTTTCGGAAAAAGAATGTTGCCAGCTATATTTGAAACACTAATGTTGCCAGCTCAACACTTTTGAAACAATAATGTTGCCAGGTATGCGTTTTTGAAACAATAATGTTGCCAGCTATACGTTTTTTGGTAAAAATAATGTTGCCAGCTATACGTTTTTTGGTAAAAATAATGTTGCCAGCTATACGTTTTTTGGAAAGAATAATGTTGCCAGCTATATGTTTAATAGTACTGTATATTTAATATATTAGGTTGGTGCAAAAATAATGACGTAATAATGTCGTTTTTTGACGTATTTTTAACGTCAAAAAACGACATTATTACGTCATTACGTGTATATACCTTAATTTGGCATTAAATGACCCACAGTGATTGATATGCCAGAAAACCCAACCAACCAACCAAACCAATACTTTTTTAAAAAATTATTCTTTCTCGCTTGTTTTTCCACCATTCCTCCCGCTCCTTTTTCTTCTCATGTTTTATTTTTCTTCGCGCCTATATAATTCCTCCCTTTTTATTTTTTCTCATCCTTGATTTTCTTCCTTCTTTTCCGCTTGTATTATTTTTCATTCCTTCTCTCTTTTCATCGTTCCTTCCTTTCATTCCTCCCTCTGACATTGTTTCAATTTTGCATTTTTCCTCTCTTTTCTTTATTTCTTTCCCTATTTCTTTCGCTTATTTTTCTTTTTTTTTTCTTTTCTGCCTGTTTCATTCGTCCCTTTTTTCCTTCGTTCTTCTCCTCCCTACTACTTTTCTTCTTGTCTTTCTTCCTCTCTCCTTCTACTCCTTTCTTACGCCGTTCTCCATTTTTTTCCGTTATTTTCTTCCTTCTTCACTGTTTTCGTTTTTCCTTTTCTTTCTCCCTTCCTTTTGCTTCTTCGTTCCTTCTTTCTTTCCTCATTTTCTTCTTACTTTATGTCATGGGTCCTTACCTATAACTACAGAAGGAACTCTTCCTAACACTATGTATACTACGCCTCACAAGAGAGCGGTTCGAATCGAGCCGAGCTTCTCGGCTTGACGGTCGAACTCCCTGCCTTTGAGCAGAGAGGAACCGGAACAATGCCCCGCCGAAGGGCAGAGTCTCGTTCGGTGAGGTTGACCAACCGGATCCCGTTTATACGGGTTGTACCGGCATTTTTGGCCTAGCCTACTGGCTCGGAAAACCCACGTTAAACTCGGCCTTGTGCCATATGGAACCCTCGTGGTGGGTGGCTAGATACCGAATCGAGCCGAACTTCTCAGCTTGACGGTCGAACTCTCTGCTTCTGAGCAGAGAGGAACCCGGACGAGGATCCGCTGAAGGTTAGAGCCTTTTTTGGGGAGGTTGACCAAGCCGATTCTGTTTTTACAGTTTCTACGGGTATTTTTTAACCGAGCCTACGGGCTCGGAGAACCTACTTAAAACTCGGCCTTGTGCCACATCTTTCCCTCGTGGAGGTGTGGAGCAAGTAAATATCGAATCGAGTCGAGCCGCTTCGGCTTGACGATCGAACTCTCTACCTCTGAACTGAGAGAGGAACCCGGACGAGGCTCCGCCGAAGGGTAGAGTCTCGTTCAGGGAGGTTGACCAACCTGATTCTGATTTTACAGTTTCTACGGGCATTTTTTGGCCGAGCCTACGGGCTTGGAAACAACACGTAAAATTAGACCTTGTGCCTCATTTTTCCCTCGTTGTAGGTGGGGGGTGCCAATAAATATCGAATCGAGTCGAGCCGATAGTATTTAACTCCAAAGCAGACTGACAGTCATACTAACACCTTCCACGTCTTGTATTATTATTTCGTGTAATATACCTTCCTTATTTCTACTCTTGTGTTCGTGTTGTTCTTTCTTGGTTCTAACCTGGACCATAACACTTTATTCCTTTCTTTCCCTTCATCTTTTCTTCTCTCTTTCGTTCTACCATTCTTTCATTTTTCACTCCTTTTTCTATTTCGTTCTTTATTTGTTCTTTCTTCTTTTTTTTCATCTTCTCTTTCGTTCCTTCTTTTCCCTATTCTTTTCTTCTTACAAACATTCGTTCTACTCTCTTCCGTTCATCCAATCCTTCCTCCCTCTTTCATTCTACTTTTCTCTTATTCCCCCCCTTCTTTCTTCCTTTCTTTTTCCTTTCACCCCTTTTATTTTCCTTTTTTCTTTTTTTTTTATTCCTACTCGTTCTCTTTCATTCTTTCGTTACTCACAATTGAAACAAAACGAATAATTCTGTTATTATTTACTTTGCTTCTTATTTTTCCAATGAAACATGACCCATTGCAGAAGTTGGTACTTCCTATGTTCATTCCACGAAGTCGTTACTTGCAGATTGGCCATTGATTGTCGATTAGATTTAAATCAGATGTTCCGAGCCAGTCGATAGTACTTCGACTTGCTGACTGTCTAAGGCTTGCCATTGTATCCGTGCAGCGTTATAATATTTGGACACTTCCTTGGAGTAACGTCCATTGCAGACAATGTCTGTATGACAACTAATCGACAGTCGAGACAATAGTGTATGGGCGTGATGAAAATCTGATGCAATCATGGATGCCGCAATATTTTTCAAGGCCAAACAAATCTCATCATAGACCCCGAAAATAGATACTGCACACGTGACCTAATCTGAGGAAAAAATACAAATCGATTACACCCTGTCACTCCAGTACGACTAAAAGGGATCGTATGGTGAAAGAAAGGAAACTAAAGCGGTTGTTTCAATTAATTTACAAAAGGATTTATTTCCTTTATTCTTTCTACACTTCTTTATTTTTCTCTTCCTTTCTTTATCCGTTCGTTCTTCCTTTCGTTCTTACAATCTATCATTCTCTTATTGTGTCCTTTCTTCATACGTTCCTTCCACCTTTCGTTCTTACAATCTATCATTCTCTTTTTGTGTTTACAAAATATCATTTTCTTTTTGTGTCTTTCCTTCATCCGGTCCTTCCGTTCTTACAAATAATCATTTGCTTTTTGTGTTCTTCCCTCATCCGTTCCTTCCTCCTTTCGTTCTTACAATCTATCATTCTCTTATTGTGTCCTTTCTTCATACCTTCCTCCCTCCTTTTGTTCTTACAATATATCATTCTCTTATTGTGTCCTTTCTTCATCCTTTCCTTCCTCCTTTCGTTCTTACCATCTATGATTCCCTTCTTGTGTCTTTCCTTCGGCCTTTCCTTCCACCTTTCGTTCTTATAATCTACCATTGACTTTTTGTGTCCTTTCTTCATCCATTCTTTCCTCGTTTTGTTTTTAAAATCCATCATTCCCTTTTTGTGTCTTTCCTTCCTTCGTTCCTTCCTCATTTCGTTCTTATAATCTATGATGCTCTTTTCGTGTTTTTCCTTCATCTTTTCCTTACTTCATTCCTTCCTCCGTTCTTTCTTACAATGTATCATTCTCTTTTTGTGTCTTTCCTTCCTTTCTTCATTCCTTCGTTCTTTCTTACAATCTATCATTCTCTTTGTGTGTCCTTTCTTCCTCCATTCCTTCCTCCTTCCGTTCTTACAATCTATCATTCTCTTATTGTGTCCTTTCTTCATCCTTTCCTTACTCCTTTCGTTCTTACCATCTATCATTTTCTTCTTCCGTCGTTCCTTTCTTCCTCAGTTCCTTCTTTATTACCTTCCTTTCCTTCATCTTTCCTTTTTTTCTTCCTTCTCTATTTGCTTTCCACTCTTTCTTTCTTTTTCTTTTCCATCTTCTATTCCTTCCTTTCCTCTTCTTTCTTTCTCCTCTTTCCTTCTCCCTCCCTTCCCTGCTTCCTTCAAATAATCCCTGTAAAATCCCCCCACTCCTACCGTTCGCACAAAATCATCAGAAATTCCACTCCTCTGCAGAAACCGTTTTCTATTTTCTCACACGACGCATACGTTCCATTCCGTCAAGTCTCGCTTGCAATGAAACTCTTGTACACTTCCTGAAAATACAAAATCAAGATTTACAAATGCTCTAATCTAGACGATAGCGAAAGCGGCAACTTATTAGCGAGCAACGCTGACATTGACGGGTCCTGCCGATGAAATGGATTATATCAGGCTCGGTCAATGCTATGGCCAGAGAAAAGGCGGGAAAAGGCGGGAAAATGCGGATGGGAATATCTTATGTGCGAACTGACTTAGCACTTGAGATAATCGTATGTGAAGTAAGGGCAACTTCGAGAGAAAATCATAGGGAGAGTAAAAACATGATATAAAATTCTGTTTATAAATATTACTTAAAATGTAGTCAGGACAGGCTTCGCTTTTCACCCCAAGCGAGGGAGTAAAGTCACTAAGACACAAGTAGTTCCTGGGTTTGAAAGAATTAAGGAACAGAAATATTATTAAAGAATGGGAAAAACAGAAGAGTAATTAGGAAGACAATAGATAACGATTGATATTGCAGTATCGGTCTATATTTCTCAGATGAGGTATTATGTACACTATTTACATTATTCGGACTATTGTATTCATCTTTGTCGCCATATTTATTACAACGTTTCGGCCTTTCAGTATCTGTCTATATTTCTGAGATGAGGTATTATGTACACTATTTACATTATTCGGACTATTGTCCTCATCTTTGTCGCCATATTTATCACAACGTTTCGTCCTTTCAGTATCTGTCTATATTTCTGAGATGAGGTATCATGTACACTATTTACATTATTCGGACTATTGTCCTTATCTTTGTAACCATATTTATCACAAAGTTTCGGCCTTTCAGTATCTGTCTATATTTCTGAGATGAGGTATTATGTACACTATTTACATTATTCGGACTATTGTCCTCATCTTTGTCGCCATATTTATCACAACGTTTCGGCCTTTCAGTATCTGTCTATATTTCTGAGATGAGGTATTATGTACACTATTTACATTATTCGGACTATTGTCCTCATCTTTGTTGCCATATTTATTACAACGTTTCGGCCTTTCAGTATCTGTCTATATTTCTGAGATGAGGTATTATGTACACTATTTACATTATTCGGACTATTGTCCGCATCTTTGTTGCTATATTTATTACAACGTTTCGGCCTTTCAGTATCTGTCTATATTTCTGAGATGAGGTATTAGTACACTATTTACATTATTCGGACTATTTCTTCATCTTTGTAGTCATATTTATCACAACGTTTCGGCCTTTCAGTATCTGTCTATATTTCTGAGATGAGGTATTATGTACACTATTTACATTATTCGGACTATTGTATTCATCTTTGTCGCCATATTTATTACAACGTTTCGGCCTTTCAGTATCTGTCTATATTTCTGAGATGAGGTATTATGTACACTATTTACATTATTCGGACTATTGTCCCCATCTTTGTTGCCATATTTATCACAACGTTTCGGCCTTGCAGTATCTGTCTATATTTCTGAGATGAGGTATTATGTACACTATTTACATTATTCAGACTATTGTCCTCATCTTTGTCGCCATATTTATCACAACGTTTCGTCCTTTCAGTATCTGTCTATATTTCTGAGATGAGGTATTATGTACACTATTTACATTATTCGGACTATTGTCCTCATCTTTGTCGCCATATTTATCACAACGTTTCGGCCTTTCAGTATCTGTCTATATTTCTGAGATGAGGTATTATGCACACTATTTACATTATACGGACTATTGTCCTCATCTTTGTTGCCATATTTATTACAACGTTTCGGCCTTTCAGTATCTGTCTATATTTCTGAGATGAGGTATTATGTACACTATTTACATTATTCAGACTATTGTCCTCATCTTTGTAGCCATATTTATCACAACGTTTCGTCCTTTCAGTATCTGTCTATATTTCTGAGATGAGGTATTATGTGCACTATTTACATTATTCGGACTATTGTCCGCATCTTTGTCGCCATATATATCACACCGTTTCGGCCCTTCAGTATCTGTGTATATTTCTGAGATGAGGTATTATGTACACTATTTACATTATTCGGACTATTGTCCTCATCTTTGTGGCCATATTTATCACAGCGTTTCGGACTTTCGGTATCATCCTATATTTCTGAGATGAGGTATTATGTACACTATTTACATTATTCGGACTATTGTCATCATCTTTGTCACCATATTGTCATCATCTTTGTCGCTATATTTAATTGGTAAAAAATGGTTGCAGATGTCATCAGGTTTATAATACCCAGAAATTCAAGGATACATGGCACAGTGGATAAAGTTGTTGTTTAGATCCAGTGAAAGGACTCAAAGTGTGTGAGTACAATACCCGGCTAAGGCAGTGGAGAACTTTCAGAGGGAAATTCACAGGAGATAACTGATAGCTGACATCCATTAAAAATCATGGCACGTGGAACTAGAACAGTCTATCCCAATGAGCGAAATAAAGGGTTCAGTTTGACATTCCAACCACCTGAAGAAGGCCGGAGCGTAGAACGGCCGAAACGTTGTGATAAATATGGCGACAAAGATGAGGACAATAATGTAAATAGATTGATATTGCATTTAATTTTTTTCAAGATCGAAATCGGACGGATAGTATGGAGGCGGAAAAGAATTATTATTTGACATATCTAAGATCCAGTTTTGCAAACATCATAAATTTGTCTTACATTAGAAGTAAAGAAATTTAAGAAAGAAAAAAAGAAAAAAAATATTCTTAATCTTCTTTCCTTGAACGGAAATAGTGTCGGAGAATAGAATAAGCGAAACTGTAGACATTAACAAGAAATAAACAGAAAGATTGCCAAATACGAAACTTTGAAAGACAAAACAAATAAATCAATAAAAATAAATCAAGATTTAAAATCGATTTCAAAACAGAAATTAAATCTTCCTTTTTTTAATCGAATTCGCATCAAGTAAGGCAAGAAAGCTACTAAGACACAAGGAGTTATTACACATGAAAGAATTGGAAAAAGAGAAACATTATTAAGGAGCGAGAACAATAGAAGAGTAATCAAGAAGACAGTAGATAACGATTGACATTGCATTTAAATTTGTTTTCTAATCATTTCACCCCATGCAAGGCAGTAAAGCCACTAAGACATAAGGGGTTACTAAGTGTGAAAGAATAAGAAAAAAGAAGAAGAAACATTATTAAGGAGCGAGAACAATATAAGAGTAATCAAGAAGACAGTAGATAACGATAGACATTGCATTTAAATTTGTTTTCTAATCATTTCACCCCATGCAAGGCAGTAAAGCCACTAAGACATAAGGGGTTACTAAGTGTGAAAGAAGAAGAAAAAAAAGAGAAACATTATTAAGGAGTGAGAATAATAGAAGAGTAATCAAGAAGACAGTAGATAACGATTGACATTGCATTTAAATTTGTTTTCTAATCATTTCACCCCATGCAAGGCAGTAAAGCCACTAAGACATAAGGGGTTACTAAGTGTGAAAGAATAAGAAAAAAGAAGAAGAAACATTATTAAGGAGCGAGAACAATATAAGAGTAATCAAGAAGACAGTAGATAACGATAGACATTGCATTTAAATTTGTTTTCTAATCATTTCACCCCATGCAAGGCAGTAAAGCCACTAAGACATAAGGGGTTACTAAGTGTGAAAGAAGAAGAAAAAAAAGAGAAACATTATTAAGGAGTGAGAATAATAGAAGAGTAATCAAGAAGACAGTAGATAACGATAGACATTGCATTTAAATTTGTTTTCTAATCATTTCACCCCATGCAAGGCAGTAAAGCCAATAAGACATAAGGGGTTACTAAGTGTGAAAGAATAAGAAGAAAAAAAAGAGAAACATTACTAAGGAGCGAGAACAATAGAAGAGTAATCAAGAAGATAGTAGATAACGATTGACATTGTATTTCAATTTTTCAAGACTAAAATTGTTCGGATAGCATGGAGTCGGAAAAGAGTTCTACAAGCGAGAAGTGCGATAGAAGAAAATGTTAGCATAGAACTTGCGGTTACATCTTGCCCATTCAACTGTAAAATGATGAGACCTTCCTGCCAATCTAGTACTGCGCTTAAATTTATAAATTTCAGCTACCATTATGAAGAGCTCATCCGAACAATTACCATGAAAGTATTTATTTAAAAAGACAAAAGGAAGCTACATTACGACTGTGAGAAAGTAACTGAAGCCAAGATGCCAGATTAGGACCAATAATATTGCAGATTCTTCTTTATATTGTATTAATAGTCTGTAAATATATAGAAGTGACACTGGACCAGATCAAATTTGGCTGGAAAGCAAAGAGCCTGAAAAGCGTTCCACAAGCGAGTAGTGCGAGAAACGAAACTGTTAGCATAGAACTTTCGGCTGCTTTTAGCCAATTCAAATGTGCATTAATGAAACTTTGCCGCCAATCTATTTTCTTAAATTTATGGGGGGAGGAGTTTGTAACAGAAACATTTTACTCGAAATCGTCCGAAATTCACATTCTTCTAAAATCTACAAAATTCTAATTAAAATCATTATGATAGAATTTTTTTAATCACATCACCTTATGCGAGGCAATGAAATCACTAAGACACAGGGGGTTACTGAATGTGAAAGAATAAATAAAAAAAAGACTAAAGAAAGGAAAACAAGAGAAGGGTTAAGAAGACAGTAGATAAAGATTAACATTGCATCTAAATTTTACAGGATCTGAGTTGGCTGGAAAGTACGGGACCGGATGAGAGTTCCACAAGCGAGAAGTGCGAGAAAAGGAACTGTTAGAGTCTGTCTATATTTCTGAGATGAGGTATTATGTACAGTATTTACATTATGTGGACCATAGTCCTCATCTTTGTCGCCATATTTGTCACAACGTTTCGGCCGTTGTACGCTCCGGCCTTCTTCAGGTGGTTGGAATTTCGAACTGAACACTTTATTTCGATCCCTGGGGTAGACTGTTCTAGAAATAAAGGGTTCAGTTCGAAATTCCAACCACCTGAAGAAGGCCGGAGCGTACAACGGCCGAAACGTTGTGACAAATATGCCGATAAAGGAACTGTTAGTATAGAACTTATGGTTATATCTAGCTAATTCATTTGGGAAGTGATGAGGCCTTACCGCGAATCTAGTATTGCGCTGAAATTCATAAAATCTGTGTTCCATGGCGGACAGTTCATCCGAACAATTACCATGAAAGTATTTATAGAAAAAGCTCAGGGAAGCAACATTACGGCTGTGGGAAAGTGATTGAAACCGAGATGCCAGATCAGGACCAATGATATTGCTGATTCTTCTTTGGAATTTATCAAGAAGCTCAAGCTAATTAGCAGGGGCACCGATCCATATGTGGCAGCAATATACTGAGATGAACAAATGGTAGACCAGTGCAAATTAATTGAAACAAAACGAATAATTCTGTTATTATTTACTTTGCTTCTTATTTTTCCAATGAAACATGACCCATTGCAGAAGTTGGTACTTCCTATGTTCATTCCACGAAGTCGTTACTTGCAGATTGGCCATTGATTGTCGATTAGATTTAAATCAGGAGATGTTCCGAGCCAGTCGATAGTACTTCGACTTGCTGACTGTCTAAGGCTTGCCATTGTGTCCATGCAGCGTTATAATATTCGTACTCTTCCTTGGAGTAACGTCTATTGCAGACAATGTCTGTATGACAACTAAATGACAGTCGAGACAATAGTGTATGGGCGTGATGAAAATCTGATGCAATCATGGATGCCGCAATATTTTTCAAGGCCAAACAATTCTCAAATCTATGTTTAAATTACGTCTATAAGTTTCAAATGAAACATGGCCCCAGTGCGCATGTTAGTACTGCGTATGTCTATTCAACAAAGTCTTTCCTTGCAGACTGATCATAGATTCTCGATTAGATTTAAATCAGGAGAGTTTCCGAGTCAGTCGATAGTATTTTGATTTGCTCACTGGTAAGGTTTACCACTGTGTTCGTGCAGCGTTATAATATCCGTACGCTTCCTTGTAGTAATATCCATCGCAGAACCTAATCCATAAGACAACTAATTGACAGTCGAAATAATAGTGACGTAATATTTTTCAAACCCAAACAAATTTCATCATACACCCCGAAAATAGATTCATATTACTGCACACCATTATAAATAGCCTAATAAGAGGAAAAAATAGAAATCGATTATACCCTGTCACTCCAATGGGACTAAAACTAACTGTATGTTGAAAAAAAAGAAGAAAAAAAGAGAAAACTAAAGCAGTTGTTTGAATTAATTTGCACTAGCGTGTATGTAATACAGTTTCTGGTGAGAAAGATTATGTACCACGACACTGGGAACCACCTTTCTTAGTTGTAGAGCTATCAATATTCAATACAGTCCTTCCACTTCGTTTCAGCCGTGAACATTAGCCCTAAATGGCGCAGTGAGTCACTCTCCCTGAGCTTAGCATCAGCCATGCTGATCAAAGGTAGAAAGGTTTTTCTCAGATCGGGATAGGGCTATATTTTTAAAGACAGATGTGAGAAATCTATGTTTAAATTACGTCAGTAACTGGGGGTCTTATTCTCTGTGTTGTGTCGATTCAGATAGTGTGTGATCATGGCTCTCCACAAGCTACCGTCCTTTGGAGCTCTTAATAAATTGGTATTTTGGTTATCGCTTTTAGACTTTATTTCACTACACATTTACTCAAAATTGGTAGGCAGGTTATGCGTTGTGTTCCTCCGTCTCTCTTGCTCTCAATCTTTCCTGTGATTATCAAATTTTCCAAGCCCTCTTTCCTCATTATGCGTCTTAGAAACCTCAATTCCCTCTTCTTGATGTTAAGTATGTTTCCTTTTTGTTTTCAATTTCTGTAGGACTTTTCATATGTTTGGTCCATGGCATCCTCAGTATCCTTCTGTAGAACCACATTTCTGTTGCTTCAAGTCTCTTCTTCATCTTTGAGGAGATTGTACAGAATTCACTACCGTATAGGACAAAAATATTTTCTTTGTTTCTAACGAAATTTTTCTGTTTCATCTTATTATTATTTGTGTTATGCTTCCTGCTTTGTATCCTGTTGAGCCGGGTACAAACTATGGCCCTAGGACCTGTAGGGGAACTCTCATTTAATTGATAGTACTTTTCTTAGTATATGTGATGTTTCTAGTAAGGTGATCTGGGTAACTTGTATGTTAATGTTACCTGAGACACTATTAGTAAAATTGTCCATTCCTTTTCTCACGAGGTCCAGTGCTCCGATTACTATTGGTACAGTCTCAGTCGTCATTCTCGAAATTATTATTATTATTATTATTATTATTTGTGTATGTTATATTTCCTGCGTTATATCCTGTCTATCCGGGACCAAGCTATGATCCTTAGGCCCTATATGAGAATTGTCATTTAATTAATAGCAATTAATTTTCTTAGTAGATGGGATGTTCCTAGTAGGGCGATCTTCTTGGTAACTTGTATGTTGATATTACCTAGTACACTGTTAGTAAAATTGTCCATTCCTTTTCTCACGAGGTCCAGTGCTCCGATTATTACTGGTACAGTCTTCATTCCCGAAATTATTATTATTATTATTATTATTTCTATATATTTTATTTCCTGCTTTGTCGATCCGGTTCCAAACTATGGTCCTTAGGTCCTATAGGAGTATTGTTATTTAACTGATAGCACTTTTCTTATTGTATGGGATGTTCCTAGTAGGGCTATCTTCTGGGCAATTTGTATGTTGATGTTACCTTGGACGCTGTTAGTAAAATTGTCCATTCCTTTTCTCACGAGGCCCAGTGCTCTAATTACTATTGGTACAGTCTCAGTCTTCATTCCCCCATATCCTGTTAATCTCGATTTGCCGGTCCTTGCATTTTGACAATTTCTTAATAATTGTCATGAAGGTGTTTCTCTCAGATGGGTACTGCTATGTCAATAAGAATACACTTCCTGAATTTCTTGTCTTTTATGATAATATCAGGTCTGTTGGCTTTTATTTCCCTGTCAGTTTGAATTGGCTTGTCCCAGAGGATAGTTACATCCTTATTTTAGTTAACTGTGTTTGTTTGGTGGTCATACCATCTCTCAGTGATTTCGATTTTGCGCTTCTTGCATATCTTCCAGTAAACATATGTCGCTACCTATGCCTGTGGGTATATTAATTATAAGCCAGTTCCGGACATCCTCATGTAAGATGGTCGACAGTTTTATCATATTTTCCGCAGATCCTGCATTTCGGGTTTGTTCCATACTTGATTATGTGACAGTGATGGGATCTGGCTGCGAGGATTTGATCCTGAGCTGCAATAATTAGGCCTTCTGTCTCAGCTTTCAACCCGGTACTCTTTAGACACTGATGTGTTTTCGGTTGGTTTACATCTTCTTTCGTTCTTTTTAGGTATTTGCCATGCAACATCTTGTTCTCCCAGTTTTTTTTTGGGGGGTGGGGTTGTAATTTCATTTGTCTTGCTTTCTGTTTTACACGTTTGCCATAGATGGTATTCGCTTGGTTTTTTGTTGGTAGATTTCAGATATATTAAGTTGTTTCTTGAAGAGTGCAGCTTCTTTGGTGACAGAGTGTATTTCGTGTTTCACTATTCGTAGGAGAGGGTCATTGGTTTTTATGAGGTTGGCTTCCAATCCGATTGTTGTATCTTTTAGATTTAATTCAAGTTGGATTAAACCACGGCCTCCTAAACCTCTTGGTACTTTGCTGCCTCACAACATTTGATTTCAGGTGGTGCATCTACTGGTCTTGGTGTCCAATATTTGAATGTTATTCAACTTCTAATTAATAATGTTGATGCTGTATGTTAATACGGGTATACCGATTATTATTATTATTATTATTTGTTTAATATTCTACTTAGCTTTTGCAACGCATCTTTGCCTATCTCAATACGCCTTCGGTTTTCGGTGTTACTTTCCGTCATTTATTAAAACATTTATCAGATATTTAATGTTTTGCATTTGTTTGATTTTGTTTTTGGTTTATTTTATTTTCCGGTATATCAACCTCAATGAGTTATTTAATGCCGACAAGATTTTTAGGATAATTTCGTACGAATAGAATATGTATTCTCTTATAAGAAATCAGTTTGTAGATCAGGTTTCATTGAGGTATTTTTATAAAGTGAGTTTTTGTCGATGGTCTGGTTTGGTTTATTTTGTTTTACGGCATATCAAAACCTCAATGTGTTATTTAATGCGGACAAGATTTTTAGGATTGGTCCGTATCAATACAATATGTGTACTTGTAAGAATTCATTTTGTAAATGATCAGGTTTCATTGACGTATTTTTGCAAAGAGGGTTTTTGTAGAGAGTATGATTTGGTTTATTTTGTAACATGGCACATCAACACCTCAATAGGTTATTTAATACCGACAATATTTTTTGATAGATTCTTATGAATAGAATATGTATTCTTTGTAAGAAATCAGTTTGTAGAAGATTAGGTTTCATTGACGTATTTTTTAAAGGGGTTACTTGTCGAGAGTCTGAGTTGGTTGATTTTGTTTTATGGCATATCAACAACTCAATGGGTTATTTAATACCAACGTGATTTTTAAGGTTCGTATGAATAGAATATGTATTACTTTTTTTTAAAAAATATATTACTGGTACTTTTAATATAAACATCTGTTTTTATACTTTCATATTCTCTTGACCCCATTTTGGGGTCCAACTATTTGCCTATAGCCGGGATGCTAACAGGTGCTACCACCCCTGGTCATGGTGGACATGATTTCAACAGCAATTAAGAGGTTGTTCCAAGCTTTTCAAAACCTCCCGTTCAGACGCCTTGCTGCCGTAGTTTATCGTCATACCCAGGACACCCGGTGGTTTATTTTAGCATCTCCGATTTGCGATTTACACTTTGGGCTAATCCTTTTGCTAACAACCGTGCATTCTGTCTTCTGGCAATTGATGTTTTACCTCTATTTTTCGCTTTCTTCACTGCCTTCTCTAGCAGTTCTTGTAGTTTTCTTTCCGTGTTTACTATCAATACTATGATCTGCATCTGAATTTTGACCAGACCTTTAATAGAAATTTGGTTCTACAGAAGGATACTGAGGATACGATGGGCGAACCTGTGAGCACCACGAGGTTTTGGAGAGAATGAAAACAAAAAAAGAAATTAATTCTTAGCAGCAGAAAGAGGCAGTTGAAATTTCTGAGGCATGTAATAAGGAAGGAGGGCTTGGAAAATTTAATACTCACAGGACAGATTGAGGGAAAGAAGCTCAGAGGAAAGCAACGCGTAACATACTTGATGAGTTTGAGGAAATGAACGTTAGAACAGGTATGGGGGGAAATAACAAAACGTCAAAATTTATTAAGAACTAGAGAGGAAATTGTGGAGAGCCATGATCGCCAACGTCCTGAAGGGACACGGCACAGAGAAGAAGAATGAGTTTGGGTAAATGAATCTCAGAACAGGGTCTAGGAGAAATAACAAAAGGAAAAAAATATTAGGAACTAGAGAGGAGAGGAAATTGTGGAGAGACATGATCGCCAACGTCCTGAAGGGACACGGCACATAGAAATAAGATGAATGAGCTTGGGTAAATGGATGGCAGAACAGGGTCTAGGAGAAATGACAAAAGT
>OZ010608.1:74986839-75006839 GCA_963932145.1 Acanthosepion lycidas | reverse complement strand
TAAAGAAGAAGGTAGATGTAAGGGAAAGCGAGGAGAGAAGAATAGACCGGAGAAAAGAGAGACAGGATACAAAGCAAAAACGTCAAGAAACAAAGAAAGGATATGTAAGAAGGACAGATAAAGAGAGGAGAGAAGAATAAACAGGGAGAAAGAGCGAGAGAAGAAACGAGGCAAATTGTGTAAGAAACAAAGAGAGGATCGAGAAAGAAAGAGAGAGAAAGAGAGAAGAATAGACTGGAGTAAAGAGAGAGAGAGAGGAAACCAAGCAAAAAGAGAAAAAGCAAAGAAAGTGAGAGACAGAGAGGAGAGAAGGATAGACAGGTGGGAAAGAGTGAGTGGAACAAGAGAAAAAGAGTAAGAAACAAAGAGAGGATCGAGAAAGAAATAGAGAGAAAGAGAGAAGAATAGACTGGGTAAAGAGAGAGAGAGAGAGAGAGGAAAGAAGGCAAAAAGAGAATAGGGAAAGAAAGACAGAGACAGAGAGGAGAGAAGAATAGACATGTGGGAAAAAGTGAGTGGAACAAGAAGAAACAAAGAGAGGATTGAGAAAGACATAGAGAGAAAGAGAGAAGTATAGACTAGTGTAAAGAGAGAGAGAGAGAGAGAGAGAGAGAGAGAGGGGAAACGAGGCAAAAAGAGTGAGAAACCTCGAGAGGTAAAGAGAGCAGAGAAGAATAGACGGGAAAAGCAAGAGAGAGAGAGAGAGAGAGGAAACAAGGTAAAAAGTGTAAAAAGCAGAGAGAGGATAGAAGAATAGACAGGGTGGAAAGAGTGAGTGGAGAAAGAGAAAAAGAGTAAAAAAACAAAGAGAGGATCGAGAAAGAAAGAAAGGGAGAATAGAGCAGAGAAGAATAGACGGGTAAGTGAGAGGGAGAGAGAGGGGGAGGAAAGAGAGTAAAAAGTGTAAAAAGCGAAGACAGGATAGGGAAATAAAAACAGAGAAAAAGAGGAAATAGAATAGACCGGTTGAAAGATTGAGTGAGAGAAAGAAAAAGAGTAAGAAACAAAAAGAAGATCGAGAAAGAAAAGAAAGAGAAAGAGAGGAAAAAGCAACACGACAAGAAAAAACAGAGACAAGAATAAGGAAAGACGCAGAAACGCAGACGACAAAAAAGAGATCGATAAACATAGAAAGTTAAAAGAGAGAAAGAGAGAGAGAGAATAATCACGTAGAGAGAAGAGAAATGATCAAAAGCTAAAGAGAGAGAAAAACAAGGGAAAGAAGAGAGTGGGGAGAAAACCGATGATGAATGAGAAAGAAAGGCGAAGGAGAAAAACACTTAGAAAGGAAAGATAGAGACTGTCAAATGGAAAAGGATCAGAAAATCAACGGAAAGATGAAATAGAGAGAGAGAGAGAGAGAGAGGAAATTTCTAGAAAGAGACGAGAGAGATAAAAAATTTGGAAAATGAAAAAGATGACAAAGAAGTGTGTGAGTGAGAGAGAGAGAGAGAGAGAGAGAAAGAAAGAAAAATGTAGTAAAAGGGAGAAGGAAAAGAAAAAAAATGAAGGTAGTAAAAATTAAAAGAAAAAGATAGAACGATAGACAAAGAGAGAAAGAAGAGATAAAAGTAAGGAGAACAGTGAAATAGAGAGAAAAAGAGACAAACAAAAACGGGCGGAAGAGAGAAAGTCGGCGAGGAAAGAGAAAGATAGAAAGAGAATATGAGCGAGAGGAAGCACAGGGAGTAGAGAGCAAAAAAAGATAGAGTAAAAACAGGGGGAATGGGATAAAATGCTCAGCCCGCGCGGGGCTTTGAGGGGCGAAGGCAGACTGAAATAAGAGCAAAAAAGAGAAGGTAGAGAGATAGATAGATTGAAGCATATATAAATACATACATAGATTAAGAAAGAAAGAAAGAAAGAAAGAAAGAAAGAAAGAAAGAAAGAAAGAAAGAAAGAAAGATAGAAAAAAGAAAGAAAGACGAAGTAGAAAGAAAGAACGAAGCGAGTAAATAAATGAAGGAAAGAAAGGAAGGATTGAATGAAATAGAAAGAATAAAAAATTTGAAGAAGAAACGAGAAAGAAAAAAGAAAGACAGGAAAAGGAAAAGTAGAAAGAAAGAAAGAAAGAAAGAAAGAAAGACAGAAAGAGAAGAGAGAGAACAAAGAAAAAAATAGACAAAAAGAAAGAACGATAAAGTAGAGAGAAAGAATGAAGTAAACAAATGAATGAATGAATGAAAATATTGAATAGAAAAAAGAATAAAAAAAACGAAAGAAAAAGAAATACAGGGAAAGTTAAAGTAGAAAAAAAAAAAAGGAACGATACAAAGAAAGTGAGAATAAAAAGAAAGAAAGAAAGAAAGAAAGAAAGAGAAAGAAAGAAAGAAAGAAAGAAAGAAAGAGAAAGAAAGAAAGTGAAAATAGAAAGAAAGAACGAAAAAAGAAAGAAAGAAAGTGTGGAGGTGAAAGCGAAATTTATTTTTTATATAGGAATATGAATAAAAAAAAAAGTAAAACTGACGAGATCTCGGCGTTGTCAGTGTCTCTCTTTGTGCACTTTGCAAACTCTCGTAGGTCACACGGGATTATCTCGTCCATTACGAGATCTCTTTGATCCTCCGTTACTTATTACTTATAGCCTCCTTTCAAGTTTCTCTTTGATCTTGTGCCCAATAGATAAGATAATCCGGTGAGGATATTTGCCTTGTTCATTATCTTAGAATTGTTAACACAAAGTATCGCCATCTTGCTCTATGAGTATGTACAGAATAATATATATATATATATATATATATATATATATATATATATATATATATATATATATATATATATATATATATATATATAAAGAGAGAGAGAGAGAAAAAGATAGATTGTCATATTTATATACAAGAACATTAAAATTTTATATATGCGGGAATTAATATACATATATCTATCTATATATACATATATATATAGATAAATATATATATATATATATATATATATATATATATATATATATATATATGAAGCAATTTCTAAAGAATTATTGTATTTACGCTTAATTCGAAATTTTTATCACTTTAAACGCAATTTTTTAGTAGATGTCCGTGTTCCAAATAGACGCCCTGTTTTTGTTTTTTTTTAAACAAACAATCGGCCTGTCTATTCATTCGGGAAAAATTAATAAAGAAAATATTCTGGAATATATTTCTTTAATATACACGCACACACACTATGTACAGTATTCGGACTATTGTTCTCATCTATGTCGCCATATTTATTACAACGTTTCGGCCGTTGTACGCTCCGGTCTTCTTCAGGTGGTTGGAATGTCGAACTGAACCCTTTATTTCGCTCACAGGGGTGGACTGTTCTAGTTCCACGTGCCATGTTTAACGGATGTCAGTTATCAGTTATCTCCTGTTAATTCCCCTCTCCAAGTTCTCCACTGCCTTAACCGGGTATTGAACTCACACTCTTTGGGTCCTGTCACTGGATCTAACTAACGCCTTTATCAACTGTGCAATGTGTCCTTGAAATATAGACAGATACAAACACACACACACACACACACACACACACACATATATATTTTTTAATATACACAAAAACACGCGCATATATATATATATATATATATATATATATATATATATATATATATATATATATATATATATATATATATAAACGGCAGGATGTGTGTATGTGTAACGAATGCACCCCGCAAATTTCGACGGATTTGCACCAAAATTTACATGCACATGCCCTAAGTTAGCCGGAAGCCAAGACCGACATTGCATTTCCCAACTCCCATCGATAGTGGAAATAATCGATTTTTTCATGCTTCTACGGCAGTTTTCATGTAGTTTGCGACCATTTTGTACTGGCCAGTGTGAGAGCCAATAGCTGGCTTGCACGAATAGGAAGGAAAATTCTACTGGCCAGCGTGAGAGCCAACAGCTGACTGACACGAATGTTAATTAGCATGCTAGCATGCAAAAAAAAATCGATAGCTGCATTCGTCACAAGTGGGGAAAATTTAAATCTGCATGGCACTTTACTCCAATTGGCTCATTCGCTTGCTTAAACTCAACGTTGATTCTGATTCCGCAGAACTAGGTTGGGTGTGAAAAAGTATTTGTTGTTAACATTGTTTTTTCATTTGGTTTTTCCAGTTACAAGTCCTTTTTTTTTTAAAGCTGACCGTTTGGTGTTCATTTTGTTTAGTTCTGTTTTCGTAACAGAATTAATGTTTAGTATAGAGCTTAGAAAAAATTCGCAGTGTGAGATAGGCAAGAAGTAAGGCATGTAGCAACATCAGCACGGCAAAGGGCACTGCTTTAAAGGCAAGGAAGGGCAAAAATATTTTAAGTCAAGTGATAGCGATTGCTGTATGAGTTGTACGATTTGTGAATCAAGCACGGGCAACGTCGAACCATGCTGCTAGTATACACACACACACACACACACACACACACACACACACACACATATATATATATATATATATATATATATATATATATATATATATATGTGTGTGTGTGTGTGTGTGTGTGTATGTGTGTGTGTGCGCGCGCGTGTGCGATGAAAGCTTTCAAGTCGTCTGAAGATAGGGTGAGCGTGAGACTCGGGTTACCACCAGGGCCATCCATAGTCGATTTTTGGCAATCTAACCGTCTAGGCAATCTAGTCTTCGAGCGTTTTACATTACTTAATAGGTTCCTTTTAGTTTTTAGGTTTCACAGCCTTCTCTCTTGTCCTAATTAACAGAAAACCAAAATCTATGCAGGATTTTTGCCCAATTGAACAGCTACAGGGTCATCCTCATCGATCTTGATTTTTTTTAAATTTTCGCCCGGAATGTTATTTTTTGAGATATCTTAAATATAATTTAAATCTTGGTAGTAGAATTTTGCAATAAATATAACGGAGAATGTAACTTGCGATGCTCGGCGTAGAGTGTAGGTATAAGGCAAACACCAATTTTTCGCCGTCATCCGTGTTTATAAATACGGTATTTTCCGGCCTTAAGACGCGCCCTAATAGTGGAAATAAATTTCTAAGAAAAGAAAAATCATTCTCATACAACAACACATTCGTCATGCGTTCCTCCCAAACAAACATTACTTACAATTACAAAGGATAGGATGTTGTGGAGAGCCATGATCACCCAAGCCTGGAGAGACATGGCACATAAAAGAAGAAATGAATGACAAAACAGGGACTGGAAGGGACAGTAAGGAGACTAACATTACTTAGAATTACAATGGATAGGAAGTTGTGGAGAGCCATGGTCACCAAACATACTGAAGAGACATGGCAAATAAAAGAAGAAATGAATGTAAAAACAGAGACTAGTAGAAATAATAAGACGACAAATATTACTTAGAATTACAAAGGATATGAAGTTGTGGAGAGCCACGATCACGAGACGTCCTGAAGAGTCATGGCACATAAAAGAAAAAAATGGTTGACAAAACAGGGACTGGAAGGGATAGTAAGGAAACAAAGATTACTCAGAACTATAAAGGATGGGAAGTTGTGGAGAGCCATGATCACCCATTTCCGGAAATGACTCTAGGAACCTGTGAGTCACCTTTCTAACCAGCTTATATAATTGGCGTACAGAACAGAGACTGAGAAGCGTAGTAAAACGACAACCAATGCTAAGAGAAACAAGGCGGAGAGGAAAATGTGGAGAGACATGAACATCTATGTTCTGAAGAAACAGAAAGACACAGCGAAAAACTTACATAAAGATCTTGTGTAAATGGATAGGAAAACACATATTTAGATGAACAATATAGGAATGTGTATTGTTGTGGAGAGGCATGATCGCCTACGCCAAAAAAGAGAATGGTACAAAAAAGAAGAATCTTATTTCTTTAGACAATGCCGAAAATTCTTCGAAGGTTTATCCTTGTTTTTGTTTTGTTTTGTTTTCTGTTTTCCGTTCAGCAATGTTATTGTTTTTTTTTTAGTTTCGATACAGAATGAAAAAAGAAAATGGCGCCTTTTTCGAACTTGAAAATATTTACAGCGTTTTCTTTTTTTTTCCCTGCGATAATTGGATCGAAGATATAAAACATCGACGCGGCACATGAAGTATTTGCAACAAATATAGTGTAAAAATTGCAAGGCTTTTTAAAAAGCTTCTGACGAAATGTGATTAATTAGAGGCGTTTTTTTTTAATTTTTTTCCAAAGAAAATTATCTAAGTAAAATATACATTTAAATAAACCTATAAAAAAACCTTTCCAGTATGTCTTTACTTCGATAGAAAAGTGTACACGTAGGTGTAATTTTATTAAAAATATTTAAAACCGTGTAAGTTGCGATAATGTCGACTATTCCGAATTCCGCCATATTTATTTTTTTAATTCATAAATTGCCTCACAAGGGCGTTGATTACAAATTAGCAAGAATTCAATATATATATTTTTAAACTCTTTCATTTTAATTAAGTACGAATAATTAATTGCCGTTTTTGTCTAAGAAAAGAGATGTCGGGAGTAAAAGCTATCGTTCTAAAACTTTCGGTATTGCATAGAAACGACATTTTAGGTATAATTTTGAACAGCAAGCAGACATTTTTTTTAAAAATCATACAAGGCAGTAAAGCCACTAAGACACAATGGGTTACTGAGTGTGAAAGAATAAGAAAAAGAGAAAGATTATTAAAGAACAAGAACAATAGAAGAGTAATCAAGAAGACAGTAGATAACGATTGACATTGCATTTAAATTTGTTTTCTAATCATTTACCCCATGCAAGGCAGTAAAGCCACTAAGACATAAGGGGTTACTAAGTGTGAAAGAATAAGAAAAAAAAAAAGAGAAACATTATTAAGGAGTGAGAACAGTAGAAGAGTAATCAAGAAGACAGTAGATGACGATTGACATTGCATTTAAATTTTTGAAAATTAATTTGGCTGGGAAGCCGGAAAAGAGTTCCACAAGCGAGAAGTGTAAGTAAAGATACTCTGAAGTTAGAACTTTCGGTTGCCTCTAGCCAAATTCAGATGTAAATTGATGAGATCTTGATAACAATCTAGTATTTAGACAGTCTAGCTACCATATTCGCATATATTAACCTACCAAATGGATAGCGGCTCGGATTAAAGAGTCGGGGAGCCGGTTTCGAATTACAGTCGAATCCATTACATTCATTTACGTGCTGATACCCTTAGGAAAGTCTTGTGGTGTCCTCCCTCTAAAGAGTCTATGTTGGACTCTTCCGCCTACTATATGATTAATAGGAGAGTAGGCTTTGGGAGAACAGTCGAATAGATTGAATGCTGGCTAATATATTGTATAATACCCTTCTATTGTACTTACTGTTTAATATATGATATATCTTCAACACTTGTTTTGCTATTTCTTTAACCATTTACTTGGTCACAACATCTTAAGAAATACAATTGTTGAAGACTCCCTTTTTACTACAATCTTAACCTGTTCAAATCTAGATTCAATCGTTATATTCCCCTCCTATCCATTCAAAGTACCCCTTAACGTAACCAGCAACCTCGAGTGAACCTTGTACAGGGTGAACGATACTTTAAAAAAAAGTCTAAAAAGTACAATAAAATTTTCTTTTATATCTCAGGGTGTTGGGATGAACAAAACGAATGAAAGATGTGTATTTTAACACATACAATAACTTTCATTCATTTATTGCCGGAGAAGAGCAAGTATTTGTATGGATTTAAATTGCCGTGCGCGTCAGTTTGACCACATTCAGAAGTGCCGTGGTCCAAATAGCCAGCAAGTATTTTGAGTTATCGTTCTTTATTGGGAGAAGTAAGTTGACATCCCCTAACACTTTCCAACTCGATTTTAAATTCAAGAAAATTTAAATTCAGTTTTAAACATATCAGACAATAAAATGTAAAAAAGGTTTAAAAAAAAAAAAAAAGAATTAAAAAAAAGCTCTTTGATAAGGGACTTAGATTTTTTGAATTTAGGCAAAGTACTAGACAGGTGTTGAGATCTCATCAATTTTTAATTGATGTAACCATCAGTTCTATGCTAAATGTTACTTTTCTAGCACTTTTCACTTGTGGAACACTTTTCCGGCTACATGCTTCTCAGCGAAATTTAATCTGCGAAAATTTAAGCACAATTCAATCGCTATTTGCTTTTCTTAAGATTACTTTTCTTTTCGTCTCGCTCCTTAGTAATGTTTCTGTTTTCTAATTCTTGCACGCCCAAAAAACAACTTTAGTGTCTTGCTAGGGATGAACTCGATCATATATATATATATATATATATATATATATATATTAATAAAAAGTAATCTATATAATCCGGTGTTCTTATATATATATATTTTTTTTTACAAAATAGTGCTCAATGTAAATTTACAGAGCATTGTACTTAAAGTTCCATTTCATCCTCAAGCGAAAATTACAAAATTAAATTCGGGGCTTTTAGCTTCCATTTTTGAAACATGGTTGGAACTGTGTAGCGAAAATCCATATTTTAAGTCTATTAATTTATAATATATATATATATATATATATATATATATATATATCACAGTCTATTTATCGTCTCTCTCACTCTCACTCTTTCTCTCTAGCTATCTATCTATCACGGTCTGTTCATTATCTACGTATCTATCTATCTATCTATCTATCTATCACGGTCTGTTCATTATCTCCCTCTCTCTCTGACTATCTATCTATCTATTACTGCCTATACATTACCTATCTATCTATCTATCTATCTATCACGGTCTGTTCATATCCCCACTCTCTCCCTGTTTCTCTCTCTAGCTATTTATCTATCACGGTCTATTTATTACCTACCTATCTATCTATGTATATTACGATCTATCTATCTATCTATCTATCTATCTATCTATCTATCTATCTATCAGTGTCATTTCATATCTATCTATCTATCTATCTATCTATCTATCTATCTATCTATCTCAATCTATTCATTATCTCTCTATTTATCTATGAATCTCAGATTCGAATACGCTGCAATCCTTGCTACTCTACCCCACCCTACATTCATTCATTCCCCCCCCCCATATCATAATATTCATAAAATGCCTGACCCTTGCCTCAAAATGAAAAGCGCACACACAATGCTCCCTCTCGTGTACCCCGCTCGTTTTTTTTCTAGTTGCCGAGACGCCCCGAGGCTTTCTTTCTCTTAAGGCTGCTCCTACAGTCACGAAATCCTTGGGTGAACCTACAGAGACCTGGGCAAAGAGTTCTTGTCTCTTCCCAATACTAAGGTTGATATATATATATATATATATATATAAGATAATCCTAAGGAGCGAGGTAAACGGATCTTCAGAGAAGCTTCCCTGAAGACCAGTTGATAGGTTTGCCTGGCTCCTTAGGATTATCTTAGGTTTTGCTCTGCTTAGTGTATTGAGCACTTTACGCGGTTGTCTTTTTACGCGTTTTTTTTTTTCTTTGGGCTTGGAGCTTAAACGCTGGACGATTGTTTTCGCCTTGGTCTAATGTTCTTATATATATATATATATATATATATATATATATATATATGTGTGTGTGTGTGTGTGTGTGTGTGTGTGTGTGTGTGTGTGTGTGAAAATTTCAGATAGATTATATATTTAAAATTACAATATATGAAGACCAAAGCAAAACTTATCTTTACTGACGCATTTCGTTGTCTGTGGAACTTTATCAGGGCAAATGCCAGGATTTTATTTTGTAACAAGTAGTTATATACAAGAAAAACAATGTTCTTTGTTTCTCAAAAACTTTTAAATTTAAGAAGGCTCATATATATTAATCAGGTTAGCCGAAAGATCTAGGCAATCTATGGAGGACGTCAAAGGAAGAAATTCAATGTCTAATATGCGAAAGTGAGTAAATGATGTTCTTGGCACTATTTACATTATTCGGACTATTGTCGTCATCTTTGTTGCAATATTTATTATAACGTTTCGGCCGTTGTACGCTCCGGCCTTCTTCAGGTGGTTGGTATTTATTTCGCTCACTGGGGTAGACTGTTCTAGTTCCACGTGCCATGTTTTAATGGATGTCAGTTGTCCTTTATCTCTTGTTAATTTCCCTCTGAAAGTTCTCTACTGCCATAACCGGGTATTGAACTCACACTCTTTGTGTTCTGTCACTGGATCTAACCAACGCCTTTATCCACTGTGCCATGTGAGGTACTGCTCCACCCAGCGCTCCAGCTGCCTGCCCCGGTCCGTAATGACCTCTCCCGCCCCGTGCAGTCTGCTGGGCCCTACTGTGAGCAGCTCCCTGAGCATCGCGGGTATTGAGGCAGGGGTTATGCATGTAAGCCAGAAGTGCTTGTCTCTTGGCTTCAGAGGCCGGCTTCATCTCATCCCAATGAGCTTCGTACTAGTCCGCATTTCGACGATACTTCTTCCCTAACGCATTAAGGGCTGAGGTGTATATGGCATCACGGAGCTGGTGGAAAGAAGATATGTCAACCTTCGCTCTAAAGCTGGTTTGAATGCGGCGAGAGGTGTTTATGCGAGTGAGGCCTTAGTTTTGGAGCGGTGTATTTTCTTGGCTGTCAGTCTCACTTTGAAGCCTACTATGGAGTGGTCCGTTTCGCAGTCTGCGCTGTGGAAGCTCCGAGTGTGAAGAGCGTGTGTAAAGATAAAAGTGAATATTGAAGTCAACACTTAGAGTCGACAGGCTGTTTCATGCTAGTCCGTCAGGCCGATTGCGTCTATCATGAAACAGACTGTCGCCTCTAAGTGTATATATATATATATATATATATATATATATATATATATATATATATATATTATAATAATATTTTTTGTTTAAAAATATGATTCCTTCGCTACATAAGAGTTCTCATGTTTCAAAAACGTGAGCCGAAATCATCCAAATAATTAATAAAATTAAGTTGGATTGAGGTGTTTAGTCACGTTTCATCTTCAAGCGAAATTTTAGGAATAAGCTATCTCTCGGTAAACCGAGAGATAGCTTATTCCTAGGAACCCCGGATTATGCACCCAACGTGTTCTTTTATATTTTCTGCATACCTGCACAAGGATATATATATATATATATATATATATATATATATATATATATATATATATATATATATATATATATAGTCACAGTAACCTTCAATATTCAGTTCGTCATTATAGAATTCCGCCTGTTTCATGCCCTCCGATGCTGACGAATCCACTCCATTAATACAGGGTACAGATCATCATTTTTTGCTCTTTGCATTGTTTTTCTATTTTTCATTAATTTGTGTTCATCCCTTTCATCATAAAACTTTAACAATTTTCGCCTTATGTTTCCTCGGTGGTTGTTCAAACGCCAAACTCCGCAGACTCTTCATCCTTACACTCCTGTCTAGTTTATCGAACAGTTCGACTTTCTGTGATACTGATGAACATAAATGCTTTTTATTTTCTCTACCCGAACGGGTATCTGCAGGAGTTTTTGACATTTTGAATAATATCTTTATTGAGCAAGAAACCTGGTAAGTAATCCACAAACGAAGGTTTTTCTTTGACGATTGCTAACAAAAAAATGGTCCCAACGTAGGCTACGTAGCTGGGCTGGAATAGAGGTCATTTACAACATTGCATATCACCAAGAAACCACAAGTGCGCTTTCTGAAATGTTCCATTTGCAGCAAGTCATGTCAGCATGTTTCCGGATTTGGGAATTTCGGATACAAGATACTCAACTTGTGTAAATAATCGGGATGATAGTCGCTCTAAGATTTTGTTAAGTTTTATTGATCCTATTTCAACGTTATCTATCTATCTATCTATCTATCTATCTATCTATGCCAGCTTGTTTATATCTAAACCAGTCTATATCTATCTATCTATCTATCTATCTATCTATCTATCTATCTCATTCACTTCATATTTATCATTCAGTCTCTTCATGTCTAACTCTTTCAGTTCATATTTATCTATCAGTTTGTTTAATTTCTATCTATCTATCTATCTATCTATCTATCTGTCTCAGTTTCTTCATATCTAAACCAGTCTATTGCTATCTATCTACGCCAGTCTACATATTATCTATCTATCTATCTATCTATCTATCTATCTATCTATCTATCTAATTCACTTCATGTTTATCTCTCAGTCTGTTCATGTCTAACTCAGTTCATATCTATCTATCTATCTATCTATCTATCTATTTATCTATCTATCTATCTATCTATCTCGGTTTATTCTGCTGAGTTGCAATGCCATTTGAGTACGTTATATACACTTACATGCAAATACCCTTGGGGATGGTATAGATAATCTTCTTCTCCCCAGCTATGGATTAATTAGTAAGAAATGTATCAGTAAATCATTATTATCCCCCCAAAACAAAATAATATTACATACAAAATATTCAAATTTCCGCATTAAATAACCCATGGAGGTTTTGACATGCCACTAAGCAAATACAACCAACTAATTTTCTATCTCTGTAGGTCACTCAAGCGTTAATGATTTTTCTACATTAATTACAGCAGATTTAAGAGTAGACTGGTTGGCAACCAAAGCTAAATATCTCAGTTTGCTCTACTATTTAATCCATAGGTAAGGGGATATATATATATGATAAAAAACATGTAATTTTAAGTTATTCTCTATCTATGAGTAAACGTTATCAATATCCCAGATAGAACGTGTGTATATATATAAGAGTGAAGATTGAAGTCAACAGAGAACGGTGACACCCTGCTTCTTGATTTAATCCAATCTTCAAACCATATATATATTTATGAAGGGCTCTCTAGGTTGTAAACAAACACAAATGTGCCTGAGCAGGGGTGTATAACAGGGATTAGCTAGTCACCCTAGCAGAGGGGTATAGTCAGGTACGATGGTCTATCCCGTTGATTTAGATAAGAATCCGACAACAACCTCATTCAGTTTTTATGCTTGTGTCGTATAACACTTCAGACCCACTAGTGACCCGCATATAAGTCCACATATTGTGCAACATCGAGGATCTTGGGACATAAAAACAGGAATATTTGCTGACACTTAACGCCGTTGTCTTTCGTCTCTTAGACGGTTGATACGACTTATTTCGAAGTTTGTGATACCACTCTGGCACAAATATCTCCAATTATTTCTATCCAGGGAAACTGGCTCGAAGTTAGTATGAGGCAGATTCATAGCTGAGATGTTACTCTTTAGCTTGTCTTTATACCTGAGCCAGAGCTGTCTTTTGTCTTTTGTCGACTGTGAAGCTGGCTATACATGAGGATCATAATTATTCTGTCGTCACTAATCCTTGCAACATAACCAGCCTTACTAACTTGTGATTGCATCGGGAAAGTCTCCATTCCATCATTTGCGAGATCAGCAGTTGACACATTATCGTCAAAAGTATAGCAACAGATCGCGTGGAAACTTTTCAAGAAGAAATCCAGCTTAGGATATGGAATCTATATAGGTTCCACAATTCTAAGCCGTACGAAAGTGTGGTCAAAGCGGCTGCTCTATAAACCCGTATATTGGTTTCAAATTCCAAAACCTCTCTCCTTCCATAGATGGCCTCAAAGTTTCTCAAACGTACTTGTAGCTTTAGGAATACGATTTGTTATTTCGTGATCAAGGTATGCATTTGCATTTACCTTGCTTCCTAAATATGTAAATGACTTCACATACATCAAGTTCTTAACATCAATATGTATAGGAGTGTCTTTTCATATATATATATATATATATATATATATATATATTTATTTATTTATTTATATCAGGATCATATATATATATATATATATATATATATATATATATATATATATATATATATATATATATATATATATATATATATATGATGAATTGGTGGAGGTTGTCTGATACCCTGAATTTGCTCTGGAGAAGAAGGCGGCTGGTAGATTATCTTCGTTTTATTTATGATAATGGTGAGGCCAATTTCATTTGCATATATATATATATATATATATATATATATATATATATATATATATATATATATATATATATAGTATATGAATAAATTTTTGCAATAGTTATCTATCGAAGTTCTTCTTGGCTAAGGAAACACGATACATTCTTCTGACTTTCACTTATATATTCATTTGTATTATTATTATTATTATTATTATTATTATTATTATTCACACACACATTATGCATATATATATATATATATATATATATATATATATATATATATATATATATATATGATTTCTGTAGAACTAAAGGATATCTTTTTAAACCAATATTTTTATTACTTCAAACATTATTATAGTCCATTATAATAATGTTTCTGTCCATTATAATAACATTTGAAATTATGAAATATATATCAAACTCCATAGTGGATATATATATATATATATATATATATATATATATATATATATATATATATATATATATATATATGTGTGTGTGTGTGTGTGTGTGTATTACTTTAAATGTTATTTTTAGTGGATGCCCGTATTTGAGTAGACTCCCTGTTCTTTTAAACAGCATTTATTTCGTTTACCAGTCTGAGTACTCTAGCAAACTTAATACATACGGTTATCCACTAAAAGTAACATTTTATGTAAAAAATATGTCGGATTAATATATATATATATATATATATATATATATATATATATAAAAATGGAAAAATTTTCGTTTGACGCGTTTCGACCTTTAGAACTTTGTCCGGCTTAGTTTGATGAAGTACTAAAAGGGGAAAGTCGTCGTACTTCTTACCTCTAAAATTGTTGTCGATATACAGAGTGACCGTAAAGTCTGGACATAAAGGAAAAAAATGCACATTTTCAAGAAATTAAAGTTTCAACATCATTTTATTGAATTGATTAATATTAAGAAATAAGATCTTCAATATGATTATCATCATTGGACATGAAAAGGTTGATGGGCTTTTCAAGATCCACGTGTACTCGATGCAATAACTCCACATTGCCGCCAATTTTAGCACATTCACTTTTTATGCCTTCAATCAAGTGTGTTGCATCTGTCATCTTCATTGAGTACACCTTCTCCTTTAGCATACCCTAGAAAAAAAAGTCAATTCTTTCTTCTTTCGACAAAACCATGTTTAATCTAAATTCATGAGATTTCCTGCGTCAAGATTTTAGGGCACACCGTATAAAAACTTACACGGACTGTAACATCACAATTATACAATTGTTAGATTAACAATTGAAACGTTTATCTTAAAATCGATTGAAGATATCTTATTGGAATTCTCCGAGCTTTTAATGACACTAGTGGACTCTACTTGGGTCAAAAAGTATTTAAGTCTAAGTTGATGATCCCTTTTGCTAGTGTGACCTCCTGATTCAGTTTTCCTCTCTTTTTAAACTTATTCACCGTTCTCTTGATCGTTCTTGAATGGATGAATCCAGAGTATGAATAAAGAGATCAATTAGAAAAGATCCGACCAAGTCTATAAGATATTTGGTACGTGAAAGAGGAGTTTCAGCTATGACAGTCCAAAGAGCAGTGAAAAAAAGACTTAAAAATGAAATCGTAAATGAAAAGTATGAAGCACTTCGATACTCCAGGACGGGAAGTTAGAAATTTAGAGAGGGCAAAGATCATCATGAATAAGTTGGAAAATGATCCTGGAATATATATATATATATATATATATATATATATATATATATATATATATATATGGTGGATTCTCCTATCCTGAACGATAAATGAGGGTCAGCAGTGAATGGTGCCTTTCGTTTTTCACATATGCATGATAGCAGGTGCTATTGTGTAGAAAATCAGGTAAGGGAAAGACATATTTCATTTGTGCTTTCTTAAGTGTGATTCTAGCCCAGCCTTGCTGCAGGCGACTATGCCACACTGACAGATGAAATTTGTTAAAGCAGGATTTTGATGGCGTCTCTGCTTCAGAGCTTGAGGAAGCTGATCACGGTGGTTCTGTCTACTGCCTTCAAAACCCTTTAACTTAATGAAACATGTCTTATGCCATTCCTTTCGTTTTGATGCTTGGGCTTCCCAGGTTTTCGGGTCAAATTTGAGACGTTTCAAGTTGTCTTTCAATTTCTCTTTGTAGGGTAAGAGTGGACGCCCAACTGAATGCTTGGATTTTGGTAGTGTATACACACACACACACACACACACACACATATATATATATATATATATATATATATATATATATATATATAATTGCTATCTATCTATCTATCTATCTATCTATCTATCTATCTATCTATTCCTGTTCTTTGGTCTATTCTTTTCTCTCTATCTAAGCAAATCAAAGATACCACTGAAGCTGCCGTTATCGTTTCCCGGCATAATTTGTTCATATTTCTGTCCATCATTATTATTATTATTATTTTAGTTTTCTTGCTTAATCATCAGTCTGTCACTTTTTTCCCTCACTCTCTCCCCTCTCTCACCACGCCTTCTCCCACTTTGCCTCTTTCTATCCCTCCGTCACCCTCTCTCTGAAAATTCTACTGAAAATCTGTTGTACTATTGTCATCTCTGGGCCGTTTCCCAAACTTTAGGCTTCATTAGAAATCTTTAATCTTTCGCGCTGAGTAAAGCTACCTTCCAATTTGCTGCGACCGACCCGATCGACGAAGATGCAAATGAAGGCAAAGAGGAAGAAAGAAAGAAAGAAAAAAAAAATTGAAAAAAGAAGAGTCAGAAAAAGAAAAGACCCCCAAAAATAAACAAATGGATTGGAAAAAGTACTATGGAGGGGGCGTAAAAAAAAATTGGCAAATGTCCCCGGGCAATGAATGAAATGAACGAAAAAAATGCTTATTTCATTGTTTGTGTCTCCAGTTTTTTAGGTCGCTTCATTCATATGCCGTTGCAGACGATATTTCTCTTTCGTTTATCATTATTATTATTATTATTATTATTATTATTGATAATGTAACTATTATCATTATCATTAATATTATTATCATTAATATTATTATCATTATTATTATCATTATTATTATTTTATTATTATCATTGCATTTCGTTTTAATTTTACATTTCTTCCTCTTGATTTTTTCAGTCACCGTTTTGTCGGTTTTTGTGTTCTTTATACAGCTTTATGATTTTCCTATGTCATATATTCCACGCCTCTAATATATATATATATATATATATATATATATATATATATATATATATATATATATATATATATATATTCTTCATTTATTGACTTGCTTTTTCATGGGTAATTTCTTTTCTTAAAATAATTATAGCTTCATTCATTCATTTATTTTTGTATCATTATTATTTTTTCTTTCTTTTCCGTACTTTTTTTCGGGTGTTATTATCTAAATTTCTTTCATATTCTTTTCTTTCCTTCATATCAAAATACAATTCACTTTCTTTCTTATCGATCTGTCGTCTGCGTTTTCTTTTTGTGTAGCGTTCTTCATATTATTTTTTGCTTTCTTTGTGGATTTTTTTTATTGAAGAAATGACAGTTGGAATATAGGTAAGAAAGAAAGAAAAGAAAAGAAAGAAAAGACAAGAAAGAGAGAAAGAAAGAAATAAATAAAGAAAAGAATGAATTAATTAAAGAAAGCAAGAAAGAAGGAAAGAAACAAACAATGGTAACTGGAATATAGGGAAGAAAAAAAGAAAGAAAGAAAAATGGTAAAGATAATTGGAATATAGGGAAGAAAAAAAGAAAGAAAGAATGAAAGAAGAAGGAAAGATGAAAGCAAGCAAGAAAGAAAATAGTAAAGAAAGAAAGAAAAAATAATGATAATTTAAATATAGGGCAGAAACAAAGACTGAAGGAAAGAATGAAAGAAAGAAATAAAGAAAGAAGGAAGAAAAGAAAGAAAAAGAAAGAAAGAAAAAGAAAGAAAGAAAGAAAAAATAAAGAAAGAAAGAACGAAAGAAGGAAGAAAAGAAAGAAAAAGAAAGAAAGAAAAAGAAAGAATGAAAGAAAGAAATAAAGAAAGAAGGAAGAAAAGAAAGAAAAAGAAAGAAAAAATAAAGAAAGAAAGAAAGAAAGAAAGAAAGAAAAGAAAGAGGGAAACAATGATAATTAGAATTTTGGGCAGAATGAAAGAAAAAGGAAAAAAAGAAACAAACACACACATTGAAAGAAAGAATGAATATAGAAGATAATGGAACAAAAATATTAATTTTATCTTCTTTTTTCATTCAACCTATTTTCTTTCTTTCATTCATCTTGTATTTCGTTCTTTGTATTTTCTTTCTTTTTCCCGTTTTGTAAATCTTAATTTCTTTTCTTTATTTTTCTTTATTTACTAATTTCTTTCTTTCTTTCTTTCTTTCTTTCTTTCTTTTTGTTTCACCGCCTTTCCTTTCTTTTTTCTTTCTTCCTTTCTTTTCTTTGTTTCTTGCTTGCTTTCTTTTCTATTTTTTCCGTACTTTCTCATTTTTCGTTCTTTCATCCACCTTTCCCTTCTTTTTTTTTCTTTCTTTCTTTCTTTCTTTCTTTCTTTTATACTTCCATTATTTTCTTTCTTTCTTTCTTTCTTTCTTTCTTTCTTTTATACTTCCATTATTTTCTTTCTTTCTTTCTTTCTTTCTTTTATACTTCCATTATTTTCTTTCTTTCTTTCTTTCTTTCTTTCTTTCTTTTATACTTCCATTATTTTCTTTCTTTCTTTCTTTTATACTTCCATTATTTTCTTTCTTTCTTTCTTTCTTTCTTTTATACTTCCATTATTTTCTTTCTTTCTTTCTTTCTTTTATACTTCCATTATTTTCTTTCTTTCTTTCTTTCTTTCTATTATACTTCCATTATTTTCTTTCTTTCTTTCTTTCTTTTATACTTCCATTATTTTCTTTCTTTCTTTCTTTCTTTCTTTCTTTCTTTTTGTTTCACCGCCTTTCCTTTCTTTTTTCTTTCTTCCTTTCTTTTCTTTGTTTCTTGCTTGCTTTCTTTTCTATTTTTTCCGTACTTTCTCATTTTTCGTTCTTTCATCCACCTTTCCCTTTTCTTTCTTTCTTTCTTTCTTTCTTTCTTTTTTCTTACTTTCTTTCGCTTTACTCGTGTCATTTTTATTCCTTCTCTTTCTTTTCATTTTTTTTATTTTATTCACTTTTCTTTCTTTCACATTTTTCTTTCTTTGAAAGTCTGATTTTTTTCTCAATTTCTTTCTTTCTTTTTCTTTTATCCTCTCTCTCTCATTCATTCTCTTCCTTTGTTTCCTTCCTTCTTTCTTTCTCTCCTTCATTCAACTTTTCTCTCATTCATGTTTTCGTTCTTTCACACTTTTATTTCTTTCAAAGTCTATTTTCTTCTTTCTCTCTTTTCTCTTTCTTTCGTTCTTTTTCTTTTTTCCTTTCTTTTATTATTTTGTCTTTGTTTCACTTTTTATTTCTTTTATAGTATATTTTACTTTTTTCTTTCTTTCTTTCCTCTTCTTTTTTTTCTTTCTCTCTCTCCTTCTTTCCTTCTTTTCAAAAATAGTGTAATCTCTTTCGTTTTTTCACCCTGTCTGCTTTCCTTTCTCTTTCACTTGTTCCTTCATCAAATAACACTTTTTTTCCACATTTTTTGTTTCAATTTATTCATTTTTTTTTTTTGTTTTTTTTTTTACTGCCTACAAAAAAACAAAACAAAACAAAAAAACGCCATTTTTTTCCCTCGTTCTCTTATTTAATGGACAACTTAACTTCCCTTTAATTCTATCAAATTAACCCGGCTTTTTATTTTTTCCGACCTTTCATCAGTCTCCTCAGACTTTTCAGCCTTCTTTACCGCCTTCTTCCTTCTTGCAATCTTTCCTTCTTCGTCCTTATCAGTTCAACTACCTTCTAATTAGTTCCTACAGAGACCATCAGATGATGAAACTCAATCATATTTTACGGACAAGATTCTCCCGCTCAATTTCATTGCACTGTATATATTATCCTATCATTATATTTATTGAATCATTTCTTTTTTACTTACATTCTACAATTCTGTTTTTCTTTCTCTTCCTTTCCTTACTTTTCTTTCTTTTTTTTTTCTTCTTTTTTTGCCTTTTTTCCTGATTCAGTTTTTTTCTTGTTAAGCTTCTGTTTCCTTTCGCAATATTTTATTTGTCTACAACTTTCTTTTATTTCTATCCTTTTGATTCATCGTC
>OZ010608.1:74914339-74984339 GCA_963932145.1 Acanthosepion lycidas | reverse complement strand
TCTTTCTTTCCGTTTACGACTTTTTTTCCTCTGTTCTTTCTTGCTTTTACTTTACGTCCGTCCGTCTTTCATTGATTCTTTCTTTCTTTTTTGTTCGTGTGTTTTTGCGTCAACGTCTTCCTTTCTGCTTCACCATTATTTTTTCTTTCTTTTGAACCTGTCTTTTTACATCACCTTCTTTGTTTTGTTCTTTCTTTCTTTTACTTTACGTCTTTCTTTCTTTCTCTCTGTTTTGCTGCTGTACTTTGCTTCAACGTCTTTCTTTCTATTTACGTCTTTTCCCCTTTTTCCTTTCTCTCTTTTGCTTTACGTCCGTCTTCAACGTCTTCATTACTTACCTTCTTTTTACATCACCTTCTCTCTTTCTTTCTTTTGTTCCATCTTCTTTCTTTCTTTTTGCTTTACCGTATTTTTTCTGTCTTTCTACTTTACCCCCTCCCTCCCTTCATTCCTTCCTTTCTTCCTTTCTTTCTTTCTTTCTTTTGCTTCATCTTCTTTCTTTCTTTTTGCTTTACCGTATTTTTTCTTTCTTTCTACATTACCCCCTCCCTCCCTTCCTTCCTTCCTTCCTTTCTTTCTTTCTTTCTTTCTTTCTTTCTTTTGCTTCATCTTCTTTCTTTCTTTTTGCTTTACCGTATTTTTTCTTTCTTTCTACATTACCCCCCCTCCCTTCCTTCCTTCCTTCCTTTCTTTCTTTCTTTCTTTCTTTCTTTCTTTCTTTCTTTTGCTTCATCTTCTTTCTTTCTTTTTGCTTTACCGTATTTTTTCTTTCTTTCTACATTACCCCCTCCCTCCCTTCCTTCCTTCCTTCCTTCCTTTCTTTCTTTCTTTCTTTTGCTTCATCTTCTTTCTTTCTTTTTGCTTTACTGTATTTTTTCTGTCTTTCTACTTTACCCCCTCCCTCCCTTCCTTCCTTCCTTTCTTTCTTTCTTTCTTTCTTTTGCTTCATCTTCTTACTTTCTTTTTGCTTTACTGTATTTTTTCTGTCTTTCTACTTTATCCCCTCCCTCCCTTCCTTCCTTCCTTCCTTCCTTCCTTTCTTTCTTTCTTTCTTTCTTTCTTTTGCTTCATCTTCTTTCTTTCTTTTTGCTTTACTGTATTTTTTCTTTCTTTCTACTTTACCCCCTCCCTCCCTTCCTTCCTTCCTTCCTTCCTTCCTTCCTTTCTTTCTTTCTTTCTTTTGCTTCATCCTCTTTCTTTCTTTTTGCTTTACTGTATTTTTTCTGTCTTTCTACTTTACCCCCTCCCTCCCTTCCTTCCTTCCTTTCTTTCTTTCGTTCTTTCTTTTGCTTCATCTTCTTTCTTTCTTTTTGCTTTACCGTATTTTTTCTTTCTTTCTACATTACCCCCTCCCTCCCTTCCTTCCTTCCTTCCTTTCTTCCTTTCTTTCTTTCTTTTGCTTCATCTTCTTACTTTCTTTTTGCTTTACTGTATTTTTTCTGTCTTTCTACTTTACCCCCTCCCTCCCTTCCTTCCTTCCTTTCTTTCTTTCTTTCTTTCTTTTGCTTCATCTTCTTACTTTCTTTTTGCTTTACTGTATTTTTTCTGTCTTTCTACTTTATCCCCTCCCTCCCTTCCTTCCTTCCTTCCTTCCTTCCTTTCTTTCTTTCTTTCTTTCTTTTGCTTCATCTTCTTTCTTTCTTTTTGCTTTACTGTATTTTTTCTTTCTTTCTACTTTACCCCCTCCCTCCCTTCCTTCCTTCCTTCCTTTCTTTCTTTCTTTCTTTTGCTTCATCTTCTTTCTTTCTTTTTGCTTTACTGTATTTTTTCTGTCTTTCTACTTTACCCCCTCCCTCCCTCCCTTCCTTCCTTTCTTTCTTTCTTTCTTTCTTTTGCTTCATCTTCTTTCTTTCTTTTTGCTTTACCGTATTTTTTCTGTCTTTCTACATTACCACATTTCTTTCTTTCTTTCTTTCTTTCTTTCTTCAAAACGCTTTTATTCTTTCCTTCCTATATTTTTCTTTTTATTCATCTTTTCACTCTTTCGTACATTTTTTCTATTTTTCTTTTCCTTCTCTCTTGTTTTCTTTCATTCTCTCTTTATTGATTTCTAATCTCTACTTTTTCCTTCTTTCCGTCTTTCTTTTATTTCGACATTCAACCAAACGAAAAAAAAATGTCGGCAATCTCCTTTTTCACCTTTTCTATTATCGACAACGCCAAACAATCCTCACCTCGGCAGTAACCGCCCCCCCCCCCGCCTCCCTACATCAACAAAAAATCGATACTGACATATTTTTCCTTACATGAATATAATTGCCTAAGAAATGACACAAACATGTTTACTTGTTAAAAGCAGAAACACTACGTCACCAAGGTGTTTGCTATCGCTTACACGCCGACAACTACCAATTCAAACCCCCGTCTCCCAGCCAAACCAGCCTCGCTTCCCGCCATCAAATTCCGGAATTCATTTTTTGTGACCTCTTCAGTTCCGCTGATTTGTACCTCTGCGACTTCTTTTCAGTCAGCATTCGATTCTTCTGTGGAATCAAATTCTTCAAGTTTCTTTCCTTTCACTTACGCGTCCGAACTCATTCAGGTCTTTTTTTTTTTTTTCGTTACTTCTTTCTTTCTTTCTTTCTTTCTTTCTTTCATTCTTTCTTTCTTTAGTCCTTTCTTAAATTATCTCTTTCTTTCTTTATTTTGTTCGTCCGTTCGTTCTTCTCTCTCTTTCTTTCTTTTGTTTTTCGTCCGTTCTTTATCTTTCTTTCTTTCTTTCTTTCTTTCTTTCTTTCTTTCTTTTGTCTTTTCTTAAGTTATCTCTTTCTTTCTTTCTTTCTTTTGTTCGTCCGTTCGTTCTGCTCTCTCTTTCTTTTTTTTTGTTTTTCGTCGGTTCTTTATCTTTCTTTCTTTCTTTTTTTCTTTCTTTCTTTCTTTTTTTCTTTCTTTCTTTTGTCCTTTCTTTCTTTCTTTCTTTCTTTCTTTTGTCCTTTCTTAAGTTATCTCTTTCTTTCTTTCTTTCTTTCTTTCTTTCTTTCTTTCTTTCTTTCTTTTGTTTGTCCGTTCCCTCTTCTCTCTCTTTCTTTCTTTTGTTTTCCGTCCGTTCTTTATCTTTCTTTCTTTCTTTCTTTCTTTCTTTCTTTCTTTCTTTCCGTTTTTCTTTTCTTTTTGTCCTTTTTTACGTTATCTATTTCTTTATTTCTTTTGTTCGTCTGTTTGTTCTTTCTATCTCTCTTTCCTTCCATATTTCTTTCCTGCTTCCTTCCTTTCTTTCTTTCGTTCTTCCTTTCTTTCTTTCTTTCTTTTGTCCTTTCGTACATAATCTCTTTATGTTCGTCAGTTCGTTTTTTCTCTCTCTCTTTTTTCTTTATTTCTTTCCTTGTTTCTTTTTTCTTTCTTTCTTTCTCTTTATTTTCTTCCTTCTTTCGTTCTTTCTTTCTCTCTTCTTATCTTTCTTTCTTTGTTTTTTTCTTCCATATTTTCGTCTATCTTTTTATGTTTTAATACTGCGGTTTTCTTTCTTTCGTAAATTCTTCCTTTCTTTCTTGCTAGCTGTTTTAATCTTTCATTTCTTTCTTTTTTATTTCTTTTTCTTTCTTTTATTTCTTCATTCGTTTCTTACTTCCTGTCTTTCTTCCTTGATTCCTTTCTTTTTATTTCTTTCTTTCTTTCCTTCTTTCTTTTTATTTCTTTCTTTCCGATTTTCTTTTTTATTTCTTTCATAATTTTTTTTTTACGAGCGAGCTTTCTTCTTTCATCACTGTCTCTTTTTTTTCATTTCATTCTAATGTACATTATCCACACACACACACACACACACACACACACACACACACACACGTGTGTGTGTGTGTGTGTGTCCTTGGTATGATGGTAAACTACATCCGGCAGCAAGTCTTCTCATCTGGAGATTGGAAGATTTAAGGAACGTAGAACCACCTTTTAATTGCTGTTGTTCCCAGGTCCGCCCTGACCCGGGGTGGTAGCACCTGTTAGAGTCCCAACTATGGGCAAATAGTGTCTACCAGGGCTGACCAAGCTCTTTAGTGTTATAGAACACGATTGGTCTAGGAGATGGAAAACTCTTACACGAAAAGCCTGAGGTCTATTGTCTACTTCGTCTGTGGCATTTAATTGCACCGACTGAGTGTATCAATAGTTCCGAAAAATGAGGATGGTTCTGCACAAGCCTTCATCACTTTAATCAAATCACTTGTGTAGATTTTCTGGCGGTTTACCTTGATTCGTTCTTATCTTGTCAGCAGTCAATATACCACATAACACCCTTGAGCGCTTAGCTTTGGAGCTGGTAGAGTGGAGATCAACGTGTTTTCGTGGACTCAGCAATTTTCAATCTGCTTGTCTAAATCATCTTCAAGAAGCGAGAGCAAGATGCAAAAGGTCAGCCAATCTAACAGTGATCTCATCTCACAATCCTCATCTTGCTCCATATGTGGCCTCCTTTGTAAATCACTAGCGAGTCTTAAATGCCACTTAAGATTATCACACAAACTTTCATAACTGAATCAATAAGCTATCAGATCCTCATACGTCGAAACCGACGGGAGAGTCCATTATATAAGTCCACATTGAACGAAACGCGTCGGCAACTATTACAGTTTTCCTATTGTCATATATATATATATATATATATATATATATATATATATATATATATATATATATAGTTGCGTTGATGTGGGTTTGTCACCGTAGATTTCACGCCCTTTGCGATCGTGTTTGCCTGACAATCGCAAAGTGCGTGAAACCCCGCGTCAGAAACTCATATCAACGCAAGTAAATATGTTAGCTGCATCACTGTTATTGAGCGCTTTCCACTTAGTAGCAGGCATATATATATATATATATATATATATATATATATATATATATATATATATATATATATATATATACTAGCAGCTTGGCCCGGTGTTGCCCGTGCTTGATTCAAAACTCGTACGACTCATACAGCAATCACTATCACTTGACTTAAAATATTTTTGCCCTTCCTTGTCTTTAAAGCAGTTTGCCGTGCTGATCTTGCTACATGCCTTACTTCTTGCCTATCTCACACTGCGAATTTTTTCTAAGCTCTATACTAAACATTAAATCTGTTACGAAAAAAGAACTAAACAAAATGAGCACAAAACGATCAGCTTTAAAAAAGGACTCAGAACTGGAAAAACAGAATGAAAAAAGAATGTTAACAACAAATACTTTTTCACACATAACCCAGTTCTGCGGAATAAGAATCAACGTTGAGTTTAAGCAAGCGAATGAGCAAATTGGAGTAAAGTGCCATGCAGATTTAAATTTTTCCCACTTGTGACGAATGCAGCTATCGATTTTTTTGCATGCTAGTTAACATTCGTGTCAGTCAGCTGTTGGCTCTCACACTGGCGAATAGAATCTTCCTGCCTATTTGTGACAGTCAGCCATTGGCTCTCACTCTGACCAGTACAAAATGGCCGCAAACTACACGAAAACTGCTGTAGAAGCATGAAAAAATCGATTATTTCCACTATCGATGGTAGTTGGGATAGGCAAAGTGTGCCTTTTATAGATAGATATGTATATATGTTCATGAATTGCCACTGACAGCTGCACGTGAAATGATGCGCGCCTGATTATATCAAAGAAGTAACATATAGGGAAGCGTCATGACAAGTTAAAAGAAAAGAAGCTTCATATGATCATTTTTTTTCAGTAGATTCAGTAGACAATTATTAGACCGAAGAGGTGGTTTAGGGTTAATTTTTTTTTTCAAAAGAGAATAACAAATTCACAAGATATTAAGGAATTTTTCAGTTCCGACAGATCATGTCACTGCGCCACAAGTACCTGACTTCATTGTTAGAGATCGGAGAATAATAAGTGTTAATTTATTGATACTATGATACTCAGGGTCACATTATAACTTTTGGGACCCCTAGGCTAAAGAAATTATAAACCCCACCTCGGAAGAAGCCACTCTCTAACTCACCTACATCCATCATGATTATTTTCTACCCGTGATATATTTTAACGACATTTACATAGCTTGAATTAAAGTTATTACAAATTTAAATAAACTAGAATAGCTAATTTTTGTTTGTCAATAAAAATCTTATTTAAGAAATACCTTTACCAATTTTCTATTTATTGCAAACTAAATTAGAACGGATTTCGACATAACCATAGTAAAATAAAAAAAAAAAATTAGATATTTTATAAGAATCATGATAAGAAGAAAACAATTAAAATGAATATGAGTTTGTCATATTAATATCATTTCATTTTATCAAACTGTTTAGAAATTATAACATACAGAAAATTAAATTCACTACTTTATAAAAAATTCTAAGATTTAAACTTCCGGAATAAATATAAAACATTTTATCTACTTGAACTTGTTTTCTACATGAAGCACAATGACACAAACTAAAACATTTTTTTCTTTGCTTCGCTTCCTGCAAATATACGTGAGCTTGTTGTTATCATTTCAGATATGAATCTATTTAGAAGATATTACAAATAAGGAATGTTTTGTCTTTATTTATTTCACTCCATGCAAGGCACTAAATTCACTAAGACGCAATGAGTTACTGAGTTTGAAAGAATATGAGAAAAAGAAAAAAAAACATTAAGGAGAGCATGGCCAGACATTTATCTTGGCCGTGAGACATTTGGCTGAACGGACATTTGGCAGAGTAAAACTTGGTCGAGAGACATTTGGCCGAACGGACATTTGGCCGAGAAAGTCTTGGCCGTAAGACATTTGCCCGAACAGATATTTGGCTGAACGGACGTTTGGCCGTTAGACATTTGGCCGTTAGACATTTGGCCGAACGGACATTTGGCCGAACGGATGTTTGGCCGTTAGACATTTGGCCGAACGGACATTTGGCCTAGAAACACTTGGCCATGAGGCATTTGGCCAAAAGGACATTTGGCCGCGAAACACTTGGCTGAACGGAAATTTGGCTGAGAAACACTTGGCCGTGAGACATTTTGCCCAATGGACATTTAGCCGAGAAACACTTGGCTGTAAGATATTAGGCCGAACGGATATTTGGCCGAGGAAAACTTGGCCGTGAGACATTTGGCCGATCGGAAATTTCGCCGAGAAACACTTGGCTGTAAGACACTTGGCCGTGAGACATTTCATCAAAAAAGTACAAAATAGTAACAAGTATTTTGATTAGTAGTATTATAAGGTAGAATAGGACTAATAATTACCACTGAACTTCAAGTGATTAATTCGCGAAATCTAAATTTAAAGTTAAAAGTTTTCTTATTTTAATATTTTTTTTAAATTAATATTTTTAAAAAGTAGCACCTAATTATTTAAATTCGTAATTTAACAGTAAGATAAAAGGTAGTTAATTCCTTTAAGATAATGATCATTAAAAGCGAAATTGAAAGATCTTTTTATATCGTAAAAGCTTAAGATTTTTGCTATAGTAAAATGTTCTTTTTCTCAAAATACTTATCATCTTTCAGTAATATTTGAAGTAAAAGGTAATATATACAGAATAGATTAAAAAAAAGCCTGCCAAAAAAACGAAAAATTATAAATTAATACAGTAAATAAATATATGTAGCACAATTACGATAAAGAGTGTGATATATATGTAAGTACACCAGCAGAGTTTCGGCTAAATATCCATTCGGTTCAATATATCACTTGTCCGTCGTTCAAATGTCTGAGTACCAAGGGAAAAGAACAATGAAGAAACAGTAATTAAGAAGAAAGAAAACAGAAGATAACGATTGCCATTGCATTTAAATTTAAGATGAAACTTCTAACAGAGAAATTACGGTTACATCTAGCTATTTTAATTGTAAAATGATGAGAACTCATCGCTCTGCCTCTGCCAAACTTGTCATCTTGGTGCACTTTAAACGGAACCTTTCGCCAAATCGTCTTCTTTCGATACTGTTTTCCATCAAAACCAAATTTACTTTTATCACTGAAAAAATACACTGGACCACTGTTCTTCTGACGACAAAACGTATTTGTTTTGCATATCCCAGTCTTGCTGCCGTGTTCTTTTTCACGATAAGCGGATGTTCTTCGGTGAACCCCTGGCATAAAATCCCTAATTCTTGCAAGGATCTTGAAGCAATTTGTGCAGACACATTAATTTCATGTGAAATTTTTCGTGAATTGCCTGCCACAGTTGTAAAACGGTCCTTAAGTGCTAGGCGATGAACGATCCTGTCTTCTCTGGGCGATGTTTTCCTTCGTCACACCCACTTTGTTATTCAAAGACTGCGTTCAGAGTTTAAATATTCATTCTGTATAAAATTATTTTTGAATAATAATAATAATAAATGTTGAAATATACAAGATCTTAAATCCCTAGGTGACTTCTGGAACATATAAATAAGATTGATTGAAAAAATAAAACACATTTCTCTTCGACTGTGTTCCTCAGTTGACTAACTCTAGTAAAGTCTCTTGGAAAATTTTTCTTTCGCTTAATTAGAAGCGATATTCGGATGAATTTTGCAACGTGTAACAAAAAACGGCGTAGAAATTTGAGTGTTTCTCTTTCATTCTTTTTCTACTTCTAGAATGTTTTATTCCTTACCAGATCGACCGTAAAAAATCTGAATGATTTAAGCAAAAGATTAATAATTATGTCTGACTGCTTTGATAAAAAATGATTTGTTGACTTCCATCCGGCAGTCGTGAACCCTTACGCGTACACTGGGGTAATTTTAAGTGTTTTCTGGTAAAAGACGACGCCATGTTGAGAAAGAAAATACAAGCATAGCGGGAAAGAAAAGTCAAACATTAAGGAAATGAGAGAGGTGACAGAAGGAACTTCAAAATAAGTCACGAGAAAGAAAAAAGTAAGAATAAAACGACATAAGATCTACTGCTGTTTTATTTTAAAAATCAATCAGTTGTTAACTGGGGCAAGAAATGTCTTGTAAATTTTACCAAAACAAAATTACTTTCATTTAATCACCACAGAGAATATTTTCGATCTGTCATCAATTATTGCTGATGCTAAATTCAACGAGAGAAGCACTTTACGTCTTTTTGGCCTCGCTCTTTCCACTGACATCAATTAGAGTGACCACATCTCAACAAAACAGAGAGCTGAGTGCAATTCATTGGCCAAGCACAATATCAACATTCCCCAGGTATTAAAGCCACGATATTCACCAGATCTTGCTTTTGTGACTTTTTCCTCTTTAAAAATCAAATCCCATTTGAAAGGAATAAGATTTCAAGAGGAAATCCAAGAGAATGAAATGTGGTAGCTGATTACTATCCGTAAAAAAGAGTTCCTTGAGTGCTTCCATAAATGGAAATGACACTGGATTAAGAAGGGGACTATTCTCCAGGTCTCACAGCCACCATATTCCCCAGGTCTCACAGCCACCATATTCTCCAGGTCCCACAGCTGCCATATTCTCCAGGTCTCACAGCCACCATATTGTCCAGGTCTCACAGACACCATATTTCCAGGTCTCCCAGCCACTATATTCCCCAGGTCTCACAGGCACCATATTCTCCAGGTCTTACAGCGACCATATCCCCTAGGTCATACAGCCACCATATTCTCCAGGTCTCACAAACACCATATTCTCCAGATCTCACAGCCACCATATTCTCCAGATCTCACAGCCACCATATTCCCCAGATCTCACAGCCACCATATTCTCCAGGTCTCACATGCACCATATTCCACATGTCTCATAGCACAATATTTGCCAGCTCTCACAGCCACCGTATTCTCCAGGTGTAACTGTCACCATATTCTCCAGGTCTAACAGTCACCATATTCTCCAGGTCTCACAGCCACCATATTCCCCAGGTCTCACAGCTGCCATATTTCTACACGTACTGTAACGAAAGTTGGTTCATTGGGTCCTATCAGAATTTCTTTCGTCAGAGTCCATTTTGCACATTTATAAATCTACCATTCGTCCGTGCATTGAATTCTGTTGCCATATCTGGTCGTGTGTTCCAGCTGCTCCGGGTCTGATAAAAAAAGTATCGGAGTTGGCGCGAAAAAAATAAAACTACAACTGATATGAGTCTAGCATTCAATCTCTTTCAAAGTTGTCTCTTTCTGAAGCAGCCCGACATTTTATCTGGCGTCGTTTACATTAAACGCATTTCTGGAACTACCTTTTGAAGATAACAAGCAACTGCCTAATCGCATTCATTTGGATTTGCCAAGACGCCTTGAAATTTTGTTCCTTTCAAGTGGGATTCTATTTTTGAAGTCGCCAGGGGCGAGATCTGGAGAATATGGTGGTTGCCGGACCTGGGGAATGTTGTGCTACTTGAATACTTGAAACTTCTACGCAAAACATTGTCACTGAGAGACTTATGTGGCGAGACGACCACACTCTATACACTTTCCTTCTAAACACTTCCATAAACAACGGAAGCGAGCAAGAACATTATAAAATGCGTATTTAGGACAGAGTTTAAGATTGATCTGTGCCGAGTGGATTTAATTTGCATATCTTAGTCGCCGTTACCAGGGCAATATTCTCAATATGTTGATCAGACAGTGTATATATATATATATATATATATATATATATATATATATATATATATATATATATTAAGTTAAGTTATGAAAAAAATGAAATCCTAAGAGCACAATGTAAATCCAGAGCTAATATTTTAAAGAAAAACAGACCACGTTAAGTTTCCATTATAATAATTTATTTCAGCAGAGCCCTTTTAAAGAACTCCAGATCATCAGATAGCACTTCCAAAAATGAAACGAAAAATTAAATGAAAATTGATGGGTAGTGTAAGTTTTTGTTATTTAACAGAGAGTGTAATAGGAGTAGTTAGAGAGACATAGTTGAGTTTAGAGAGGGTTTAATTTAATATCTCTCTCAATCATACTTAGTATTGGGGGAGGAGGACTGACCAGACCTTAACCGATTTAAACGGTTAGCTTAACGGAAGTGATATATTGAAATGGGAGGGGAGAAGAGAGAAAAGAAAAAGGAAAAATGAAAAAGAAAGAAAAGAGAGAGGGGGGTAAAGAGAAAGAAACTGTAAATGGCTTTTACATATGAAGGAGAGGGGTGGTAAGTTTTAGCAATTCATGTAAAAAATAGATTTTAATGTTTGATAGTAATTTAGATGTCTAAAAAAACCCGAAGAAATTAATTTGATGCTTGCTAGCAATTTAAATATTTAACTTTTTTACAAATAGTTTAGGGATTTAATATAAATACTGTATTTATTAACACATTCATAGAGAACATATTAAAAAAATTATAAACTATAACAGTTTGTTTACCCAACCAATAGTACTCTTTTAATATTGTAAAAGACAGTCACGGTAACATCTTTATCAGTTTGAATCTAATTTATGAATGTAATTTGTAATTATTTTTAAATGGGTAATTTTTCTTACTTAAAGTTGAGGTTTCGAATTAAGGAGTAATATTTGAATGTAACAAATCTACCCATAATTGCAGGGAAGGATCCGTTTGTCCAGTAGAGGGAATATGCATAGCAGAAAACGTAATATACCAAGCTAAAATTTTCTGCAAGGGAGATATTAAAAAGAAGATATACATAGGAACATAGGCGGGAAAATGGAAGCAACGTTTTTATAACCATCGCTAGTCGTTCACAAATAAATCTAAAAAAACACCGAACGGCACTGTTACTGGGATTTGTTGGAGAGCAACTTAACCGCACAATTAAAATGGAAAATCGTCTCGAGGGCTTCACGAGTCATCAAAACGGTGAACGAGTTTAGAAAGGAGGGAACAGTAGGGAGGAAAACTGGATCAGGAGGTCATCTCAGAGCTAAAGAGATCATTTAGGCATGTGAGGGAGGAGTTTCATGACAGTTCAAAGAGCAGCGAAAAAATATTTGAAAATGAAATTGTACGTGAAAACTGTGAGGCACCTTGTTACTCAAGAAAAAAAGTTGAAAAATTAGAGAGGAGGTCGAAGGTCATCTTGAATAAGTTGAAAAATGATACTGGAATATATATATATATATATATATATATATATATATATATATATATACATAATTATTTATTCGAAAATTATAACATAAATATGTTATAAAATCACTACAAAAGTAACCATTTTGTTTCAACACATCTGGTGTCTTATCAAGTGATGATGTTGAATTCTATATTCAATGTTATAATGTTATAATTTTCGAATAAAGAATTTTATTCGCTCTACTCTGTATTGAGCACTCTTTTAAGAATAGTAATTGTTGGTTATTGCAATTTATTCTGTATACACTAATCCTATACATGGGTATATATATATATATATATATATATATATATATATATATATATATATATATTATTTCAATACTTCATCAGCTTCCGATCCATAGCTGTGATTAAGTAATGATGAAGATGTCATATTCGTTTATTATTGATTTCATCATGATTCTTCTGTAATTCTTGGAGATACTTTTTGGTAAAAATAGTGTCCAATAGTGTTATAATAATCTCGGAGAATTCCAGTAAGATATCTTTAATCATTTCTAAGTGGCAACGTTTCAAATGTTAATCTAACAAATGGAAAATTTGCTTTTATACGATTTGGACGATTTTGCTGTTACACCATATATATATATATATATATATATATATATATATATATATATATATATATATATATATATTTATTCGAAAATTATAACATAAACTTTATAAAATCACTACAAAAATAGCCATTTTGTTTCAACATTTTTGGTGTCGTATCAAGTGATGTTGAATGTATTGATTTCATAACATGTTTATGCTATAATTTTATAACATGTTTATATAATTTTCGAATAAATTATATTTGCTGTTTTAAACTGTTTTATGTATATAGCTTCACGACTATACTTAGACCTGAAAACAATGAACAAAAACTAAAAATTCTTGAAGCTATATGCATAAAACAGTTGAAACCTAATCTGAACAAAAAATAAACTATGATATCTCCACAAATATTCTTAAATGCCTATAATTGATAATACCAAGGCATCCCATACTTAATACTTCTCGTTTTCACTCTCGCGTGGTCATGTGTGACGTCATGAGCCTCGATGCGATTTTCCCTTCCAGCGTCTTATATGCACGAGTTTGTCGTTGCTTGGAAATCTTCCATGTAAACAGAAACAGACTATCGTCATGTTGTTGATGGTGTATTGCTTAATATATTGTAATGTAATTGTCATCTTTGATAATGGCTTATATACGCCGAGAGGTTAGATAGGATTAAAAAATATGTATCAATATTGTGATTTTCTTTCTTCGTTTAATGATAATGTTATTAAGCTTATCAGACGATATGAATAGAAGTTTTCATAAAATAAATAGATAACATTTGTCTATATTATTTAATGAAACATGTATCAATATATATATATATATATATATATATATATATATATATATATATATATGATCGACTCTCCCGTCGTGATTCGATCAGTTTCCAGGAAATCGACAGCCCGACACCGGCACATGAGATTTGATTATAGTGGTGAAGGCCTCGTGCAGGACCATCCACACTTTTTGGAGGTACGAATACAGAGACCTGGTGCACCGAATTCCACAAGGTTCGCAAACGACACTCCGCAGGTTTTGAATTCAGAGTTGTCCTTCTCCTAGACCAGTTGCCATCCAAGGCTATAGAACCCAGTCTGTCCTGCTATTTTATCCATAGCTGGAGGGAGAAAAAGAGGATTCATACCTTTCCCAAGGGTATTAGCACGTAAGTGAATGTAATGGATTCGACTGGAATTCCAACTCGGCTCTCTCTTATATATATATATAAGTGAGCAATGAAGTCAACACTTAGAGGCGATAGGCTGTTTCATGCTAGACGCAATCGGGACACATATGGGGGTAAAAAGGGAGATCAATGTCCCTTGTAGGATGAGGTTGAAATAATAGACAGAGAAAATCACTGGAAAGTACAAAAACTTAAAGAATCAGCCCATATGCTAGGCCAGTGCTATAGCTCGGATAAGAACATTCATGCATTTTTCTATAATTTATCATCCGAAAAGAAAACAAAATTATTAGATCGCATGAGAAATTGTATAAAAAAGTAAATAAAAACACCTTGTTTGTTGTTTTCAATGAAATGTGCATGAAAGAAGGATTTCTGCCACACACACATATATATATATATATACATTCGGTTGGCAAGGTCGAATTTACTGCTTATAAAATTACATTTGATACGCCATGAGCAGTTATGAATGTACGAGATTCATAGAAGATTGAAGTTTATAAGCAGTAAATTCGACTTTGTGGCCGAATCGGTTAGGCACGCCCGGATAAATGGCGGTTCCTTATAGGATGCAGGTTCGAATCCTGTCAAAGGACGAATATTTTCTATGAAAATTTCTCGGATATTCAGGCCAGTAAATGTTATTTAATACTGTTTATTATAAACAGAGCATTTACTTAAATACTTGTATCTATAAAAAGAACGTTAAACATAAAAAATGTCTTTAATATATATATATATATATATATATATATATATATATGTGTGTGTGTGAGAGAGAAAAATAGAATATAAAAATAGCTAAATTAGATGAATGGTGACACGTCTTGTTCTTAGAAGAAACTTCGTCAGACTCATAATGGTTTTATTGACCAAATCTGTCTGGCATATAAGGAAATACAACAAACTCAGAGTAAGTTTTTACATCGAAACGTCAATGATACAGAGACGTGCAGCTTCACATTTAAATTTCAATGTCGGTGATCATAGCTCTCCACAACTTCCTATCTTTAATATGTTTTTAGTAAGGTTTGTCTTTTCATTATCTCTCTCCCAATCCCTGTTGTCTTCCATTTACACAAGCCGTTTCTTCCCATCGACATGTCAGTGTCAAATTCTCCAAGCACTCTTTCCTCGTTATCTGTTCCAAATAATTTAAACTTTCTTTTCTTTTTCTTTAAACCATTTTCATTACTTACATTTTCAGTCCATGTTAGAATTTAATTCTTCTTGAATTGAACGTGACCTGTCCCTTCAGGACGTAGGCAATAATGGCTCTCCACAACTTCATGTCCTTCGTAGTTCTTAATAAATTTTGTCTTTTTGTTATTTCTCCTAAACAATGTTCCGCCACCCATTTACTCAACCTCATTCTCCTTCTTTTATTTACCATGTCCCTTTGGGACGTTGGCGATCATGGATCTCCACAGTTTCCTCTCCTCTGTAGTTCTTAATAAATTTTGTTTTTTTGTTATTTCTTCTAAACTCTTGTCATCCATGTATTCAAGCTCGCTAGATTAGGTTTTGAGTGTTTTCCTCTCTCTCCCTTTTTGACCGTAATCTGTCTTGTGAGTATCCAATTTTCCCAACCTCATCCTCATTTTATGCATAAAAATATTTTTTTCTTTTCATTGGTATTCTCAGCATCCTACTGTAGAACCACATTTCTGTTGATTCGAGTCTATTCTTTCTTTCTTTCGTTATTTTTTATTTATTTTTTTCTCGCTTTCTTTATTTTTCGTTCTTTCTTCCACTCTTTCTCTTTTTTATCTTTCTTTATCGCATTCATTCTTTCTTTCTTTTATCATCTCTTTCTTTCTTTCCTTCCTTCTTTTCTTTCTTTCTTTCGTTCTTTTTTCTTCCTCTCTCTTCGTCTTTCTTTCTTTCTTCGTTCGTTCTTTTTCTTTATCTCTTTCTTTCGTTCTTTCTCTCTTTCTTTCGTTTTTCTTTCTTTATTTTGTTCTTTCTTTCTCTCTTTCTCTTGTTTTCTTCCTTTATCTCATTTTCTTTTCGTTCTTTTTCTCTTTCTTTCTTTCCTTTTTTCTTCCTCCAATCTTCTCATTCTTAGTTTCTTTTCCGTCATTTTCTTTCTTGCCTAGTTTTCCGATTTTCTTCATTTTTTTCTTTTCTTTTCTTTCTTTCTTTTTTAAGTCCTTTCTCTCTTTTTCTTCCTTTTCTTTTCTTTCTCTACTTTTTAAATCTTTTCTTTCTTTTTTCTTCCTTTTCTTTTCTTTCTCTATTTTTTAAGACCTTTATTTCTTTTCTTTCTCTACTTTTCTTTCTTTTTCTTTCTTTTCTTTTCTTATTCTACTTTTTTACGCCCGTTCTTTCTTTTTTCCGTATTTTGTCTTCTTTCTCTATTTTTACGTCATTTCTTTCTTTTTCTTTTCTTTGTCTACTTTTTAAATCTTTTCTTTTTCTTTCTTTTTTATTTCGACCGCTATTTTTCTTTTTTCTTTCATTTTCTTCATTTTCCCTTCATTATTTTTAATTCTTTCTTTGTTTTTTTTTATGTTTTTTTTTTTTTTTTTTAACTAATTCTTACTTTGTTCCCAATAAAAGAATTAGTAACATCTTTTATAAGAGGCCGCGCTCGCGCAAAAGGGAGTGAGGGATGGAAAGAAAGCGTGAGCGAAAGAAAGAGAAAGAAAGAGAATGACTGAAAACAGTCGTCGTTTCTGTTTCATTCGGGTGATCGGAAAACGGTTTGTGTGCGGAAAACGGATAATAGCTATAATGATTAAAAGAGAAAAGATACTTTCACGGAAGAAGAGAAAAGGGTGCACAGTTAAATAAAATAAGTAAACTATTCAAAAAAAAAAAAAAGGAAAATCGAAATAAAAATAGAGGGGGGGGGGCGAGGATGAATTTTTTTCGGAAAATCTGGTGACTAAATGATTTCCATTCATGTTCATTGGTCGACAAAATGTCTATTCTATTCTCTCACGCGATGGGAACAAAAGAATTAGCCTCGAGGTATTACCTGACCCCTGGGTTTCTCATTCGTGCTAAACTTGAAAATCAAGAGCGAAGGAAATAGATAAATTCAAGCAGTGGAAGAGAATATATATATATATATATATATATATATATATTTATAGATAGATAGATAGATAGATAGATAGATAGATAAATATATATATATATATATATATATATATATATATATATATATATATATATATATATATACTTGCACGCATGTTTTTATAGAACCTATTGGTTCACGCACACATACGTATGTGTATATTGACGAGTGTAACCCTATTTGCACATGAGGTAATAAATTATATGCATTAGTGTTTGGGTGGGTGTCTACGAATATTTACTCGCAGTTGCGCTCGCACACACACACACACACATATTGTGTAATTTGGTAGCAGTCCTTCTTTTATACAATTTTCATTTAAGCCAACTTCCAAACAATTGTGCTTAAGACAATTTTTTTTCTTAATGTTTTGTTAATTTCCTGGTTGACTACCAACAGGGAAAGCAACCCTACCTCATTCAGAAAAAAAAACAAAAACTTTTTCTTATGCCAAATAAAACAACTAAAAATAGGTGCATTATTTTTTATTATTCGGACTGTTATCCTTATCATTGCCATATTCACAATGTTTCAGACATTGTACGCTCCAGCCCTCTTTAGATGATTAGAATTTCGAACTGAAACCTTTATTTCGTCCACTGGGGTAGATTGTTCTTGTCTTCTTGCCTCTTCCTCAGGGACACATAACTAAGTGGATAAAGACGTTTCTTAGGCCCAGGGACTAGATCCAAAGAATTGTGAGTTCAATACCAGGCCACAGCAGTGGTGAACTAAAACTTGGAGAGTTAAAGGGAAATAACACAGACATCCGCAATCCCTCTTGCCAGCTGGACCCAGTATACCGAAAATACAACAAAGTCGATAGAAAGGACACAAGCATTAACATCGCAAACAAAGTGTGCCTCCTAGATCGCGGTCACATCTACACCGAAGGGCAAGAGGTCACGAAGCAAACAGCCTGCCTTTCTTCGATCTCTTTCATTCAGGCTGGCTAGCTTGATAGATATTTTCTAAGCGCTTTCCCTTAATCGCAGACTGGACGGAAATCTGCAAGACACAGGACCTCGACTGATTGTCCTAGGCTACCAATGTCCAGGTCGGACGTAATCCGTTCGTCAGTGACAGTACCCCCGACGACCATAGCAAATATTAATTTCAGGACCCTGTATAACAGAGGGTGAATCGAAACTTGGGCTATCCCTGAACAGGTTTTTGCTGATTTTCGAAGCTTTGAGACTCCACCTGGGTCATCCAGAGCTTCGGTAAAGAGTCATTGGCTGCCGCGATGAAGCCCCAGATTTTGGGACTGTAATTCTTACTAGTGTTATAATCCTAGGGGTATTATCAAATTTCCTGGAATCGCCAGTCGATTTTCCATCGACACATGTTAACTTAAACAAGAGTGTCCAGAAGTTCTTCCTCTGAGAGGAAAGGTATCTCTCACGCACATGTCTATCCACCAGACCGATACCTACTCCTTGGGAGGGAATGGAGAGGTGAGGAAGGGAGATACTGGAGCCCTATCTAGAGAAAAAGTGAAGGTCCAAGACTTATCTGCGGTTGTGTTATTTCTAGCTGGCAAAGTTGGAGCGAATTGTGATTGTGATTTTGCCTGTCTAATGACTCATTCCGCCCTGATACGGACGGTTTTCTTTTCTCTTTCGCTTTTTATTCTCTCCTACTCCTGCTCATCCTCCCTCCTCCTTTCAAAGAAGAGGCCCGAAATAGTGGCATCTCTTTCTCCTCCATACCATCCTCCGACAGCTGTAATGGTTGATACTGGTGCTGATCTTGATGTTACGTCTTTTTTGTTGCTGCTGCAGTTGCTTTTTTTTTTTGTTTTTGCTGCTTTTGTTTCTGCTGCTTCTTCTATTGCTGTTTTTGTTTCTAATGTTTCTCTTGTTGCTCTTGTTGCTTTTTCTGTTGTTGCTGTTCTTGTTTCTGCTGCTTCTTATATTCTTGTTGTTGCAGCTGTTGTTGTTTATATTGCTGCTTTTGTTGCTGTTCTTGTTTTTGCTGTTGTTGCTGCACTCGCTGCGGCTCCGGACGCTTCTGGTGCTGCTGTGGGACATCCTGTTGCGCAGGATGAGTTACAACCTTTCGTCTTCTCCTTATGGCATCCTTCCAGCCCTCAGGGGCATGTCAGACTTTTTCTCTTCTACCACTTCTGCTATTGCTGTTGTTGGGCGAGGCTTTGGGGCCGTGTTCTTAGGAACGCCTTAGACATATGTCACGTGGCGCGACAAGACTAGCAGTGGGGTTGACGACCTTCCACTGCGATGAGGATCGTGTAGCCCCGACACATTATAGTGTCGGGTACCACTAAAAAATGGCGACATTATCACCTGCAGGATTATATCCTCAGTTGTAATGCCTGTTTATCTTTTTACTGACGCAACCTTCTCCCTTATTCCGTGAAGACGGTTTCCGAAAAGGCCCTCCTCTACATCTATGAGCACCCCAAGTGATCTTGGTCCTTCGGGTGCCTGTATACTCAGTTTCCCGCTCATGCTTTTGTTTATTCTTCTTATGGCAATAAGATGTCCCACATTGCTTTTTGACCTATTTGACAACTTTTTATATAATGATCAGGCACTTGATTGCTTCATTGTGGCAGACGTGATGAGAGAGAACCTGGGACGAGCACAACTGGTTGCGACTTGCCTTGTCCCCGCAAAAAAAGAGCCCGTATTTGCTTAGCATGTAAAGCTACTGCAGTTGAAATGAGGGAGAAAAAAGCACTTACCGCTCTGCCGTAATCCGTCCTCGGCCAGATAACATAAAAGAATAAGGGGGGATTTGCATTGCATTTTTATGCAATGAAAATGCAATGCATTATGGGACAGGGACGCAATGAATTATGGGATCACATTAAGACGGAAGGGATTATGGGTATATGGACAAATATAAAAGCAACTAATTTTTCCCAGTGAGTGGTGCTTGAGCGACGTTCACGGTTGGCGGCTAGAAAAGTCTGTTAATGTGATTTCGAGACAGAACTCAAGAAGGAACGACTCGAGGTTGGAATAACCAGTTGGAAGTCCTTGAATTTACTCACTGGGTGCTGTTTTCTTTTTATTCGCCACATTCGTCTATTCCTTCTCTGCTGACATCAACCCGCTTCCTAGTATTTACATCAGATGTTAGTAGGGAAATTGTTCTTTTCGAAATCGCCTCGTAGGTCGACGGTATTGTCAGGAGTTCATTTCATGAAATGCATTACTGGTTCATACAGTTATGTAATATTCAGGCCCCTTTTTTGGGAGTGGGTGGCAATTTGCTGCCCATGATGAGGGTGGGGACTTGCTGACTGAGCCAGCTACCGAGGCCACACCCAAAAATAAAGACATCACGTGTGCTTAAGAGATCAAATGATGAAAAATATAAGGAACAATAAAACAAAATCAAAACCTAAAATTAAAAATTTCAAATAAAGTTTTGCTTAAGGAAGAAAGGCAAAGAAAATGACACAAAAATTAAAAAAAAATAGAAATGAAAAAACAAAACAAAGAAAAAACAAAGAAAAATAACAGAAAAATGTTTACGGAAAAGAAAAAAAGAAAAAGAAAAAAAGGAAAAGAAAAAGAAAAAAGAAAAAAAAAGAAAAAGAAAGAAAAAAGAAAAGGAACAAAAGAAAAAACAAAAAGAGAAAAAGAAAAAGAAGAAAAAGAAAAAAGAAAAGAAAAAAAGAAAAACGATAAAAAGAAAAGACAAAAAGAAAATGTTTACGGAAAAGAAAAAAAGAAAAAGAAAAAAAGGAAAAGAAAAAGAAAAAAGAAAAAAAAAGAAAAAGAAAGAAAAAAGAAAAGGAACAAAAGAAAAAACAAAAACAAAAAGAGAAAAAGAAAAAGAAGAAAAAGAAAAAAGAAAAGAAAAAAAGAAAAAAGATAAAAAGAAAAAAGACAAAAAGAAAAAAGAAAAAGAAAAAAGAAAAATTTAAAAAAAGAAAGAAAGAACATTACATATATATATATATATATATATATATATATATATATATATATATATATATATACTTGCACGCATGTTTTTATAGAACCTATTGGTTCACGCACACATACGTATGTGTATATTGACGAGTGTAACCCTATTTGCACATGAGGTAATAAATTATATGCATTAGTGTTTGGGTGGGTGTCTACGAATATTTACTCGCAGTTGCGCTCGCACACACACACTCACACACACACATATTGTGTAATTTGGTAGCAGTCCTTCTTTTATACAATTTTCATTAAAGCCAACTTCCAAACAATTGTGCTTAAGACAATTTTTTTTCTTAATGTTTTGTTAATTTCCTGGTTGACTACCAACAGGGAAAGCAACCCTACCTCATCCAGAAAAAAAAACAAACCTTTTTCTTATGCCAAATAAAACAACTAAAAATAGGTGCATTATTTTTTATTATTCGGACTGTTATCCTCATCATTGTTACATTCACAATGATTCAGCCATTGTACGCTCCAGCCCTCTTCAGATGATTAGAATTTCGAACTGAAACCTTTATTTCGTCCACTTGGGTAGATTGTTCTTGTTCCACGTACCATGCCTCTTCCTCAAGGACACATGACGCAGTGGATAAAGACGTTTTTTAGATCCAGGGACTAGATCCAAAGAATTGTGATTTTCATTTTTTTTTTTCCCTAAAGGATTCCTTATCGGACAACACTCTCAAAGGTAACCGAGTATAAATCTGATATCTGATGATATTCTCAAAAAATATATTCAAGGAGGAGGGGAAATTTGGAACGCAATTAAAAAAACTTAACAGTAAATAATTCACGATTAAAAATAAGTAATAAATAGTTCCAAATGAGTGTAAAAGGGAAAAGCAAACATAGAGAGCGAATGAAATTATTCTTTCTCCTTGTACAGATCCGGTTGATGTAACGTAATAATAATTGCCGCTTCAAGAACACGCAAATGGTGAGTAGACCGGACTCTGTGCAAAACAGTGAAAAATTTATCTACATATTTGGTGGAACAGTCGGGATTATCATGTACATGCTGGTCTATTTCCGAATCATGTGCTGAGTCGCCCGAGAAGAAAAACTCAGCTTGTTTGATTTTATATTGGCCGGAACATGTTGACACAGTTGGGTCTCCAACCTCAGTCTAGTCAATACTACATATTCAGCATCACACTGATATTTTTACATGTATACAACAGAACCACTTTGAAAGTTGGACAGACGATCTCTAACGGAAGATGGAAACACAGAATTGGTCTTAAAAACAACTCATAACTTGACAGTAGAAAAACCTGATATGATGTAAACTGACACCGTGTCTGCAAACATTTGAATCTTCCTACCTAGCCACGGTAATTTCAAATAAATAGGACAAAGAATGGGACCCAAAATTCCCGTTTCTTTCACGCTCAACCTTGCGCATAACAATATTGGCAGGAAAACCTTTGCCAGTGAAAATGTGATGAATTTTCTCCAGTTCCTGGTCAAGAGTACAATAATAAAGAAAAAAATGTATACGTTCAACAAGAACATCCAAGAAAAGCAAAGTACAATTATTCTTCACTTCCATGGCAAATTGCAAGGACGAATAAAGGGAATTAAGTTGAGTATGAAAAGCCGTAGCATCGTTGATGGAATAGAAGATGCAAAAAGTATCATTAACGTAGAGTAAATATACATTGGGTTTACGGCATTTCTCAAACAAAAGCTGCTCGTAGAAACCAACAAAAATGTTGGCTAATACTGAACCTAAAGGACTACCCATGGAAACCCCATCAACCCCAGAATAGTATTGTCAACACTAGACACAAATCCTTCTGTTGCTAAATGCATAAACTCAAAAAAAAAAAACTTCCGTAATTTAACCAGGACTCAAAGGGTTATGTGTGAGAATTATTTTCCCTTTTACACTTGGAACTTTTATTCACTTATTTTAATCGCCAATTATTCAATATTTGAAATATAAAATCTTTAACATTTAAACTCTTTAAAATTTAAAATCAATAGTTTAATTGTTTTAAAATTAAATATCTTTAAAATCGTTAAAAATAAATTAAAATGTTTAATATTGGGCGTCAAACTCACACCCGAACTCAAAATGCAGGTAAAATGGTGGGATCCCTGAACCACTTCAGTAAGTACCCGACTTCCTCATGCTATCCTCTACCTTTATAAGAGCCAGATAAGGCCGAAAATGGAGTACTGTTTACATATTTGTGTGGTAGTTGCCCATTCCTTACTTACTAGTTTTGAGTTTTTGAGTTTGAGTTTTTGAGTTCAAAATCGTCACCGAGTCCTTGTTGGAGAAGAATTATTTTCCGCCCTCCAGCCTGTCTCTCACAGCCGGAGTGTAGCAAGTCACTCACTAATTTATCCTACTTCCATGGAAAGTGTTCGGGCGAACTTCATTCCTTGGTTCGCCTGGTCTAATCTTCACGGCTAGGACCCTCCAGTCTATTTACCTAGTAGCAAACCACCCATATTCTCTACGTGTAACGCTTAACCAGATCAGGCGGAAAATGGAATCAAACCAGGATTCATTATAAGCGGCCACAATCATAACAACATAAGGTATGCAGATGATAGAGTGTTGATAGTAGACACAGAAAGAAAACTACAAAGACTCCTAAAGAAGCTAGTGAACGAAAGCGAGAAGAAGAATTAAACATCAACTACAGGAAGACAGAATGCATGATTTTTAGTAAAAAGATGTCCAAAATACGAATTGCAAATCAGGAGTTACCAAAATCAAACAAGTGTAGAAATTTAAATATCTGCGATGTGTTTTAACAGAGGACAGAAAGAGCGACACTGAAATCTGAACGGGTATTGGGATAACCAAAGATGACTTCCAAAAGCTAAGCAGAGTACCAAGAAATAGAAAAATTTCGCTAGAAACAAGGAAAAGAGGACTAAACTGCAACGTGATATATGTCCTCCTGTATTAACTCAAAATGATAGGATAAAAATACATAGGAAACGTTTATAAATTTAACCTGTTACGGTTTTATTTAAACTTCATCAGAAAAGGAAATGTCTGTTTATTCGAGAAATTGCCTTCTGATCTAGAGATTACAATCTAGCAAGCATTAATCTTAACAACATAAGGTATGTAGATGACATAGTGTTCATAGCAGTCATAGAAAGAAAGCTACAAATTCTCCTACAGAAGCTAGTGAAGGAAAGCGAGAAGAAAGGGTTAAACATTAGCTGCAAGAAGACAGAATGCATGGTTATTAGCAAAAGGATGCGCCCAAAGTGCAAATTGCAAATCGGGAGGTACCAGAATAAAAAAAAGTGCAAAAATTTAAATATCTGGCAAATGTTTTAACGGAAACTAACCCTGAACAACGGAAAGTAACCCTGAAATCCGAAAGATAATTAGAATAGACAAAGGTGCCTTCCAGAAGCTAAGCAGAGTATGACGAAACAAAAAAAAATTGTTGAAAACCAAAGAGACTTAAATGTTACGTGATGTCTGTCCGCCTGTATGGCAGTGAATGTTGGACAATCTTCTCAAAGATGAAAAAAAGACTTGAAGCAACAGAAATGTGGTTCTACAGAAGGATGCTGAGGATAACATGGACCGAAGATGTGAGCAACTATTAAGTTTTAAAGAAAATGGAAACTAAAAGGAAACATACTTAACACCAGGAAGAGAGAGGTGACATTTCTAGGGAACATAATGAGGAAAGAAGGCGTGGAAAATCTGATACCCACAGGACAAACTGAAGGCAGTGAAGGAAAGCGAGAAGAAAGGATTAAACGTCAACTGCAAGAAGACAGAATGGGTGGTTGTTATTAAAAGGGACAGCACAAAGGGACAAATTGCAAATCGGGGATACCAAAACCAACCGCCGGGCATCTTGTGTATAACGATAAACTATGACAACTAAAAATAAATAAAGGGATATTCCATTTTGATCACGTGGAAAGAGGGGGGTCGATATTTCTTGGTTTCAGTGGGAAAATGAACGAAAGAAAGAAGGGAAATAGTTATATTCCGAAACCGCCAGTCACGATAAAGGGATGTCCCATCGAGGAGGCACGGTGCCTTGAGAGACTATTGGGACTCAAACTCACACCAGACCTTAAGTGGAATTCCTACGGCGCCTTTTGGGTGATGAATTATTTTCCACTGTAAATTCAGTTACCTCCTGACGAAACGTCACAAGCCTCTCATTACCGTTATTTGTTGGCTCTGACCTTTGCAGCTAGGACCAGCCATATCATACTAGGTAAAATTTGTATTCCATTTGTAAGGAGGAAGTTCCACTCGGACACCTTTTTCCCAACATGATTGTAATGATCGAGTTGTTGGGAAGCGCGATGCTTCCCAACAACTCGATCATTACAATCATTACTGGTGTTTTTCCTACACAACATCATGGACTCTACGTGTTGCCTTTTCTTACGCCCACAACATAGTAAACCTCTACCTTGAGAGTCTCTTGGGCCTTGTATATTGCGTGAATATTAGTATATAAAAAAAACAAATTATTTACACCGCCGATCAGACACCGAACTACCGCCAGTCACGATAAACGGATCTTCCCTCGGGGAGACACGATGCTTTGAGAGAATATTTGGCCTGAAATTCACACCCGACCTTAAGTGGAATTATATAGATCCATCTCTATAGATGCGGGTAATATGGTGGGCTCTCTGTACTGAAGCAGCTAGTACCTAACTCCTCGTGCTAACCTCTACCGTTATAAGGACAAGATTAGGTCAAATATCCTGTAATATTTGGGCGGGAGCTGACCAGCCCTCACTTTCCAGTCTTGATAGAGTTCAAAATCGTCTCCGAGTCCTTGTAAGAGAAGAATTATTTACCACCCTCCAACCTCTGTCTGTCACTGGCGGGATGTAGATCTCACTGCTCTGTCGCTACTTCCATGAAAAGTGCTCAGACGAACTATTAGGTTGGTGCAAAAGTAATGACGTAATAATGTCGTTTTTTGACATTAAAAATACGTCAAAAAACGACATTATTACGTCATTATTTTTGCACCAACCTAATACATACCTTGGTTCCATCAGGGAAAACTACCACGGCAAGGACCCACCACGCCACTTACATAGTAGCAAACCACCCATATTCCCTTCGTATGCCATCGGGGAGAAGTAAGTTACACCCAGGCAGCGTCTCACGAACCACTGCGCTGTGGAACAGGCTCCCAAGAGGATGCTTTCCTGATCACTACACTCTTAACCTGCTAAAGTCTAAAGTTAACCGTTATCTTTCCCTCCAATCCATATAAATTAAACTTTAACGTAACGTGGCATAGCATCCCTCTGTGTTTTGTACAAATATTTTCATGATATCTGCTCTGACGAACTTTTTTCCTGGTGTCCCAAATACATGAATTTAAGTATCTAGGTCCCACCCTTTTAGTGTTGAAATAGCTAAATGCAATCTTCATTTATAAACCAACAGTTTCTTTTTATAGCTTTTCCCACCTGTGGAACTCCATTCCGTTCACTTGCTTCTCTGGTCCTCTAAGACAAATAAAACAGGTCACGTATTGAAGGTGCTAAAATTAAGAAGCCATTTCTTCTCCTAGTTAACTAAAAAAGGTGAGTCATTTCTGAGATCAGCTGTCGAACCAATTAGACTTTCTATTAAGACTGGATTAAACAGTTGTGTCATCGGCATAGCTACCGAGTTGAGAACTGGTGACATCAGGAAAGTCGTTGATGAAAAATTGAGACAACGTATGTGTAAAGATTTCCTGAGGGAAACCTGTATAAATGTAAAACGATGCAGAAGATTGGCCGTTCAAGACAACCTTCAGTTCGCGATTTGATATAAAAGATTGATTCAGATCAAAAATTTGCCTAGAAATACCGCAACCTTTCAACTTTTGAAGGTGACTAGCAGGCCCTTCCCCACTCTATCCATAGCATTTCACTATAATAAATGAGATTATAAATTATACACTTTTCGCTTGCGGAACGCTCTTCCGGTGCCATCATTTCCTGACAACTTTGAACTTCAAAAATTTAAATAGAATGTCAATCGTTATCTACAGTCTTCTTGATTAGTCTTCCATTGTTCTCGCTCCTTAATAATCTTTCTCTTTTTTTCTTATTCTTTCACACTTAGTAACCCCTTGTGTCTTAGTGGCTTTACTGCCTTGCATGGAGTGAAATGATTAGAAAACAAATTTAAATGCAATGTCAATCGTTACCTACTGTCTTCTTGATTACTCTTCTATTATTCTCACTCCTTAATAATGTTTATCTTTCTTTTTCTTATTCTTTCACACTTAGTAACCCCTTATGTCTTAGTGGCTTTACTGCCTTACATGGGGTGAAATGATTAGAAAACAAATTTAAATGCAATGTCAATCGTTATCTACTGTCTTCTTGATTACTCTTCTATTATTCTCACTCCTTAATAATGTTTCTCTTTCTTTTTCTTATTCTTTCACACTTAGTAACCCCTTATGTCTTAGTGGCTTTACTGCCTTACATGGGGTGAAATGATTAGAAAACAAATTTAAATGCAATGTCAATCGATATCTACTGCCTTCTTGATTACTCTTCTATTGTTCTCGCTCCTTAATAATGTATCTCTTTTTTTTTTCTTATTCTTTCACACTTAGTAACCCCTTATGTCTTAGTGGCTTTACTGCCTTGCATGGGGTGAAATGATTAGAAAACAAATTTAAATGCAATGTAAATCGATATCTACTGCCTTCTTGATTACTCTTCTATTGTTCTCACTCCTTAATAATGTATCTCTTTTTTTTCTTATTTTTTCACACTTAGTAACCCCTTATGTCTTAGTGGCTTTACTGCCTTGCATGCGGTGAAACGATTAGAAAACAAATTTAAATGCAATGTCAATCGTTATCTACTGTCTTCTTGATTACTCTTCTATTGTTCTCACTCCTTAATAATGTATCTCTTTTTTTTCTTATTCTTTCACACTTAGTAACCCCTTATGTGTTAGTGGGTTTACTGCCTTGCATGGGGTGAAATGATTAGAAAGCAAATTTAAATGCAATGTCAATCGTTATCTACTGTCTTCTTGATTACTCTTCTATTGTTCTCACTCCTTAATAATGTATCTCTTTTTTTTCTTATTTTTTCACACTTAGTGACCCCTTATGTCTTAGTGGCTTTACTGCCTTGCATGGGGTGAAATGATTAGAAAACAAATTTAAATGCAATGTCAATCGTTATCTACTGTCTTCTTGATTACTCTTCTATTGTTCTCACTCCTTAATAATGTATCTCTTTTTTTTCTTATTCTTTCACACTTAGTGACCCCTTATGTCTTAGTGGCTTTACTGCCTTGCATGGGGTGAAATGATTAGAAAACAAATTTAAATGCAATGTCAATCGTTATCTACTGTCTTCTTGATTACTCTTCTATTGTTCTCACTCCTTAATAATGTATCTCTTTTTTTTCTTATTCTTTCACACTTAGTAACCCCTTATGTCTTAGTGGCTTTACTGCCTTGCATGGGGTGAAATGATTAGAAAACAAATTTAAATGCAATGTCAATCGTTATCTACTGTCTTCTTGATTACTCTTCTATTGTTCTCACTCCTTAATAATGTATCTCTTTTTTTTCTTATTTTTTCACACTTAGTAACCCCTTATGTCTTAGTGGCTTTACTGCCTTGCATGCGGTGAAACGATTAGAAAACAAATTTAAATGCAATGTCAATCGTTATCTACTGTCTTCTTGATTACTCTTCTATTGTTCTCACTCCTTAATAATGTATCTCTTTTTTTTCTTATTCTTTCACACTTAGTGACCCCTTATGTCTTAGTGGCTTTACTGCCTTGCATGGGGTGAAATGATTAGAAAACAAATTTAAATGCAATGTCAATCGTTATCTACTGTCTTCTTGATTACTTTTCTATTGTTCTCACTCCTTAATAATGTATCTCTTTTTTTTCTTATTCTTTCACACTTAGTAACCCCTTATGTCTTAGTGGCTTTACTGCCTTGCATGGGGTGAACTCGATTTAAAAAAAAAAAAAAAAAATTCTTTAAATGTATAAATTTCAGATTCAACGAGTAGGCGGACACATATACCAACCGCTCATCTGATGTGTAAGCACAATTCACTTGTCTTTCTTATTTTAACAGCGACATCTTTAGCACTTTAGATTCCCGAACTGTTGTCTTTGCAGGACGCTGGTGAAATCTATCATGTAGCCAAATGTTTTCAAGTCAACTTTGATCTTCAAAAATTTAAATGCAATGTCAATCGTTATCTACTGTCGTCTTGGGGACTTTTTTTTTATTGTTCTTAATAATGTTTCTCTCTTTTTCACACTCAATAACACCCTTGTGTCTTAGTGGCTTTGCTGCCTTGCTTGGGGTAAAATTATTAAAAAAATACAATGTTTGTCTGGTAAATATCCAACTGTTAAACGGGCAAATAATTTACTTAGAGCGATTAATGCTTTAGTCCGTTCAAAGCACCAACCTTGAAATTTCCCACATTTCTCATCAGGCATAAGTTGTCAGTGAGACTTAGAAAATGTTGATTACATCTCTTTCAGAAGGGCAAGACTCTAATCCCAACAAAAGGCTCCACCTTCGCCTTCCAGGTGGATAGTTGCAGACTCTGGTATAAACTCAACTTATGTATGTTTTTTGACTGATGTGTTAATTGGGTATATATCTATATAATAATTCATTGTGATTCTTGTCCATATGTATGTATATTATGATATCACAGGTTGTGTGCGTATATATATATATTATATATATATATATATATATATATATATATATATATATATATATATATATATATATATATATATATATATATATATTCAAGTAAAATGTTTCAGTTATAACCTTTTTTCTGTCATAAAATTAAGAAAATAGAATATCGATTTCTCGGAGATCCGATCAAAAAGATTAGATCGACAACAATGAAGGATAAATGTATTTTTTCTAATATTTTTTTTCTCATTAAAAAAAGTTAAATTGATGTGAAACGGTACGTATAAAAATCGGAAGATTCAGAAAAACGAAACGAAACGAACGAATGGGGAAAAAAAATATTGGAAAAGCGAAATATCTGAACGAAACGAAATGGAATTTACTTTATTTTTCAAATATAAAAAAAAGAAAGAAAAATATGAAGGAAAATCTACTGACCATTTAATAATGAGAACGGAATTAGTAAACAGATGTCGGGGGTAAAATTAAAAATGTGTTATTTTTCTTGTATTTCGCTTTTAAATCGCGATTACTTACTTGCTGTCTTAGAATTACAGTGAGTCAACTGAAATATATACACATAAATATACACATGCACTCAAACACATATATACATACATATAGATTTATACATATATAAAAGATATTTTTTATGTTTAACGTTCTTTTTATAGATACAAGTATTTAAGTAAATGCTCTGTTTATAATAAACAGTATTAAATAACATTTACCGGCCTGAATGTCCGAGAAATTTTCATAGAAAACATTTATGCTTGGAGAGGATTCGAACCTGCATCCTATACGGAACAGACTTTTACGCTGACGTGCCTAACCTCTCGGCCACCAGGGGCATGGTCGAATTTACTGCTTATAAACATCAATCTTCCATGAATCTCGTACATTCATAACTGCTCATGGCGTATCAAATGTAAACAAATGACGTCATACATTAAAAAATGGACAAATCCGACCATTTATTTATTAAAGACATTTTTTATGTTTAACGTTCTTTTTATAGATACAAGTATTTAAGTAAATGCTCTGTTTATAATAAACAGTATTAAATAACATTTACCGGCCTGAATGTCCGAGAAATTTTCATAGAAAATATTCGTCCTTTGACAGGATTCGAACCTGCATCCTATACGGAACCGTCATTTACCTTCACGTGCCTAACCGCTCGGCCACAAAGGATCGTTCGGTTGGCAAGGTCTATTTACTGCTTATAAACTTCAATCTTCCATGAATCTCGTACATTCATAACTGCTCATGGCGTATTAAATGTAAATAAATGACGTCATACATTAAGAAATGGACAAGGTCCGACAATTTATTTATTAAAGACATTTTTTTATGTTTAAATACTTAAATACTTGTATCTATAAAAAGAACGTTAATGAATGTGCGAGATTCATAGAAGATTGAAGTTTATAAGCTATTTAGTTATTATTTAAGTTATTTAGAGACAAAGGAAGCGTCTGGTTAGTTATTGATTATCTACCTGGATAATTAGTCGCTTCCTCTATAGCTAAACGGTATAGCACGTCAAACTGTATGACGGTTCCGTGTAGGATACATATTTCTACGAAATTTCTCAGACTGGTGAATGTTAATACTGTTTATTTTAAACAGAGCATTTACTTAAATAACTGTATTCTATAAAAATGACGTATATATATATATATATATATATATATATATATATATATATATATATATATATATATTACAATGAATCATTCATACTAAAAGTAGATTAATAAAGTTCATGATATAAAGGTGCATTAAACTACAAATCACACGATAAATGTTATGATCCTTGTTTTTTTGTTTTTTTAAATGATAAGCTGTATAAGGTCTTTCTTAAATGCGCAAGTACTTTCGACTGTACATTCAGTCATCTTCAGGCATGGAATTTTTTTTTTTTTTTTGGTAAAATTCAGGTAGCATCCGAGACGAAAATATATGATGCGAATCGAAATATTTTTTTTAAAATGTGTTATTGATAACGGATACAAACCCTTGGAGCGTGCAGTCGCAACGATAATGTTGAATCTTTTTGGGAAAATTGAGTGCTTTTTTGTTTTTTATACTAATATGGAAATTTGAGAATTTTTTGTTGTAGGGGTTTATCAGTCAATGTCGCATGAACTAAATAGTTCAATAAATAGAGTAATGTCTCAGATGTTATCCCTATAATTTGAAAGTTGGATCAGTTGTTTTCAATCAAATATGTGGTGCAGTTGAATTTATATTACAATGAATCATTCATACAATATATATATATATATATATATATATATATGTATCTATCTATCTATCTATCTATCTATCTATCTATGTATGTATATATATATATATATATATATATATATATATATATATATATATATAACCATACAAGCCCAAACACGCATCCCTTTTAAGAAAAACAGCGGACACCACAAATTAGAATGAATAAATAATTTTATATAGGAAAGTCCTGACTTGCTTATTCCGAATATATTAACACTTCAATTACACTATTACTTAAAAATGGCTGTCATTGTTTTTCTAAAGATACGTGTCAAATAATTCAAAATGATTTTTGTATCTACGACTGGATACGAAAAAGCTATCGACCAGACCATAATGTTTTCGCACCCACCAAAATTTGAATCCGAATTTTGGGAAGAGGGTAGAGTTGGGAACTTTTCAGCCCCACCACTTCCTCCCCTCCTTTCAACGCATATTTTTTACTTGATGAACATGGCACATATTGCAGCGATATAGAAAAATCAGCTAAATTGCAGGGACGCATAAATGAAGGGTTTTTCCTTTCCAATCGAAAACATACAATTTGCCATGTAAAACGAACAAGCAATTTTTAGCAAATATACAATTTATGAATTTGTATTTTTTTTTTGCTATTTCTTCATTGTATCAATATATCTGACTGTGTCCTTTTATACGTCTGCCATCATTGTCCGATTTTCAAAGAATTCTTTTATCCTGCCTATTCTTATTCTCTGGGGATGATTCACTTTCTTTCTCGTCTGAATTATTTTTGCTATTATTCTTCGAAAGGAGACTACACGAATACATGAAGAACAGATGAAGACGGTGAGTAACCTAACGACTTTGTGCAAATGGCCGACACTACATGAAAACGAAGGAATAGTAACGGAGACAAATATAGCATTGTGCTACAAGAGATAAGAAGATGTGGAGAGCCATGATCACCTATGCACTAAAGAAACAGCAGTTAAACAGCCTAACGTAAATGAATAGGAAAACATGAAGAATAGATTGCAGAACATAAAGAGTGAGTGATAGCAAGTGAATAAATATAACTACCATACGAGATAGGAAGTTGTGGAGAGCCCTGATCATCTACGCACTAAAGTGACAGAAAGAAACAGCGATTAAACTGCGTAACGTTAATGAATGGCAAAACATGAAGAATGGATGGTAGAAAATAAAGAGAGAGTGATAACAAGTGGATAAATATAACCACGACAACAGATAGGAAGATGTGGAGAGCCATGATCACCCACGCGCTAAAGTGAAAGAAAAAAAACAGCATTTAAACAGCCTGACGTAACTTAATGGCAGAACATCAAGAATGGATGGCAGAACATGAAGAGAGAGTAATTGCAAGGATAAAAAGATAACTACAACAGATAGGAAGATGTGGAGAGCCATGAAAACCCACGTACTAAAGTGACAGAAAGAAACAGCGATTAAATTGTAAATAAATGGCAAAACAGAGGAAGAATGGATGGTAGAACATGAAGAGAGAGTGATAGCAAGTGGATAAATATAACTACGACAACAGATAGGAAGATGTGGAGAGCCATGATCACCAGCGTATAAAGAAAATAGAAGAAAACAATGCTGAAAATGCCTAACGTGGAATCGGTTTTTGGTTGATTCATTTTCTACGTTTTTTGCGGGTTTTTTTAAGACCAGAAAATAGTTTTCTACATTCTGCTGAGCCTTGCCATAAATCTTCGAGACCATACCTCCGCTTCAACGGTGGTAGAAAAAAATGACGGTTGAACGGTGGTAGAGAAAAATGACGCAATGCGAAGTCACCGGTTGAACAGTTGTAAAGAAAAATGACTTATTACCCCCCCCCCCACCGGTTGAACGGTGGGTGAACACTTGTAACTATTTTTATATCTACCGTAAAACATTACATGGCAATTATTTGCGAATTTTGACTCAAGAACTCAGGCAGAAAGATTAAAATTGCTCTGGAACGCAAGGCGCAAGGGGTTAAAAACGTCCTGAGAGTATCGAATTTCCAAACCCGTTTTCCTCATAACATGCCCTGGAAATTTCAACTCGCGTTTCCATTTTCTCTAGAATTTCTCTCGTTGCTCACGTGTTCAATTCATTTTATCCTCATCATCCTTCTGTAGGACGACATTTTTGCTACCTCGAGTCTCTCCTCCACCTGTGCCAAAATTATTCTTCACTCACTGCCCTATATCAGGACCGATCACGATTCTTGCAGCTATTGAGGGTCGTCTGACAGAGCACAACACTCTAGGGGATCGTTCGATTTCTGAGTTTTCCGCCTTGGAGACTTTTCACCAACCAAGAATTTAGGTCTTATCATGTTGTTCGATCTAACCATATTTCTGTGGCGGGTGAGTGTGAAGAGATGGATTCTTACCATTCCCAAGAGTAAATAAAGGTAATGAACTGGATTGGAATTCGAATTCGGTTCTCTCTTATTCCAATATAATACCGTAAAGGTCATTCCTTCCATCTTGTTCCGCATTCAGTTATCACCCAGTTTTGTTTCATCTTTTTTTCTATTCGCCATCTTCATTCTTCCAATCTTTCTTCTTCTTATTTCTATTCCCATGACATCCTTCTTTCATTTTACCAACCTTTCTTTTTCCCCATCCTTCCTTCCTTCCTCCCTACTTCATTTCTATCCCTATTCCTTCCTTCTTTCTTTCCTTCCTACTTTCTTTCTTTCTTTCCTTCCTTCTTTATCCACCATTCATTACCCACTTTTCTCTTATTCATTTCTTCCTCCCTACTTTATTCCTATCCCTATTCCTTCCTTCTTTCCTTCTTTCTTTCTTTCTTTCTTTCTTTCTTTCTTTCTTTCTTTCTTTCTTTTCCACCTTAAATTCCCCTCCTTCCTCTTATTCTTTTCTTCCTCCCTATTCTCCTTCTTCATTTCTATCCCTATTCTTTCCTTCTTTCCTTCCTTCCTGTCACGGCCACCACTCATTCCCACCTCCTCTTCCTTCTATCCCTATTCCTTCCTTCCTTCTACACCATTCACTCCCCTCCCTCCTCTTATTCCTTCCTTCCTTCTTCCATACTCTACTTCCTTCTATCCCTATTCTTTCTTTCCTTCCTTCTTTCCTTCTACACGATTCACTCCCCTCCCTCCTCTTATACCTTCCTTCCTTCCTTCCTTCCTTCTATACCATTCACTCCCCTCCCTCCTCTTATTCCTTCCTTCCTTCTACACCATTCACTCCCCTCCCGCCTCTTATTCCTTCCTTCGTTCTACACCATTCACTCCCCTCCCTCCTCATATTCCTTCTTTCCTTCCTTCCTTCCTATTCTACTTCTTCCTTCTATCCCTATTCTTTCTTTCCTTCCTTCCTTCCTTCTACACCATTCACTCCCCTCCCTCCTCTTATTCCTTCCTTCCTTCCTACTCCACTTCTTCCTTCCTTCCTTATTCTTTCTTTCTTTCTTTCCTTCCTTCCTTCCTTCCTTCCTTCCTTCCTTCCTTCCTTCTACACCATTCACTTTCCTCCCTCCTCTTATTCATTCCTTCCTTCCTCCCGTCCACTTCTTCCTTCTATCCCTATTCTTTCTTTCCTTCCTTCCTTCCTTCCTTCTACACCATTCACTCCCCTCCCTCCTCTTATTCATTCTTTCCTTCCTCCCTACTCCGCTTCTTCCTTTCTACCCCTATTCTTTCATTCCTTCCTCATTCACTTTTCATTCTCCTCCTTCCCTTTATTCCTTCCTTCTTCCTATTACCGGCCGCCCCCTCCAATTGCCAAAATTCCACCGGCCAACAAAGCCGAGTAAAACAAAGCGGAGTTTTGTCAATTTTACAACTTCGACGAAAAGACAAATTTGCAAATGGCTGAGAGCAACAAGTCACGTGATTAGATGCGTACAAAATAAAAGCTTCTCAAGTGGCGCGAAAAAAGAAGGCCTTTCACTTTTGTCTTGGCTTTTTCTATGGATTTGCAGTCAAGAAAACGTTCTTAAGAATCCGACAATAGAAAAAGGAAAATCCATTTTGACTACAACATATATATCTATCCATCTATCTCTGTATGTTCATTATATATATATATATATATATATATATATATATATATATATATATATATATATATATATATTCATGAATCATTCAGACAAAAAACAAATATAGAGGTTAATGATTTAAATGGCGAGAATACATTGTTTTTTGTATGAATAATTCATGAATTTATAAATCATAATTGCACCTTTTAATTGAAATATATATATATATATATATATATATATATATATATATATATATATATATATCCGTATATTTATTAGTTATCTCTATCTATCTATCTATCTATCTATCTATCTATCTATGTCTGTTTATTAGTCATCTCTCTCTTTTTCTCTGTCTATCTCAGTGTCTTCATTATTTATAAGGTTGGTGCAAAAATAATGACGTAATAATGTCGTTTTTTACGTATTTTTAACGTCAAAAACGATATGATTACGTCATTATTTTTGCACCAACCTAATATCTCTCTCTATATATCTATCTATTTCAGTCGTTTAATATCTATGTCATTCTGTCCATATTTTCCCATCCATCTATCTCATTCTATATCTATCTGTCTATCTCTCGATCTATCTATTTTATTCTATTCATATCTATATATTTATCTATCTACGTGTGTTCGTACGTATCTACCTATTTATCTGTCTCTGTTCATTTTTATGTATCTATTTTTCATCAATATCTCTCTAATCTCTCATCCGACTTGTACCTCTATATCTTTGTGTCTTATATGTATCTATCAGTCTGTCGTATATTTTTTCTCTCTCTCTCTCTCTCTCTCTCTCTCTCTATATATATATATATATATATATATATATATATATATATATATATATGCGAATATAATGAGAACGAAAATAATATACAAATTCTAACTTTCGCAATATTAACGAAATACAGGGTGTTTCAAAAAGAATATGCCAAAATCATCACGTGATGTGTCAAAAACGAAAAAAATTACAAAACTTTAGCATGAAAACATGTGTTGTATATCCATTCAAGTTTCATTTCATGTTTTATAAGTGCTCAATATGGCCACCACGGCAGCCCGGACAACATCAAGCCGATATGAGAATTCCTCCCAAACGCGCCTCAGCATGTCACGGTCTACCGTGTTGATTGCAGCTGTTATTCGATCTTTCTAGTCATCGATACTTGCTGGAAGTGCTGAAACATAAACTTTGTCTTTAACATACCCCCACAAGAAAAAGTCACACACAGTGAGGTGCGGGGATCTGGCAGGCCAAGCACAGAGAGTAAGATCTTTAGCACCTCTCCTCCCAATCCATCGCTGAGGCACGTTTTCATTCAGATAAGCTCTAACCCGTAGATGCAAATTGGGTGGTGCTCCATCTTGCTGAAAAATGAAGTCATTCGAATCTGCTTGCACCGTGACAATGGCGTTTGTTTTCGCGAACTCAAGCACGCAAAACGCATCTGCTGAGGAGTCGCCATTTTGATTGATCTTCCCACAATTCAGCTGCACCGGAAGTTATACTAACGACAGCGGTGAAACTGACATCCAATCAAACTTTGATAACTACTCTATCAAATAACCACTGATTGAGTCCACTACAATGCTATAGACATGAAAAAACAGCGTAATGATTTTGGTGTATTCTTTTTGAAACACCCTGTATATCTCAATACCGATAATAGAGAATTATTTATGATAGTTTTTTTTTTCATATAGACAAAAACAATTTACTTACGATCATGATGCAACTTCGTTTCGGTGCATTTAGTTGCAACTCGACTGGCGCAACTAAATGCAGGGAAACGAAGTTGCATCTTACAGTAATCATATATAGTAATTTATCGAGCACACAATAATTTTATTCTTGCAATTATTTTTCTACCACTTTTAATGCATAAAAAACAACAATCCGTATAATTGCTGAGAGGATTAAACAAGTTCATATATATATATATATATATATATATATATATATATATATATACTATGTTTAATAAACAATTATAAGGAATGTTGATTTATACATTAAAAGTCGTAGAAAAATAAGTAGCACGACTTCGAAAATTTAGAAATCATTATTGAACGCAATCTTTAAGCTTTTGTGGGTCTCTGCGAATATAAATTTTATATTTATGCACACACACATATACACACACACATACATACACATATATATATATGTATAATGGACTCTGTATTTTCTTTCATTTGTGTATATATATACATACATATGTGCACAAGCACACATATATATGAGAATAAGCATATATATATATATATGTACACATACACATATATATATAAGAATAAGCACACTTATATATATATATATGAGAATAAGCATATATATATATGTACATATATATATATATATATATATATATATATATATGAGAATAAACATATATATATATGTACACACACATATATATATATATATATGTGTGTGTGTGTGTGTGAAAATGTGTGTATATAAATATAAATAAATATATATCTGACGATTGCAAAAGCGTGAAATCCAGGGTCACAAACTTACATCAATCCAACCAAATATATATATATATATATATATATATATATATATATATATATATATATATATATATATGTTTGTATGTATGTATGTATGTTGGGTTCTCCCGTCGAGTTCGACGTCTGAGGTACCGACCGATCACGAACTAATTATCTGCATGCCTATGACGGGTATGACTTTTGAGACCGTCTCAAGAATTGCCCAAAAGACCACAAACAATACAGGAGAATGTATTGTATACAAGTGCAGCGGGAACACTGTTAGATGTCTTATTTTGTTTTCTCGTTTCATGTCATCGACTGATGCTTACTTCTCAGTGCAGTTATATCAATAGTGTACTTCTTTAGCTCCAATGCGACCAGAGCTGTTTTTTTCTTTCTAGTGCTGAGTTGTTGTCCTGGAGAGTTCGTACATTCCAAGTGCCAAGATGAAGTTGATGTTGTTTTGTAGAGTTTTTCGCAGTAGCCGAATATGTGTGGAACTAATTCGATGTAGTTGTTAGAAAACGAACACAATGATTTGTTTCAAGTGGCAAAGGCTTTTGTCGGACCATCCACACTATTTGGATCTGTTGAAAAAAAAGCAATGGTTCAAAAGACTTGTCACGGAAACTCCGAACGACAGTCCTCATGTGTTATTATCGCGGAGTTTAACCTCTCCGGATCACAGTCAATATCAGCCAGTACCCGCCTCTCGGCAGACATATGCAATAAAATGAACGGGTTAAGCTGTTATGAGTTTTCCTTCCCATCTGAAGTCTTTTTTTTTATCGTGAAACCAACACTAAAAGCATTGCTAACCAAAGCTCAGAGAGACTGCTTTCAACCTCATAAAGGGCAGCTAGCCCCGGCCAAATCTCAACTTGGTACATTACATAGCTCCGCGGGAAGATATATATATATATATATATATATATATATATATATATATATATATATTGCCATCCGCAGACGGACTGTTTCCCTATATCACAGCTTCTCAGTGTGGCTACACGTCCGATTGCCTCGAGCTAGGATCGAAACCTGGCTGAATTGGGGGCAATCGGAGATTCTACCCCTAAGGCGTTGGCGCACGGAACGGATGAAGATAAATTTGAACATATCTATTTTTGGACAAACATGTCAACGACTGAGAGAAGTCGATTCGTGTTATCGAAGGGTATTGCATATATATATATATATATATATATATATATATATATATATATATATATGTATGTATGTATTCTACAACTCTAACTGTAGAAGTTATAACATAATTTACCTCTTAGAGTGCACACTATGCTAGAAACAATATGTGCGAAAATCCTTTTACTACAGAATTGGTAATTATCGTTATCGGATCAAGTCGGAACCCCACCAAAGATTATTACCACATTTTACAACATTTCCGCCTAGAACACAATTTTAAAAGCCATACAAAATTCACTATAATTGAAAAAATAGAAATAAACAGAAAAGATAACCTCAGAAAAATACTAGAGAAACATGAAGACAAATGGATTTTGCGCCTTAAAACACTTTGCCCAAATGGACATAACGACAAATTTAACAACATAGATAGAATATATAACCCCATAAAACACGCCCTACTCACATTTCTCAACCATACAAGACAGACATGCTTGCATATGTGGTGAGGTCTCTCTCACACACACACACATACACACACACATATATATATATATATATATATATATATATATATATATATATATATATATAGTCTCTTAAAATATTTAAGCTTATAACGTGGAAATAAATTTGGAAATAATGAAAATTAATCGTTAAATCCAATAAACTTTTTGCGCGGAAAGTAAGGACCTACGTATATTAAACTGTCTTTAAATAAAGAGGCGACAGAAGAATTAGCGTTGAACTTTTTAAAACGTAAGCTTAAATATTCTAAAGCAATGAGTAAATGCAGAGATCAATAATCAATTCTTCTGTAATTTATTGTTGCTTGTCTACTCCACCTTACCTATTGCAATTGAGGGTCAATCAAAAGCCCTCCAAAGGAGCTAGCTTAAGTCTATAATATATATATATATATATATATATATATATATATATATATATATATATATATATATATATATATATATTACAATTGGAATTAAGATACCATTAGTGAATTACCTTCACCTGCAAATTTTAATTTTAAAATTCGCAGGATTTTTCAAACTGTTTACGGTATCAGTTCGTAGTGAGGTACGCTGTATACTACTGTGTCCAACTACAAACTGATACCGTAAACAGTTTGAATTTTAAACTTTTTAAAATTAAAATTCATAGGTAAAAATGGTCATTACTTATAGGCATCTTAATTCTAATTGCAAAGAAAATTATGCTCTGTTCAATGAAAATAAATATTGAGCGCTCTTAGTGTGTCCGTTTTAACATATTTCAAATTCTATATCGTGTTAATAGGACTCCCCCGAATTATACCAACGGATTACTACCTGTATATATATATATATATATATATATATATATATATATATATATATATATATATAAAGAAGTCTAATTGGTTGGCCTCTTGAATGAGTACATCTGAACCTATGTAGATTATTAAAAATGGTTTACAAACAACCTTATCCCTACAGTCTATTTCCAATATGGATCATTCTATAGTCATCTCCGTCCCACAACACCAGTGAATCTAAATATATGAATTATATGAATCAAAATCAATCTCTCAAAACATGTATTTAAAAGAAAAGAAACCAAATTCTTTTGTAACTAGAGATGTGAACTGATGAACCAGGAAAATTTGTTTTTCTGGGGAAATAAATTATAGTCATGGAAACTTAAGGTTGTCTGTTTCTTAATTATTTAATAAATATTTGCTCTCGTATTGCATTGAATTATCCACATGGATTACCAAACCATTAATTACGTTACGAAATATATATATATATATATATATATATATATATATATATATATATATATATATATTCATACAGGTTTCATTAAATAATATAGACAATTTATTTTATGTAAATTCTTTTCATAACGTCTGATAAGCTTAATGAAACATGTATGAATGAAAAAATGCTGCCTAAATACACACACAATCTATCTATCTATCTATATATATATATATATATATATATATATATATATATATATATATATATAATGGACTCTCCTTTCTGTTTCGACGTATGAGGATCTGACAGCTTAGTTGATTCAGTTATGAAATTTTGTGCGAGGATCTTAAGTGGCCCTTAAGACCCGCTACAAAGGAGGCCACATATGCAGTAACAGTGAGGATTGTGGGATGAGATCACTGTTAGATTGGCAGACCTTTTAGATCTTGCTCTCGCTTCTTGAAGATGTTACAGACAAGTAGATGGAAAACTCCTGAATCCGCTAAAACACGTTGATCGCCATTCTACCCGCTCCAAGGCTAAGCGGTCAAGGGTATTATATGTTATATTGACAGGTGACAAGTTACTTTTCGGCTTGTTTTTGTATCTTAGCCATGATCTAACTGGCTCTACATTAGGATCTTGGGTATCCTGATATCAGACATTCAAGATATGACCAGTCCACCGTAACTGAGACTGTATGATAAAAGTCTCGATTCCTCCAATATTACACCTGTTAAACAGGTCTACGTTAGATGTTCTATCTTGAAGCTTAACTCCACAGATTGCACGCAGATAGCTTTTATGGAAAACTTCCAGATGGCGTATATGGTACCTGTATGGAGTCCACGACTCTGAGCCATACAAAAGGATGGCAAGTACAACAGCTCAGTAAACCTGAATTTTCGTATCCAGCTCATCCCAAAAGCGATGGCAAAGTTTCCCGAAAGCACTGGTAGTCTAAGGAATCCGATGCATGATTTCATCATCTAAAGTTCCACGGTAGTTGACCGTGCTACCAAGATATATATATATGAAAAAATATACTCTTTAGGTGTGCTATATTTATGGGATAAAGTGCTCAATATCAGAGATAGAGCATATGTAAATATAAAAGGGAACATTGAAGTCAACACTTGGAGGCGACAGGCTGTTTCATGCTAGATGCAATCGTCAGGTCTGTATGGAGTTTTTCACAAAAATGGTTTTAATCATAGCACAATATTATTCTAAATTAGTTTTATGATAATTCTTATTTTATTTTACATTTGTAAGTATTGTTAGGTACATATGATTGTATTTGACATCCTTATGGGGTCGCAATAAATTGTCAAATTGTATGTATGTGGTGAGTAGTCATTTCGCATCTGAAATCAACCAAGATTTTTTTGTAACAGTCCATAATACGAACCCCTAAATTTGCTTGTTATTTTTTAGAAAATAATGCGTATTACACATGGGGAATTATTATATATATATATATATATATATATATATATATATATATATATATATATATATATATATATATATATATATATATATATATATATATATATATATATATATATATATATATATATATCGTTCGGTAGGCAAGGTCGAATTTACTGTTTATAAACTTCAACCTTCGGCCTTGCCTACCGAGCGGTCAAGGCACGTCAGCGTAAATGACGGTTCCGTATAGGATGCAGGTTCGAATCCTGTCCAAGGACGAATATTTTCTATGAAAATTTCTCGGACATTCAGGCCGGTAAATGTTATTTAATACTGTTTATTATAAACAGAGCATTTACTTAAATACTTGTATCTATAAAAAGAACGTTAAACATAAAAATGTCTTTAATAAATAAATTGTCGGACTTTGTCCATTTCTTAATGTATGACGTCATTTGTTTACATTTGATACGCCATGAGCAGTTATGAATGTACGAGATTCATGGAAGATTGAAGTTTATAAGCAGTAAATTCGACCTTGCCTACCGGTCGCTCCTTTGTGACCGCGTCGGTTAAGGCACGTCAGCGTAAATGACAATTCCGTATAAGATGCAGGTTCGAATCCTGTCAAAGGACGAATATTTTCTATGAAAATTTCTCGGACATTCAGGCCGGTAAATGTTATTTAATACTGTTTATTATAAACAGAGCATTTACTTAAATACTTGTATCTATAAAAAGAACGTTAAACATAAAAATGTCTATAATAAATAAATTGTCGGACTTTGTGCATTTCGTAATATATATATATATATATATATATATGTATATATGAGTATTTTAAGACAGGGTGGGGATGTCACACAAAAGTGCACAACAAAGTTTATTTTTGTATAGTGCCATAAACTGAAAATATTTTCTGAACCCTGCCAATCTTCATTTAGTCTATGAGTTTTTTCTTCTTTTACCCATAATATCTCCAGGGATGACTGACGAATTTCTGTCTATGAGTAAACAACCACCCTCTACGCTGCAAATGTTAAGAAATATCTTGTATATTTTTGACAAAAAACTCACGCGCCTCCGAGCGCTATTTTGCTACGCAATGTAAAATTGGTCGGTGATCGAGTAAAGATATATTTCTTAAGCTGGACATAATTTTCTTTTCTCAAAGAAGAGGATCAAATTCAGATGCCATTTGTGACCACTTCAGGTCGCAGATAAGCTGCCTTCACCAAAAAAAAAAAAAAAAAAAAAAATATTTGTTCCGTACTTGTGTTTAAAAGCATGAAAAGATAGATGCATAAGAACAGAGGCAGATAGATAGATAGATAGATAGATAGATAGATAGATAGATAGATAGATAGATCTGTACTGATTGAGATAGATAGATAGATAGATAGATAGATAGATAGATCTGTACTTATTGAGATAGATAGATAGATAGATAGATAGATAGATCTATACTGATTGAGATAGATAGATATATAGATAGATAGATACATAGATAAAGCCGACTGAGAAAGATAGATAGATAGAAGACCATTGAGATAGATAGATAGAAGCCGATTGAGATAGATATATTTATAGAAGCCGATTGAGATAGATAGATAGATAGATAGATAGATAGATAGATAGATAGATAGATAAAGCCGACTGAGAAAGATAGATAGAAGACCATTTAGATAGATAGATAGAAGCCGATTGAGATAGATAGATAGATAGATAGATAGATAGATAGATAGATAGATAGATGGTTAGATAGATAAAGCAGACTGAGAAAGATAGATAGATAGATAGAAGACGATTGAGATAGATAGATGGAAAGATAGATAGATAGATAGATAGATAGATAGATAGATAGATAAAGCCGACTGAGAAAGATAGATAGATAGAAGACCATTTAGATAGATAGATAGAAGCTCATTGATATATATATATTTATAGAAGCCGATTGAGATAGATAGATAGATAGATAGATAGATAGATAGATAAAGCCGACTGAGAAAGATAGACAGATAGATAGAAGACGATTGAGATAGATAGATGGAAAGATAGATAGATAGATAGATAGATAGATAGATAGATAGATAGAATCCGACTGAGATAGATAGATAGATAGATAGATAGATAGATAGAAGCCGATTGAGATAGATATATTTATAGAAGCCGATTGAGATAGATAGATAGATAGATAAAGCCGACTGAGAAAGATAGATAGATAGATAGAAGACCATTGAGATAGATAGATGGAAAGATATATATATATATATATACAGATAGAAGCTGATTGAAATAGAGATTATGACAAATTCAAAAAAATCGTTCAGAAAATAAAATATAATACTTCAAAATTTGAAAACTACCAGCATCTCTTGTTTCGTGCATATCTGTAGACGTAGAACGTCAAAAAGACCAGCCCTATGAAACGCGTCACAAAAACTTTTATCCAATTTGATATAGTATTTTTCTAATTAGTGCGCAGACGCCGATGAAATGTTTAACGGAAGAACTGAAACAAAACAATTGCGTGAATATAAAACACAAAACACAATCTTCGAAAAAGAAGGTCGCATCATTCAAAATTACTGTGAAAAAAAATCAATATCAAATATGTACTTTGGCAAATTTATCGATTACATAAAACTAGATTGGAAATTTTATAAAATAATAATTGACAGAATTTGTCGAAATTATTCAACAAAATATGTTTGGAAGAATTAACTTATATATATATAGAGATAGATAGATAGATAGATAGATAGATAGATAGATAGATAATATTGTTATCATTATATATATATATATATGACGATCCAATTCTTGTAGGTCTGATGAATTGGATCATGATAACGATTCAAATGTAATAAATTATAACTATGAAATATTAGTACTTGAGCATTTATATATATATATATATATATATATATATATATATATATATATATATATCCTCTTGGGGAATTATATTCACTACATTATCAAGTGTACTATCAAAAATACTTTTAAACCAAAATGTTGAGTCCGTAGATATATATATATATATATATATATATATATATATATATATATATATATATATATATATATATATATATATATATATCAGTGCTCTATATGGCATAAACAGATTTCTCAAGAAAAAAAAAAAAAGGGAAAAAAACGGATAAAGTCTCTCCTGGGAATTTCTTTTCAGGTTCTGACTTCCAAACCCACGATGATTATTCAGGGTTTTTATTATTATTATTATTATTATTATTATTATTATTATTATTATTATTATTAATATTATTGCTTATTGATTTGTCGACCTCTCACCAACAAATCGGACGGCGAAAAAAAAATCTTTTTCATGATGGCCACCTAGAATTTTTTGCCTGACGGACTCAACATTTACTTGTACCGTCCAACCTAAAAACTCGGCAGGAACCTTGAAGATTCATCAAAACTTGTTATGCACAAATCCATTCATATATATATATATATATATATATATATATATATATATATATATATATAGCGATAAACATAAGATTATTTATTTTTATTTCTACTGAAATAGAAATAAAAATATATTTTATATTTGCAGCACTTAAAAATTGCTTCGGCATGAAACTCAAACCTATGCAATTAATGTAAGATATTATGTATATTTCTTAATATATATATATATATATATATATATGTATATATATATATATATATATATATATATATATTGTGTGTATTTAGGTAGCATTTTTTTCATTGATGTATGTTTCATTAAATAATATAGACAAGTGTTGTCTATTTTATGTAAATTCTTTTCTTAACGTCTGATAGGCTTAATTACATTATCACTAAACGAAGAAAGAAAATCACAATATTGATACATATTTTTTAATCCAATCTAAGCTTTCGGCTTACATAAGCCATTATCAAAGCTGACAATTACAGTACAATATATTAAGCAATACACGGACAAGAAAGTGATGATTTCTGTCTGTTTCTGTTTACATGGATGATTTCCATGCAACGATCATCACGGGCATATAAGACCCTGGAAGCGAAAATCGCACCGCAGCTCATGACGTCACACATGTCTACGCGAGAGTGAATTCGAGAATTATTAAGTATGGGATGCCGATGGTATAAACCAATGGCTTCTGTTACCAATTATAAACATTTAAGAATATTTGTAGAGATTTCATTGTTTATTTTGTTCTAAATATATATATATATATATATATATATATATATATATATATATTTATATATATATGTATATATATATATATATATATATATTTTGTTCTTAATACATACATATATATATATATATATATATATATATATCTTAAATAGCTGTGTTACCTTACATTGGGAACTGTTTTTTCTTACACTATAGATTATTTACATGTATTCCCATACGATCGCTCGCTCGTATACCTTCGTATATTTACCTATTCTGTCATACACACACATTGATATATATATATATATATATATATATATATATATATATATGTATGTATATATATAATTATCTCTGTTACTTCAATACCTGGCGACAGCAGAGATGAATAAGAACTTGGTGACTTCGTTTCCCAAATGGAATTAATTGAAACTTAGATGTCAATAAAAGGCATGCTACGTGAAACTAGAACTATCTACCACCGTTGAGTAAATAAAGCATTTGATTCGAAATTCCAACGTCTATCATCTGAAGAAGGCCGGAGTGTACAACGGCCGAAACGTTGTGAATATGACCATAAAGATTATCACAACAGCCCGAACAATACATATAGTGTAAATAGTTACAAGACCTCATCTCAGAAATATAGATACGTCCTGAAGTAGGTCATAGCGTACAACGGCCCAAACGTCATGAATATGTCAATAAGGACGAGGTCAGCAGTCACAACAACGTTTTACGGCATATCAACCTCAATGGGTCATTTTTGTTTTAGAAAAAATCTATTTCTGGTCATATTTTTCCTCAAAAATCGATACCGGTATTAAACAAATATATTGCTAGTAATATTTTATTTTAAAAAACGTGTTGCTGTCATAAATTTTTTTCTTCAAAAATTTATTTCTGGTAATAAGTTTTTTCAAATTATTTCTGGCATTAAAACATATTTTTACATTTTCATACAGTTTTGATCCCAGTTTCGAGATTAACTATTTGCCCATAGCTGGGACCCTAACAGGTGCTACCAAACCTGGTCAGGCTGGACCTGGGAACACCAGCAATTAAGAGGTGGTTCCACTCTCGTCATAGCCTCTTGAGCAAAGGCCTTGCTGTTGGATGTAGTTTATCGTCATACCCGGGACGGGGATAGATTTGTAAATGTGCAAGATAGATTTTTAGGAGAAAAGCCATCTGGCACGACAGCGTGGCCTAATTTTATCTGCAGTAAGTGCAGCTAATGATTCAATGCAATCGTTGGACATCAAGTCAGTGGAAAAACTGAGGCAAAGAAGTCGCAATATATTGCTCTCCAGGTGTCTCTCATCAGGCATGCTAACATATATTTATATATCGATGCTGATATATATATATATATATATATATATATATATATATATATATATATATATATATATATATACATACACACACACACACACACACACATATATATATATATATATATATATATATATATATTTGTAGGCCTGATGAATTGGATCGTGATTACGATTACTATGTAATAAATTATAATCATGGAATATTGGTGTTGAGTCTTATATATTTGATTCTTGCTCTGTCCTGGACATTGAGCTCTACCTGGATTCTATCTCCTTGGGAATATATATATATATATATATATATATATATATATATATATATATAAGGTCATCCCATAAGTTGTCCGAATTTTAACTTTTTGTTAAAATGAACAAAATTTAAAGAGTATTTTATAATGTCTAATGGAGCTGAACATTATTTTTATGTTTAGATGCATTTAAACTGATCAAATTTTATTTCAGAGAACAATAAAATTAAATTCTGTTTGATTAAAACCCTGCTAACATGGAAGTACCCAAGAATCATTTGAGGCACATAATGCTTTATGAGTTCAAGAAAGGAAACTCAGCAGCCGAAGCGGCTAGAAACATTCACTCAGTTTATAGAGAGGAATGTGTGAATGAAAGAACTTGCAGAAGATGATTTGCAAAATACAGAGGTGGAGATTTCACCCTTGAAGATGTAGATCGAACCGGACGTCCAATTTGTTTGATGAAAAGCTTCTTGAAGCAGCCCTTGGAGAAAATCCTGCATTATCAGTTGAGGAATTGGCAGTGGTTTTCAGTTCAAACCATACAACTGTTCATCGTCATCTTCAACAACTTCGAAAAGTTCCTAAACTTGGAAAATGGGTGCCTTATGAATTGTCTGAAAACAACCTCAAATCCCGCGTTGTCATCTGCTCTCCTCTCCCTTCTCGCCAAATTGTTTCGCCTTTTTTGGATAGACTTGTGACTGGCGACGAAAAATTGATCTTTTATCGAAATGTTAAGCGTCGTGGACAGTGGCTTGGTAAAGGAGAAGGACCCAAGTCCCAGCCGAGAAGGGAACTCCATAGGCAAAAGGTTCTTCTTTCAATCTGGTAGGATCGCCAAGGAAAAATCCACTTTGAATTCTTACCACCTAATGCAACAATTAATGCTCAAATATACTGTCAGCAATTAGAGCGTTTGAACCAAGCTTTGAGGAAAAAAAGAGCTACTCTAGTGAATCGAAAAGGGGTGATGTTTCATCAGGACAATGCGCGACCCCACACAGCAAGAATCACATCACAAAAGATCGAAGAACTTGGTGCGGAGAAAATTCCTCATCCACCTTATTCTCCCGATCTTGCTCCTTCAGACTACCATTTGTTTCGTAGCTTACAGAATCATTTGGAAGCAACAGCTTTTGTAACACAGGAAGAGGTTAAAACTGACATTTGTGAGTTCCTCGAATCAAAGCCAAAAGAATTTTACTGTAATGGAATTAGTAAGCTTGTTAATAGATGGAAGGAAGTCATAGATAATCAGGGAAAATACATTGTTGATTGAATCTGTAATTAAATGTAACATTTGGTCACTTGTTTTCTTTATTCAAAATTCAGACAGAACTTAACCTGATATATAAAAAATAATAATAATAATAATAATAATAATGATAATGATAATAGCATTAAGTATACTCGTTTGGAAAAACCTTAGGTGTTTTGGCTTGTAAATGAATAAACAAATGGCCAAGGAAAAATAAGGAATGAAAAAAGGAAGAACTAAGAACATGTACTTCCGGCGAAAATAATTCTCTCTAATCTAAGTTCAGTGAAAGAAAAAAAACCTCCGACACGAGTAAAGTAAAAATAACTAAGCAAAGTGCTCAATACACTAAGTAGAGCAAATCTAACTACGAACCTAAAGAGCCAGGCAAACCTACCAAGGTTTCACCTACGCGGATCGTCAGGGTACGCTGCCCTAATACACAATATATATATATATATATATATATATATATATATATATATATATATATATATATTGTGTATTTGGGCAGCAATACCTCTTTTATACATGTTTCGTTAAAGACGACTGACAAGGTACTACGATTAAACTTTTTATTTAATTTTTCTTGCATTCATACAAATGTTTTCTTTTCTGGACACAAAGACTGAAAAACTATCCAAAATTTCAGCATATTCAAGCGCTTTCGGCTATTCTTTTACCCATTATCAAATTATTTTTTGTTTTTAATTGTCACTGTCTGGGTCTTTTTGAAGTTTTTGGCTTTTTGAAACGGAAGTTGTGAAGAGTGGCGATATATCGAGTTTAATTAGTTACTTCATCGTCCCAGAGGCCCGTTGGTACATTTGGTATGGCGCTTTATCGTATCGTAACGGTCTGGATTTGATTCTCGCTAGTGGATGTGCACTGCTGATGAGTCCCAAATATAGGACGAAACGGCCGTCCAGGGATTTCTACATTCTGTTGAGGTTTCTTCTAGACTCGATGAATTACTTAATTATAATTATTTCAAATCCTCCTAATTATTTCTATCACTTGTATATCCTTGCTTGAATCGGCTTCTAATGCTCTGGATGGAGCGCCTTGGGAATAGTACTCGTGGCTTGTGGGGGCACAGTCTTATGGGTAGGTAAACTCGGATGAGTTCCACCACGGAATATATGATCGAGAGGCGCTATATCGAGTCTATTTCTCTACTGTTTGTACAGTTGGTATGACGTTTGCCTGATAACGTAACTGTCAGGGTTTCAATTCGCGGTAGTGGATTCGCACTGCTGATGACTCTCAAATATAGGACGAAACGGCCGTCCAGTGCTTTCTGCATTCTGTTGAGGTTTCTTCTAGATTCAATGAATTGTGTGTGTGTATTCTAAGCACTATCATGTTATTGAGTGTTTCCTTTATTATGCTTTCATATTTTTTAATCATTTTTACGTGTGCTTCAGACTACTATACTTTTATTTTATATTAGTATGTTGCGGTTGTAGTTTGTTAGGTGTATGTGCATGTTTAAATGAGCTCTAATTGAACTATGGTCAGACAGGTGTAACGTCAGTTGTCCAAATAGATCATATATATATATATATATATATATATATATATATATATATGATCTATATATGATATATATGATCTATAGTTGTCCAAACTCACGTCACAAAAATCTAAATAAATTTCAAATATTAAAATACAGATAATTATTTATAAATGTATGTATATATAATTTATGTATGAATATAGCTGACCAATTGTGTATATTGTCACACGTGTGTCTATGTGTGTATTTGCACATGTAAATTAACGTATTTATATATGGATTTGCATGAATATGTTTGTGATATATATATGTATAAGAAGAAAGCAAAATCTTTAATATTACCCTCAAATATTATTTCATAATTAAACCTAAACCTTAAGTAAGTAAGTTTACCTATATAATAATAAAGAAAAATTGCATTCAAAATTAGATTAAAAGTCAAACTAATAAAGATGTTACCGTAACTATTTTTACAATATTAAGGAAGTACGATTGGTCGGGTAAATAAACTATTTATAATTTTAAAAACTTCTTTAGTATGTTCTCTAAAAATGTGTTAATAAAAATAGTAGCTAACTTATATTAAGTCCCTAAACTATTTGCTTAAAAAAATAAATATTTAAATTGATAGCAATCATCAAATTTCTTTAGACATCTAAATTTCTATCAAGCATTGAAATCTATCCTTTACATAAATTGTTAAAACGCAATTACAGCCTCTTTCGATTTACTTCCCTCTTCCTCTCCCTCTCTCCTTGCTGTATATATCTGTATTACTGTTTTCTCTCTCCTCTTTCTTTTTCATTTTTCCTTTTTCTTTTCTCCCTACTCCCCTCTCATTTCTATATATCATTTCCGTTAAGTTAACCATCTAAATAGGTCAAGGTCTGGTCACTCCTCCTACCCCAATATAAAGTACACTTGAGAGAGATATGAAATTAAACCCTCCCTATACTCTACCATGTCTCTTTAACTATCCCTCTCACACCCCCTGTTAAATTACAAAAACTTACACTACACATCAATTTTAATCTCATTTTTTGTTTCATTTCGTTGTTGGAAGTGCTATCTGATCCGGCGTCCTTTTAAAAGGACTCTGGTGAAATAAATTATTATAATGGTACCTTAAAGTGGTCTGTTTTTCTTTTAAATATTAGCTCTGGATTTACATTGAGCTCTCAGGATTTCGTCCTCCTTGGGATTACCCATACATATTACCAAGTTCTTCATAACTTATATATATATATATATATATATATATATATATATATATATATATATATATTACAATGAATCATTCATACAAAAAGTAGATTTGGAGGGTGCAGTCGCAACGCTAAGGTTGAATTTTTTCTAAAACTATTTAAGAGAGTGCGTTTTTTTTGTTTTTTTTTACTAATATGGCAATTTGAGAATTTTTCATGCTGTAGGAGTTGTATCAGTCAATGTGGCATGAACTAAATAGTTCAATAAATAGAGTAAATGTCTCAGTTGTTATCCCGAAAATTTGCACGTCGGATAAGTTCTTTTAAATCAAATATGTGGCGCAGTTCAATTTATGTTACAATGAATCATTCATACAAAAAGTAAATTAGTAAAGTTAATGATATAAATGGCGAAATCCCTCGCAAACAAAATTTAGAGATGCATTAACTTACCAATCACTCGATGAATACTATAATCCTTGTTTTTTAAAATTATAAGCTGTATAAGTTTTTTCTTTCATACGCAAGTACTTTCGACTGTACATTCAGTCATCTTCAGGCGTGGAAATTATTTTCTTTTTGGTAAAATTCAGATGGCATTCGAGATGAATACATACATCTTTAAAATTTTGTTAGCGAAGGCATTTTGCCATTTTATATCATTAACTTTACTAATCTACTTTTTATATGAACGATTAATTGTAATATAAATTGAATTGTATTTAATTGTAATATAAATTGAACTGCACCATATATATATATATATATATAATTGTTTATTTAAAAATATGATTCCAACACGCTACATATGAGGTCTCATGTTTCAAAACAAGAGCCGAAAACTTCAATATAATTATTTGAATTAAATTGAATTAAAGTAAGCTCTGTTCCATCTTCAAGCCAAATTTTTTGGGAATAACTTATTTTTGAAATTTGCATGTTTTAATAGCATATTCATAATTGAAATCAAAATTTCCATGGTAACAGCCAGGGCGAATTGTTTAAATAGGTAGGGGTGTTGGGTGTTAATAATTTGTATGAGTATAGAGTTACTTTCATAGATGTCAAGTCAGGGTAAGGTGGGGGTGTCCAAATTTAAAAGGGAAGATGTTTTTGCCTAGTCTGGTTTACGTGTCTATGGAGATTTATTTATTTTTTATTTTATTTCTTTATGAAAGGGCTTTGTGTATATAAAAACTGCCATAACATTTGTTTTTTGACGACTTCATAAAGGGTTATCTTTTTTGTAGGGTATTTAAACTATTTATTGGGGCTATGGATTATAAAAGTTATTTTATTGTATGTTTGTTTTTAAGCAAATTATTCAATGCATAAATTTGATGATGTCTGCAAAAAACCGTTAACTCATGTCTATTGTTTAATAGATTTTTATTATTTACAAACTTAATAATGTGCAGTTTCTCATGGAGGCACAAAGGGCATGGGTCATCCCAAGTTTTACAAGTTCTAGTCCTGTTTATAATTTTCCATTTTACTTTAGGTGTCCTATTTATTTCCTTCAGATGCCAAAAATATTTAGATAGAGAAGTCTGATTTCTTTTATTTATATTGTTGAAAGAGCACTTATGCTGCCTCTATCTGGTTTTAAATTCATTCTTCGTAGACCCAATGTATATCATATTAGTATTAGGACTCTCAGTGGATGAGATAGTACATTGGTATACCACAGATTTGATGCAGCATTTATTTTCTAATGGGAAGTCTTCTGGGTTTCTACAATCACACATTTTTTCACTGTTATTGTCTGATTTAAGTGTATGGTTTTTATTAATACTACTTAGGCATGGGGATTTGTTCAGGATTTTATTATTGTGTTTTTTTTATTTTTTATACTTTCTAGATTTTCAGTGCAGCTGTAACTCAATTTTAGGGTGTTCGTATTAAATATATTACTAAGCCTACTATTAGTAGTGTTCATTCCCCCCCCACACACACACATATATATATATATATATGTGAAATGAACACTACTTCACTTAATTTCCTGCACCTTTTGTATTATTTTATTTTTGGACTATATAGCAGCGTTCCTCCAATGTGACATCTGTGTATTTTTATAAAAAATATATATATTAGTTTGGTGCAAAAATAATGTTTTTGACTTTAAAAAATACGTCAAAAAACGACATTATTTTTGCACCAACCTAATACTTTCTGCCCGATGAGCTGGAAAACCAGAGAAACTGAAGTTGCACTCCGAAACGTAGGTAAATTTATATATATATATATATATATATATATATATATATATATATATATATATATATATGTGTGTGTGTATGTGTGTGTGTGTGTGTCTGCGTGTATTTATTAATATATATATATATATATAAATATAAAAGTGAACATAGAAGTCAACTCTTAGAGGTGACAGTCTGTTTCATGCTATATGCAATCGTCAGGCGACGATTGCATACAGCATGAAACAGACTGTCACCTCTAAGTATTGACTTCTATGTTCACTTTTATATTTACACACGCTCTATCTCTGATATTCAGCACTTTATTCCATAATATAGCACACCTTAAGACTATATTTCTTTATATATATATATATATACATATATATATATATATATATATATATATATATATATATGTGTGTGTATATATATATATATATATATATATATATATATATATATAAAGAGAGAGAGAGAGTGAGTAAGTAAAAGAGAGAGGGAGAGAGAGAGAGCTACTGGGAATTGGAACGGTAAGTTACGATTTTTCAATTCTTGAAAGGCTTAAAGAATTGTAAACACAATGAATCGACAGGTTTTCCGTTGTCGGGAACTTTGTAAACATACAAGATTCAGCCATGTCAAGGTGACATTCCTCTCCCGTCGACTGTCTTCCACCGTCTTTGTGTACAGAGTGTGAAAAGGTGGGCTTTGTTGGCGACCCGACCGCCTGTGTCCTTCCTTAGACGAGGTTTCAACCAATGTTTTCCCCTTTTCCTCACTGCTTTGGTCATGAATTGCAGCTCGCTTCATTTAAAGCGATCAATGTTATCTTCCTTTACCGGCCAGTCTTCAATGGACCTCCGCAAAGGCGCATTCGCTTCAAAAGAGCATATCCTCTTCCTTGGCGTCTTTCAAGCTACGTGGGGCTTTGAAGTAAATTCGACAAGCAGGTGACGCCTGCAACGATTAGACTCTTAGCTTCCCCCGTATGCAATTGATACTCTGCGCTCTATATTCTTTCTTTCTCTTTCTCTCTCTCTCTTTTATTTCTATCTCTCTCTCTCTCTCTCTCTCTCTCTCTCACTTCTAGCTTGTTCTCGCTTTCATCTGTGTTTTGGACGAGATCGATAAATCCTGCAATGGTCGATTTTATCGAGCAAACGCCGTACTCGGCTGTTTGAATCCTCAATTCAAGAATGACTTTAAACAGTGAAGGTGAAATTTTCAACAAAACGAAAGACGTTTGAATAGGTGCCCTCCACAGATTCGCTAAAAATGGACGTACCATGATGAAAAAAATAAAAAACCAAACTTAATAAAGATAAAGTTTCATCGTCAAAAATTTTACTATTATGAGGAAAGACAAAAGAATTGTTTTATTATTAAATTATATTTTTCTACTCTTTTTAGAAAATACGAAATCAAAGTTAAATATTTTGTTTTCCTTGCGTCAGTGGCGGGTCGAAAAATTAGTGGAAAGTTCATTGATTTGGAAATTCTTTCAAAAATCAAACAATTGTCAGATTGTAATGAAACATCCAGTAAATATTCACAAATGAATAAAATTAATTTTAGAAACGTCCTTTATTTAGAATATTTTTTATATATGTTACTCCTCACTTAATTTATGAAGTTTCGAGGAATTAATTATCGTATCGTTTAATGTTTATATTAATTATACAAACAACTCATCTGTTTTTATCTTTTTGGCAAAACAGGATTCCCAGTTACAGAAAATCTTTTCTTAATCGTAAAATAAAAGACATTATTAAATTGAAAAATCTCTTAATTGCTTTTATGACTAAGATATATTATGGATACCATTGCCTTAAAGAGTTAGAAAGACAGGTTAATTTGCAGTGTAACACCCGCAAAAGTTTGGATTCATTCGCGTCGCGGTAGCAATATACTGGCGTTGGGTAATATTCACTCATCTTGATAATTGCGCACGCAGCGCACAATGGAGCGTGTGTACGTAAATAGTTCTCTTGCGCACTTATTGAGACAAGATGAGAAGAGTAAGATCAATTAAGAAAAAGGACGTTAACTACATTCTTCCCCGCTTAGCTTTCCGCAGCGAATATTTGCAAACACTGCCAGTAATGGCTGCCGCCCACGACGCGAATGAATCCGAACTTTTACTGCCGATAACTCCAAAACGGTAGAATTTATCATATTTATCAAACCAGATTCGAATGGAGACTGTACAATTACACATAAATGTAAGTATTCTGGAATTTTTTTAGGCAAACTGAGCGTGGGTTCTAAACTGCGAATTAACCGAACTGGATATTTACTGCTATTATTTAGTCTGACATAAGGCCCAAAATTGTGGTTACCACGTTTACTCACCACTACTGGACGAAGCGTTTGAAAAAATAAACAGCTTTGAAACTTTAATTGTGTTTAGAAAATCGTTACCGTAATAGATATATATTTGAAAGCAATTGTTAGATTAAAAAAAAAATCCGACATCTTACTTATTATAAAACGAAGATTGCGTGTGCGCGCGCACGTGTGTGTGTGCGTGTGTCTGTCTGTCTGTCTGTACGTTTATATATTGGATTAGATTTCCTACATTTTTCAAACCGATTTCAACAAAACTTCACAGGACTACGTAAAATTACCTTGCGGTGGTTCTGACAGCGCCAAAAATTGGAAAAACACAATTGTTTTTGCACGAAATCAATTTGAAAACACGATTAAGAGGCATTAATGAAACGGGGACAACTCATATCGAGTTATACTTATTAATATCGAGTTATCGAGTTATACTTATTATAAAACCCAGGTTGGTTGTGTGTGTGTGTATGTGTGTGTGTGTTCGTTTATATATGGGATCGGATTTCCTACATTTTTCAACCGATTTCAACAAAACTTCACTTTTTTTTTTTTGGCAGGTAGTGTTTCTTATTGTCTTGCACACTTTTTTCTTTATTTTTACATTCAGAATGCTTTAAAAATTCCATTTACAAGACAATTTTTTATAATAAAATTCTATTCAATCGGTAGACTCATAACGATTGAAAACAATGTTTTTGTTTGAGTTTGGGTTTGACCAATTCGTAAAAAAAAAAAAACTAATTAAGACATGCGTGTCCGTCAATCTTAAACAATAATCTTTGTCAATTTTATTTTTCAGTCTTTATGATGGTCGATACTTGATCTATCTTGTACTGTTACATCCCCGGGCAACGCCGGGCTCTACTGCTAGTTATTTATATAGCTATAAATTATATATTTAGTGGGTCCGCGTGTTTGAGAAGATATTCTTGTATTTGTTTTGTTTTGTTTTTTTGTAAGCATTGAAATTAAGATCTACTGTCATCGAAATGGAAAGTTTTATTAACAAGAATATCTCCAGACAAGAAACAGATCTGTGTATTGTCTTTATCGTTTGCGAGGCCAGGCGTGTTTTTACCATTATGCTACGTGGTGCCACTGTGGGCTTAGCTATATTAAAGAATACTCTTCTTTCTTTGAGAAGAAGAAGAAAAAGAAAGAACGGCAGAAAGAAAGATGAAAAAAGAAAGAAAAATAAGAAATAAAGAAAGAAAGAAGTAAAAGAAGAAAAAAGAAAGAAAAAAGGAAAAGGATATGGAAAGAAAGAGGAAAGAAAGAAAGAAGAAAAAGTAGGTTGAAGAGAAAAGAATAAAGAAAAAGGAGAAGGAGAAGGAAAGAAAGACGAAAGAGGAAAAGAAGAAAGATGAAAATGAAGTAGAAAAAGAAAAAAGAAGAAAACAGTAAGAAAGAAGAATAAAATGAAGAAAGAAAGAATGGAAGCAAAGAAGAAGAAGAAGAAGGAGAAGAAGACGAAGGAACGAGAGAAGAAAAAGAAGAGGAGAAAAAGAGAAAAAGAAAAAAGAAAGAAACAAAAAAGAAAGAAAGAAAGAAGAGGCAAGAGAGAGAGAAAGAAAGACAGGGAGAAAAAGAAAGAAGAGCAAAGAAAGAAAGAAGAAAGAAAAAATAGAAAAAATAAGAAGAATAAATAAATAAATAAATAAAGAATAAGAAGAAATAAAGGAATGAAGAAGAAAGAAGAAAGGAAGAAAGAAAAAGAACGAATATGAAGAAATCAAATAAAGAAGAAGAAGAAGAGGAAAGAAAGAAAGAAAGAAACAAATAGAAAAAATGGAAATAAATAAAGAAAGAAAGAATAAGAAGAAATAAAGGAATGAAGAAGAAAGGAAGAAAGAAAAAGAACGAATATGAAGAAATCCAAGAAAGAAGAAGAAAGAAAGAAAGAAAGAAAGAAAGAAAGAAAGAAAGAATATAATACATCCCAACTGCAAAGGCAAAACAAAAATGCAGCAAAACCAATCGTACTTAAAGCACGGGGATGGGGAGAACAGGAGGAAAAAACAAACTCGGCCCAGTAAATGACCAATCAGAGGCAGCGATCCTGACCAGATCAAACACTTATCGATCAATGGCAAGCGGACTCTGATCTCAAACCGGAAGCGGAAGTATACATAATTGTTGTCCAGGATCAGTGCCTTCTAACCAGGAACAATCAATGGAATGTCCTGGGACATAGCAGAAGCCTATCATTCTATGTATGTGGAAACCAACTGGAGACAATTGACCACAACTGACCATATAATATCTGGGTTTGACCGACTGGCATCTACAGAGTTCATGAAACGAATTACTGAATATGACGCGAATTCAGCCTCTCTCTCAAAAAGAACTGGTTGCAACGTAACCTACCACACGATGTACAGAATGGTGAGGTTGATTTCATCTGGAATTTCAGCCTTAAAGACTAAAAGTCTTGGCAAATCAGTCAAGCATAATTGCGAAAAATCATGTTGAAAATACATGCCTGCTCATAGATGTTTTTTTCCTCAGACCTAACGAAATAGAAGGACTTTAAGATATAAACTGACAGAATGTGACTTCTTCTATGTGATGTATTACTTCAGGACGTAGAAGATCATGTCTCTCCACAACTTCCTGCACTTTGTAGCCCTTAATAAATTTTGTTTTTGTTATTTCTCCCAAACCCTGTTCGCCATCCATTTAGTCAAGTTCACACTTCTTCTATGTGCTGTGTCTCTTCAGGACGTTGATGATCATGGCTCTCCACAATTTCCTGTCATTTGTAGATTTTAATAAATTTTAACTTTTGTTATTTCTCCCAAACTGGATCACTACTGTGAATTTCTTTCTTCTTTCAACGATAATGTTATTAAACTTATCAGAAGTTACGAAAAAAATTTACATAAAATAAATAGACAACACTTGTCTATATTATTTAATGAAACGTGTATGAATGAAAAGATGCTGCCTAAATACACACAATATATATATATATATATATATATATGTATATACATATGTATATATATATATATATATATATATATATATATATATGTATATATATATATGTATATATATGTATGCATATATATATATATATATATATATATATATATATATATATATATATACGCTCCGGATACCAATGTCTCGCTTTCGAGACTCTGTTAAAACACTTCCCAGATATTTAAATTGTAATTAAACAAATATTAAATTTCAAGATGTATAATAGGAGCAGCTGACTATATATGACTGACTATATATATATATATATATATATATATATATATATATATATATATATATACATCACTATATATATATATATATTACATGACTATATATATAGAGAGAGTTATGTCACATATATATATATATATATATACATATATATGTATTTATATGTATATACATATGTATAAATATGTATATGTATATATATATGTATATATATGTATGCATATATATATATATATATATATATATATATATATATATATATATATATATATATATATATATACGCTTCGGATTCCATTGTGTCCCTTTCGAGACTCTGTTAAAACAATTCCCAGATATTTAAATTGTCATTTAAGAGTTATTAAATTTGATGATGTATAATAGGAGCAGCTGACTATATATGACATGACTATATATATATATATATATATATATATATATATATATCACTATATATATATATATATATATATATATATATATATATCACTATATATATATATATATGTGTGTGTGTGTGTGTGTGCGCTCGCGCGCGCGTGTGTGTGTGACATGATTATATATGACGGCAGCATTCAATATCCGAACTCTAGATTTTCTCCATTTGCAACTGTCTTGCATGAGACTTTGGACCACATTCCTAGCAGTAGGTCAAGCAATTGATTCAATTCAATCACTCCAATTCATGTCAGTGGAAAACGTGAGCCCAATAAAACACGAAACATGTTCTCCTGGAGGTTAGCATCAGCCATGCTGATGGAAAGCAGAAAAGGTCTGGGTTGTATTTTGTGGTTTTTATTATAATGACTTCAACCCATTCAAGGAGATAAAGCCACTAAGACGCAAGAAGTTACTGGCAGTCGAAAGAAATAAGAAGATTTTTTGTGATGAGAAATGACAAGAGAAGAACAAGCTTCAGGAAAACAGAAGATAGCGGCTTAGCAAAGAATCGGAAGAGAGTTCCACGGGCGACAAGTGCGAGAAAAGACTCTATATAAATATAACATACGGTTGCATCTAGAAGGTTCAACAGGAAAACCTTAACACCTAATTGACATTCTATTAGCACGGTAATTTTTCTTGCATTTGAGGCTTCAGAACAATTGCTTTGAAAATATTTACAGACACGATAGAAGGAAGCTACGTATTATCGGTGCGAATGTCAATGAAACTGAGGTACCAGGTCAGATTCAATTACTTGACAGATCCTTTGAAATTTCTCAAGAATCTCCAGATAGATTGTAAGAACACCAGACCAGATATAGCAGCGACATTCAATGTACGGACAAATGATAGAAGAATAAATGCGAAATATGGATTCTGGCGGGAAAAAAAAAACTGTATTGCACGAAACAGTGAATCGACTTTCCTGGCAGCAGATCTAGCAATTGATTCAACTTAATCATTTCACTTCATGTCTATGGGAAACGTGAGCCCGAGAAACTACAAAGACTTGCTCTCCTGGAGGTTAGCATCAGCCATACTGATGGAAGGCGGAAAAGCTTCACGATGGTGATTAAATGAAAGCTGTTTTGTTTTTGAGGCGTTAAAATTTGCAAGCCATAGCTTGCCTCAGTTAACAACTGATTGGATATCTTTTTCTAGAGCAGTTGCCAGTTTTATTATTATTATTATTATTATTATTATTATTATTATTATTTCGATTTCTTCTATGGTCACACTAATTACCAAGTCTGCGGGAAAACCAAAGGCAGGTAGTGGTGTATTGTTATGGCAACATTTCATGATTTGTTTTTCTAACTTCCTTAAGATCACCACCGTTACATGGACAAAGTTCTTCTTAGTGTGTGGACTGTACTTATAAAGACAATTTTTTGTATTTCTTTTAAACTGGGATCTCCATGGATTTTTTCAATGTATTGTGTTCATTTTTTTTATCATTCCAAGCGTACCTCTTATGACTGGTACTATTCCAATTTCGACATTATCATTATTATTATTATTATATTTCGATTTCTGCTATAATCACCCTACCGACCAAATCTATGGGAAGACCTAAGGCAGAGAGTGATGTGTTGTTATGGCTATATTTCATAATTTGTTTTTCTAGCTCCCATAACATCATTAGCGTTACATAAATAAAATTCATCTTACTGTGTGGGCTGTACTTATCAAGACAATTTTTTGTATTTCTCTTAAGGTTGGGATTGCCAGGCATTTTTTCATTGTATTGTTGTGTTCCTTTTTTATCATTCCAAGCACTCCTATTATGACTGATACTATTCCTGTTTTCAATTTCCACATTTTTCTATTATTATTATTATTATTATTATTATTATTATTATTATTATTATTATTATTATATTTTCATCATTATATTTCTTGCATTGGAGGCATCAGAAGAATTACTTTGAAAATATTTACAGACAAGATAGAAGGAAGCTACGTATTGTCGATGGGAATGTCAATGAAACTGAGGTGCCAGGTTAGATTCAGTTACATAACAGATCCTTCTTTGAATTTTCTCAAGAATCTCCAAATAGTTTGTAAAAACACCAGACCAGATATAGCAGCGACATTCAATGTACGGACGAATGATAGAAGTATAAATCCGAAAGATGGATTCTGGCGGGAAAAACTGTTTTGCACGAGACAGTGAATCGACTTTCCTGGTAGCAGATCTAGCAACTGATTCAATGTAATCATTCCACTTCACGTCAGTGGAAAACGTGAGCCCAGTAAAGCACAAAAACTTGCTCCTCAGGAGATTAGCATCAGCCATACTGATAGAAAGCAGAAAAGCTTCTCTATGAGGATTAAATAAAAGCAGTTTCGGCGGCGTTGCCCCGTTTAACCACTAATTGGTGGTTCTTTACGAGAGCAGTTGGCAGTTTTACATTGTCGGATTTGCTACTAAGGTAGGAGTAAATATGTGTGTCATCTGAGTACATATCTAGTTGGGAACTTATGACATCGCGTTAAACGCTGATGAAGATCAGAAACAGCGCATGCATAAGGCCATGAGGGGTCCTAAATTAATATAAAATGGACGTGAAGCATGTCAAGTTAATACTTTCATAACACGATTTTTAGAAACGATTGGATTAGGCCAAATTTTCGTCCAGTGATACCGTAGCTCTTGAGTTTGTAGAGAAGAAGAGTATGCCAAACCTTTTCGAAAGTCTTTGAAATTTCTAGGGTCACAGACCGAACCTCATCGTTCTTATCTAAAGCTTAACAGACAAATTCGGTGAGGGTTGTTAACACCTGGGGGAACGGGAGTTATATAGTTTATATTTATAGGCCATTCCTTGCCCTAGCTAACAACTGATTGGAGGTCCTTTTCGAGTGCAGTTGCCAGTTTTACTTTGTTGGATCTGTCGGGAAACAGGAGTAAATAACTCTGTCATCTGCATTGATAACTAGTTGGGAACTGACGACATTGGAAAATTCTTTGAAGTTCAGAAATTTTAGGATCCAAGGGTAGTATGAGACATGGCATTTATTATTATTATTATTATTAGATTGGTGCAAAAATAATGACGTAATAATGTCGTTTTTGACGTTAAAAAATACGTCAAAAAACGACATTATTACGTCATTATTTTTGCAACAACCTATTATTATTATTTTATCATCATTATATTTACATTTCTGCTATGATTACCGTACCACCCAAATCTGTGGAGAAGACCTAAGGCAGGCAGTGCTATGTTGTTATGGCGACATTTCCTGATTTGATGTGTGTGCCGTATTTATCAAGACAATTTTTTGTATTTCTCTTAAGCTGGGATTGCCAGGGATTTTTAAAATCATTATTTTTATTCTATTTCTTTTGATTTCTGGTGTATACTCATTTCTTTCCGGGTCCGCATCAGAGACCTAAGGTCAGAGATATCATCATGACATTTTCCAATGAGAAATTATGAAAAAAAAATCATATTTATTTTACATAGATAAAACCCTAATTACACCCTGTACTTATCTCAGATAAATAATGAACCATTCCGTTTTGCATTGCGAGGAGCGAGAGAAAAATATATTGTATGTAAAATGTGTGTGAAATGTGTCTGTCTTTTTACAAAAATAGTCAATGTTAAATATCATGAAACCATTTCTAATTTAAGGTTTCTGGTTGGGACCCGGAAAAAATGTATAATCAGAAATCAAAGGATGAAATTATTATTATTATTATTATTATTATTATTATTATTATTATTTGTGTATGTTATGTTTCCTGCTTTGCATCCTGTAGTGCCGGTTCCAAACTATGGTCCTTAGGCCCTATAGGATAATTGTCATTTAATTGATAACACTTTTCTTAGTATATGGGATGCTCCTAGTAGGGCGATCTTCTGGGCAATTTGTATGTTGATGTTACTTTGGACGCTGTTAGTAAAATTGTCCATTCCTTTTCTCACGAGGCCCAGTGCTCTGATTACTATTGGTACAGTCTCAGACTTCATCCTCCACATCCTGTTAATCTCGATCCCCAGAACCTTGTATTTGGACAATTTCTCAATAATTTTTATGGAGATGTTTCTCTCAGATGGTACTGCTATGTCAATAAGCATATACTTCCTGAATTTCTTGTCTTTTACGATATTATCATTATTATTATTATTTCGATTTCTGCTACCGTCAAAGTAACTGCCAACTCTGTGGAGAAGACCTAAGGCAGGTAGTGGTCTGTTTTTATGGCTACATTTCATGATTTCTTTTTCCAACTCCCATAACATCACTAGTCTTACATGGACAAAGATCTTCTTAGTCTGTGGGTTTTAAATTATTTTTAGTTCGCTTGATTCCTGGTGTACATACATATATTTCCCGGTCCCGCCCAGAGACCTCAGGTCAGAAATGGAATCATGACATTTTCCATTGACCAATTAGACACAGACACACACATATTTTACATAAATAAAGCCCTTCGTAAGGTGTGAGCTGTACTTGTAAGAACATTTTTTGTCTTTTTTTAAGGCATGGACTTCCAGGAATCCCTTCAATGTGTCGACTGGGAATCTTTTCCAACCAATCCGAGGTCTTCAACTACAACAGGGATTGTTGATGTTCCCATATTTCACATTATTGAGATTTCGATTTCAAGGTCCTTGTATTCTGATGCTTTTTGAAGATCTTCAAAGATACATTGCTGTCTGCAGGGACTGCCATGTCAATTTGTTTGCGTTCTCTAATAACGATGTCTGAGCGATTAGTTTGGTTATTATTATTATTATTATTATTATTATTATTATTATTATTATTATTATTAAATAAAAAGAGGAAGGAGAAAGACTTTACTCTCATCAAATTAGTGGTGATGGTGTTAGACCTGCCATTATTATTATTATTATTATTATTATTATTATTATTATTATTATTATTATTATTATTAAATAAAAAGAGGAAGGAGAAAGACTTTACTCTCATCATATTAGTGGTGATGGTGTTAGACCACCTGCCATTATTATTATTATTATTATTATTATTATTATTATTATTATTGATTTTTAAGTAAAGGGAGGAAAGGAGAAAGACTGTACTCTCATCGTAGTAGTGGTGATGCTGCTAGACCTGCCATTATTATTATTATTATTATTATTATTATTATTATTATTAAATAAAAAGAGGAAGGAGAAAGACTTTACTCTCATCAAATTAGTGGTGATGGTGTTAGACCTGCCATTATTATTATTATTATTATTATTATTATTATTATTATTATTATTATTAAATAAAAAGAGGAAGGAGAAAGACTTTACTCTCATCATATTAGTGGTGATGGTGTTAGACCACCTGCCATTATTATTATTATTATTATTATTATTATTATTGATTTTTAAGTAAAGGGAGGAAAGGAGAAAGACTGTACTCTCATCGTAGTAGTGGTGATGCTGCTAGACCTGCCATTATTATTATTATTATTATTATTATTATTATTATTATTATTAAATAAAAAGAGGAAGGAGAAAGACTTTACTCTCATCAAATTAGTGGTGATGGTGTTAGACCTGCCATTATTATTATTATTATTATTATTATTATTATTATTATTATTATTATTATTAAATAAAAAGAGGAAGGAGAAAGACTTTACTCTCATCATATTAGTGGTGATGGTGTTAGACCACCTGCCATTATTATTATTATTATTATTATTATTATTATTATTATTGATTTTTAAGTAAAGGGAGGAAAGGAGAAAGACTGTACTCTCATCGTAGTAGTGGTGATGGTGTTAGACCTGCCATTATTATTATTATTATTATTATTATTATTATTATTATTAAGTAAAGAGAGAAAAGGAGAAAGACTGTACTCTCATCGTAGTAGTGGTGATGGTGTTAGACCTGCCATTATTATTATTATTATTAAATAAAGAGAGGAAAGGAGAAAGACTTTACTCTCATCATAGTAGTGGTGATGCTGTTAGACCTGCCATTATTATTATTATTATTATTATTATTATTATTATTATTATTATTATTATTATTATTATATTTCAATTTCTGCTACGGTCACATTATCTACAACGGGACATTTCATGATTTTTTTTCTGACTCCCATAACATCACTAGCATTACATGGACCAAATTCTTCTTCGTGTGTGTGAGCTGTACTTATGAGGATAATTTTTTTTGTATTTCTCTTAAGCTGGGATTTCTAGGGATTTTATTTAATGTATCGTTGTGTTCCTTTTTTTATAATTCCAAGTACTCCTACTATGGCTGCTATTATTCTTGTTTTCAATTTCCCCATTTACTCTATTTCGATTTCCAGGTCTTTATACTTCGATAGTTTTTCAAATTTCTTAGTTTCTGTATTAGAGTCCGCTGGGCAAGCCATATCAATTAGTAGACAAGATTTTTCTTTTTGATTTTGATGTCCGGTCTATTTCCTTCAGTCTTCCTGTCTGTAAAGATAGTGTAATCCCATAGAATTGTGATGTCTTCTATTTCTGTAACCGATGCTGGGTGATGTTCATACCAGTGTCTGTTAACATGTTTTCGAAAGTTTTTGAACATAGTCCAGTGTAATCGTCACTCACGATTTTTATATTATTATTATTATTATTATTATTATTATTATTATTATTGCAAAAACCAATGAGCCTCTTCTACAAATAGTAAAATACTCCATCAGCAAAGAAGCTGCACTCTTCAAGAAAGAACTTAATATACCTGAAACCTTACCAACACAAAACGAAGTAAATACCATCTACACCAAACGTGAAAAGCAGAAAGCAAAATAACTTGACCAAATGAAATTACAACAAAACTAGAAGCAGATGTGGAGTAACATGTTGTGGATTCCGGGGATGGAATCCTGCACAAATAAATAAACACGCCAGTAATTGAATTATAAAAATATGTCTATTAAACGTAAGAATACAAACTTGAAATGAAGATTAGTAGTCCAGGAATGCGGTTTAGTAGAAAAGTATATGTACAAGTCTCTGTAAGTAAAGCCGTAATTATCTCTCTTTCTGGACTCTCGTATAACTCAGGGTGAATACCTTGTCTCGACGTTTTTGTCACGCTATTTCTCTGTAGTATCAGTATACTTTGGACGAGTCCATCTTGTGTACAAGGGGCGAGCCCCACAATACAACAGAAAATACAACAGTGGCTGAGGAGCACCGGGTTGAAAGTTGAGACAGAAGGCCTAATTATTGCAGCCCAGGACCAAAGCCTCGCAAACAGATCCTATCACTGTCACATAATAATGGAACTAACTGGAAATGCAGGATCTGCGGAAAATATGATGAAACTGTCGATCATCAGGATGTCTGGAACTGGCAAAAAATGAATATACCCACGGACATAAGATAGCGACATATGTGCACTGGAAGATATGAAATAAGCACAAAATCGAAATCACTGAGAGATGGTATGACCACCAACCAGACGCAGTTACCAAAATAACGATGTAACTATCCTCTGGGACAAGCCAATTCAAAATGACAGGGAAATAAAAGCGAACAGACCTGATATTATCATAAAAGACAAGAAATTCAGGAAGTGTATTCTTATTGACATAGCAGTACCATCTGAGAGAAACACTTCCATGAAAATTATTGAGAAATTATTCAAATACAAGGACATGGAGATGGAGATTAACAGGGTGTGGGGAATGAAGACTGAGACTGTACCAATAGTAATAGGAGCACCGGGCCTCGTGAGAAAAGGAATGGACAATTTTACTAACAGTGTACCAGGTAAAATCAATATAAAAGTTACCCAGAATATCGCCCTACAAGGAACATCCCATATACTAAGAAAATTAATTGCTATTAATTAAATGACAATTCTCTTATAGGGCCTAAGGATCATAGATTGAACCCGTTTCTACAGGATACAAATCAGGAAACATAACACACAAATAATAATAATATTTATACTACTACTACTATTAATGCTACGACTACTAGTACTAGTACTCGTACTACTACTACTAATAATAATAATGATAATTAATGAGAGCTCTTACACCATCTTCTCTACTACGATGTCAGTACAGACTTTCTCCTTCTTTTCCTTTTCTTAATAATAATAATATGAGAGGAAAGTAGGTAGTGTGTATCGCCATCCTAGTATTATTATTAATATTATTGTTATTTAAAGAGAGAGAGGGAGGAAGGGGATAGACTGTAATCTCATCTTAGAAGAAAAATTCTCTAATATTTAAAAGGAGTGATCAATCATTTATGACATTTGGACAAATTATAATCGATCATTATCAGAGAGAAGAGATCACTTCTGAATCGATCAATTCAACAATCTCGTGTTTGGGGTGTGGGGGTTGTTGCGTTTCAATATATTTTGGAATTTTGAAGACAGCAAAAGAAATTCCCAGGGCAAAATATATTAACATCTACATCTATCTCTCCCTTTCTCGCAGCCATCACTCCCCCCTCGCTCTCACTCTGACTCTCTTTATATATATATATATATATATATATATATATATATATATATATATATATATATATATGTATATATATATATGTGTGTGTGTGTGTGTGTGTGTGTGTGTGTGTGTGTGTGTGTGTGTGAAAAACTGTAACTGATTTTATATTAAAACACTTATTTTGTCTTTCTCAATGTCATCGACAAAATGTATGGGAGGATTTACAAATTTTCAAACCCGTATATATATATATATATATATATATATATATATATATATATATATATATATATATATATATATATAAGGTTGGTGCAAAAATAATGTCGTTTTCTCACATATGTTACTACGTGAGAAAACGACATTTTTTTGGCACCAACCTAATATATATATATATATATATATATATATATATATATATGATATATATATATAAGATATATATATATATATTATATGTATATATATAAGACATATCTATATTATTATTATATATAATATTAATAAGATATATCTATATATATATATATTCTTTCTATATTATTAATATATATATAATAATAATAAGATATATATATATATATCTTTCTATATTATTAATATATATATATATATATATATATATATATATATATAAGATATATCCATATCTATCTATCTATCTATCTATCTATCTATCTATATATATATATATATATATATATATATATATATATATATATATATTGTTATTATTATAAGAGATTAGAACAAAAACATGTTGAAATCCGTAAACAATAGCCGTCGTGTTTCGGCATAATGTTGTGCCCTCTTCAAGCGATGCTAAGTAACTTATGAACAAATGATTTTTAAGAAAATTTCAAAAGCAAAACGTTCTCTCTTTTCCAAAACATTTGGAGGATGTGAGGAAACGCAAGGTCAAAATTAAAAAAAAAAATGTCGGCTCCTTTTACTCTACCAATTCACAGTCAAATCTACGCTAAATAAAAAAAATAAGCCCTCATTTGGTATATACATTAGTAAAAATAAGTTTAAGATCGATGCTTAAAGTTTTATT
>OZ010608.1:74866839-74906839 GCA_963932145.1 Acanthosepion lycidas | reverse complement strand
TTTCTACTACTATAAGAGTACACTCTTTATCTTTTTCTCACTTGACTTAATAATTTTAATCGCAGGTCTAAAAAAATCACCACTACTGCAATGAAAGGACAGTCTTTGACCTTTGCTCTCTTGACGCAACAACAACAACAACAATAATAATAATAATAATAATAATAATAATAATAATAATAATATTAATTTTGAATGCAGGGTCTCATTCGAAAAAATAAAGAAATGAAAATTTGTTAGAGATTACTATCCCAAGGGATTATCAAATAAAATTCAAAATGTTCCGAAGAATGAAAATTATAAAAGTATCTTCTAGAAAAAAATAAGACGTTGAATATGAAAAAGACGGTCGAAACTATGACTAAGTGGGCACCACGGAAATAAGAAAGCATGAATTATTTTAGATGTTGTCACTTGATCCACAAAAAGAGCCACCTGATATGAACTTCCTGATCGATAAATAATTAATATGAAGTAAATTGCGACAACTTGTAATGAGTAAAGCACTGGCGAGCGTGACGGACTTGCTGGGTGTGTGGGGGGTGTAAGAAAGATGGTTTGTGGGTGGTCCATTGTCTTATGATACAGAAGAATGACAAGAAAAAATAGTAAAAACAAAGATAGGGTAAAAAGAAAAAAGACATTAGCAAGAGAAAAACGTAGAAAAAAAAACAGCTTAACTTGACAGAAAATTTAAAAGCCATCATAATTATTATTAGCTAGGGTACCCTTGTCATCAAAAATGAAAACAATTGTTAGAAAGTTTTGATGGTGAAATACAGGGAAAAAATCTTGAAACAATGAATTAAGATTCAATAAAGAGGGGATAAAGAATTCACAACTAAAAAGGGAAGCCAATGAACCATTCCATTAATTCATTCCCTTTATATATTTTAGACGTTCAATGGTATCTTTGATTCATTGATTACGCCTGGTATTATATAAATCACTTTTTTGCCCAATATTTTTTCATTTTAAAAATGTTGTTTAATATAACAGTGAAATGGAAATATATCTCTTGAAAGAAAAAGATTAGCAACAGAACAAAGAGAGCAACAACAAAGGATATTTCAAGATCATGTTGAAGTAATATGATCACTTAATCCACAAAAGTAACTGAGTACCTCACATGAAAGTCTTGAACAAATAAGACTGAATCTAAGAAATGTTGGAGTAAAGTAACTGATTAATTAAATGGTTCATTTTGCTTGGGAACTAATTCTGTCTAAATGTAGATAAATATTTTATTTGTATAGATTATTAAAAATGACTAAAGAAAGTAACCACTCATAAATTTACTATTAGTTATTTACCTCCTTTTAGCACTGAAGATGGGAAAGGAAATCTTACTTATTATAAAACGCAGATTGTGTGTGTGTGTACATTTATATATTGGATCGGATTTCATACATTTTTCAACCGATTTCAACAAAACTTCACAGGACTACGTAAAATTACCTTGCGGTGGTTCTGTTTGAAAACACGATTAAGTGGCATCACGAGAATGATAAGCAAGATAATCACTTAATAGACAAAAGTAACTGAGTGCCTCACATGAAAGTCTTGAACAAATAAGACTAGAATCTAAAAAACGTAGAATAAATGTATGTTTAAATGAAAATATATCTCTAAAATATATCGTCTGTAATCGGAAGGGATGTAAATCAACTTAAGTTAATAAATTTATGAGTGATTTCTCCCCTTAGTAGTTTTAATAATTCATATCTGCATTTAGTCAAAATTATTTCCCAAGCAAAATGAACGGTTTAATTAATCAGTTTCTTTAATTCCACGTTTCTTAGATTGCAGTCTCGTTTGTTCAAGCCTTTCATGTGAAGCACACAAATACCTTTGTCTATTAAATTGTAGTCTTGCTTCAACGTGATCTCGAAATAGGCTTTGTCGTTCTGTTGCTAAATCTTTTCATCCGAAAGATGTTTCCATTTTACTGTCATATTAGACGTCAATTTTTTAAAAAGAAAACATTTTGAACAAAAAGTGATGTATATAATACCAGGCGTAATCAATGAATCAAAGATACCATTGAACGTCTAAAATATATAAAGGGAATGGATTAATGGAATGGTTCATTGGCTTCCCTTTTTAGTTGTGAATTCTTTATCCCCTCTTTATTGAATCTCAATACGTTGTTTCAAGACTTTTGTTTTATTATATTTCACTATTTAAACTTACTAAAAATTGCAGTCATTTTTTACACTAGTTAATAATAAAATATTACAATTATAACAATATGTAATAAAAGTTGTTACAGATAAAAGATTCATTCATACCGTAGATCATATTGGGCCTAATAAGAGATAACAATAATAACTAATAATAAAATAGAATATAAACATGCTTATCATAAAACTTATTTGATAAACTAGATGATTAACAACAATCATCAAACCATATAATAATTATCAATATGTATTTATTTATAACTAGCAGTAGAGCCCGGCGTTGCCCGGGGATGTAACAGTACGAGATAGATCAAGTATCGACCATCATAAAGACTGAAAAATAAAATTGACAAAGATTATTGTTTAAGGTTGACGGATACGCATATCTTAATTAGTTTTATTTAATTTTTTTTTTACAAATTGGTCAAACCCAAACTCAAACAAAAACATTGTTTTCAATCGTTATGAGTCTATCGATTGAATAGAATTTTATTATAAACAATTGTCTTGTAAATGGAATTTTTAAAGCATTCTGAATGTAAAAATAAAGAAAAAAGTGTGCAAGACAATAAGAAACACTACCTGCCAAAAAAAAAACGTGAAGTTTTGTTGAAATCGGTTGAAAAATGTAGGAAATCCGATCACATATATAAACGAACACACACACAAACAAACAACGTGGGTTTTATAATAAGTATAACTCCATATGAGTTGTCCCCCTTTCATTCTCGTGATGCCACTTAATCGTGTTTTCAAACAGAACCACCGTAAGGTAATTTTACGTAGTCCTGTGAAGTTTTGTTGAAATCGGTTGAAAAATGTAGGAAATCCGATCCAATATATAAATGTACACACACACACACACACACAATCTGCGTTTTATAATAAGTAAGATTTCCTTTCCCATCTGCAGTGCAAAAAGGAGATAAATATCTAATAGTAAATTTATGAGTGGTTACTTTCCTTAGTCATTTTAATAATCTATACAAATAAAACATTTATCTACATTTAGAGAGAATTAGTTCCCAAGCAAAATTAACCATTTAATTATTCAGTTACTTTACTCTAACATTTCTTAGATTCCAGTCTTATTTGTTCAAGACTTTCATGTGAGGTACTCAGTTACTTTTGTGGATTAAGTGATCATATTGCTTCAACATGATCTTGAAATATCCTTTGTTGTTGCTCTCTTTGTTCTGTTGCTAATCTTTTTCTTTCAAGAGATATATTTCCATTTCACTGTTAAACACACATTTATTCTACGTTACTTAGATTCCAGTCTTATTTGTTCAAGACTTTCATGTGAGGTACTCAGTTACTTTTGTGGATTAAGTGATCATATTGCTTCAACATGATCTTGAAATATCCTTTGTTGTTGCTCTCTTTGTTCTGTTGCTAATCTTTTTCTTTCAAGAGATATATTTCCATTTCACTGTTAAACACACATTTATTCTACGTTACTTAGATTCCAGTCTTATTTGTTCAAGACTTTCATGTGAGGTACTCAGTTACTTTAGTGTATTAACTTAATCTTGAAACAGGCTTTGTTGTCATCGTCTTTGTCGTTTTGTTGCTAATCTTCCGAGAGATATTTCTATTTAACTGTTAAAGTAAACACATAAAATTGTTAATAGGAAAAGATATTGAGCAAAAAGCGAATTATATAATACCAGGCGTAATCAATGTATGATCGATACTATTGATCATCTAAAACTTATAAAAGGAACGAATTAAATAAACCGTTCATTGCCTTTTTACTTGTGAATTCTTTATTTCAGCTTTATTGAAATTCAATACATTGTTTCAAGAATTTTATTTCCTTGCATCTCACTATTAAACCTTTCTAACAATTACTATCATTTTTGACGGCAGGGCTACAACAACAACAGCAACAGCAATAATAATAATAATAATAATAATAATAATAATAATAATAATAATAATGGCAGGTCTAACACCATCACTACTACTACGATGAGAGTACAGTCTTTCTCCTTTCCTCTCTTTACTTAATAATAATAATAATAATAATAATAATAATAATAATAATAATAATGGCAGGTTTAACACCATCACCACTACTACGACAAGAGAACAGACTTTCTCCTTTCCTCTCTTTATTTAATAATAATAATAATGTCAGGTCTAACGCCATCACCACTACTACGATGAGAGTACAGTTTTTCTCCTTTCCTCTCTTTATTTAGTAATAATAATAATAATAATAATAATAATAATAACAATAATAATAATAATAATGGCACGTCTAATACCATCACCACTACTACGATGAGAGTACAGTCTTTCTCCTTTCCTCTCTTTACTTAATAATAATAATAATAATAATAATAATAATAATAATGGCAGGTTTAACACCATCACCACTACTACGACGAGAGTACAGACTTTCTCCTTTCCTCTCTTTATTTAATAATAATAATAATAATAATAATAATAATAATAATAATAATAATAATAATAATGGCATGTTTAACACCATCACCACTACTACGACGAGAGTACAGACTTTCTCCTTTCCTCTCTTTATTTAATAATAATAATAATAATAATAATAATAATAATAATAATAATAATAATAATAATAATGGCAGGTTTAACACCATCACCACTACTACGACGAGAGTACAGACTTTCTCCTTTCCTCTCTTTATTTAATAATAATAATAATAATAATAATAATAATAATAATAATAATAATAATGTCAGGTCTATCACCATCACCACTACTACGATGAGAGTACACTCTTTCTCCTTTCCTCTCTTTACTTAATAATAATAATAATCAGTTGTTAGGTAGTGAAGGGTTAAATGTTGAAACCGAAGTTTTTATTTTTGCTGCACAAGATAATAATAATAATGATGGCAGGTTTAACACCATCACCACTACTACGATAACAATAACAATAATAATAATAATAATAATAATAATAATAATAATAATAATAATAACTGAAGTTGTTATTCTTGCTGAACAGGACCAATACTTGCTAACTAGAAATTACCAAGCACACATAATGATTCTGTGAGAAATATCCACAAACAATTGACCATCTTATACCAGGTTGCGTGGTATTGGCACCCACTGAATATAAAACCCGGCATGCCACAATGGGCCAATATCTGCAACACCTACGGAAAGGAAACTACAATATTCCCCACTCAGGAGCCTCTTTCTTAAATACGCGTAACCGTAACCGCAAGTTCTCTTCTTACAGTTTCTTCTCTAGCTTGTGGAACTCGCTTCTGACTTCTTTTTTTCCTGTAAACTATGATTTTCAAATGGCTAATTTGCTCTTGAAATAGGCTTTTATCGTTGTCTTCGCCGTCCTCTTGCTAAAACTTTCTCATCCGAGAGATATTTCCATTTCACCGTCATATTAAAGACATAAAATTTTAAGCACAAATATATATATATATATATATATATATATATATATATATATATATATATATATATATATATAATTCACCTTAGAAGAAAATTAAAAAGGCCAAATATTATTTACGAATTTAAATGCCCATTAAATAATTGTATTCCTGATCAATTAAAATTCTTAAATAATTATATAGGCCACACTACAATTTGATTGAAACGCAGACTTACTCTACACCTTTCTGATCAATTAGATCTCATTTAAATATTGATGAAGACCTACCGGACACTATTCGCAACGTACTTGTTGACAACACTAATATAATAGCATCATCTACATGCAATAAAAGGCTAAAAATAATGGAAGCCTTATTAATAAAAAACAAAAAAAAACAACACTTAATAATATCAACTATGAACATGGACACAATATCTTGACCGTGTTTTGGAAAATTATATAAATTATATAGATATTCATATATATATATATATATATATATATATATATATATATATATATGCAACAAACTATTTCTTATTTAACAGTTAAAATATTTCACCCTTGAAAATGGCTAAATGTATAGCCGAAAGCGCTCGGAAAAAAAGAACATTCGGCCAGTTTTTATATAATTTATCATCCGAAAAGAAGAAAATTATTGAATCACATGAGAAATTGCATTAAAAAAATAAATAAAATCACCTTCTCTGTCGTATTCAACGAAATGTGCATATATATATATATATATATATATATATATATATATATATTAGGTTGGTGCAAAAATAATGACGTAATAATGTCGTTTTTTGACGTAACGTCAAAAAACGACATTATTACGTCATTATTTTTGCACCAACCTAATATATATATATATATATATATATATATATATATATATATATATATATATATATATAACATTATCGAGGAGGCACACATTCTACATGGTAGGTTCAAGTTTCATTTAAAGGAACATTTCTGTCCACATTCACAACTTAGACATTTATTAATTGCTAATACAATTATACACAATCATGACAATAAAATACAAAAAATTTCAAATTCTTTAACCCCGCCCCTTTATGAGAAAATTACAACCAGCACTAAATAAAATTAATTAGAGTATAGCAATAATGTTTTAAAATATCTATAATAACAAGGTTTTAAAATACCTAAATTTTAATTGTTTTTAAAAATTCTATTTATAAAAGCAACATTTTAAAATGCTTATTTCTAATTGTTTTTAAATTTACAAATATAAATTAAGTTACCTCCCATAGTTAACTTTGATTTTTGAGTCAATAGAGCGCGTTGCATATATATATATATATGTATATCTTTCGATATATATATATATATATACATTTCGATACACACATACATACATACATACATATATATATATATATATATATATATATATATATATATATATAGATAGATAGATAGATAGATAAATATTAAGTTGGTGCAAAAATAAAGACGTAATACTGTCGATTTTTGACGTATTTTTAACGTCAAAAAACGTCATTATTGTTGCACCAACCTAATAGATAGATAGATAGATAGATAGATAGATAGATAGATAGATAGATAGATATACGTATATCTTTCGATAAATACGGCAGACAGGGAAGATTTAATTAAAACCTTCCTTGTCAACCATATTTAATGAAAGATATCTAAAGCAAGGTTGCTGCCCGAATATATATATATATATATATATATATATATATATATATATATATATATATATATATATATATATATATATATATATATATAGCAACCTTTGCTTTAGACAGCTTTCATTAAATGAAAGCGGGCATTGAAGTCAACACCAAGAGGCGACAGATTGTTTCATGCTAACCGCAATCGTTCGGCCACGTGCGTTGTGTTTTTATTCTATTTTTATATATGCAGATCACTGATGCATTGTGGGTAGTCTATTGTGTTATTCTAAAGGTTTTTTGGTGGGCGTGATTTGTTAATTCGTTTATTATTTACTTAGTTTATCTACTTATTTATTTGGATTAATTTATTTTACTTGTTTTTCTTTATTTTCTTTATTTTTATTTAGTCTTATTCGTTTACAGTTTTCGAATTTTATGGAACTTAGTAAAAATTTCTTGTGTCTGCATTTTGAGATTCATTTCGATCGTCTATTTAGTAGCTTCTTTTGGTCTGGGAAAGTGATTTGAGCTATTTTTTACTCCAAGCAGATTTTACAGTTTTTGGTTTGATTTTTTTTTTTAGGCTGATGTTCTTTTCCTTTCTTTTCATTATATTTTTTGTGTTATTTAGTGTATGTTTTTAATCTCCCAGATATGTTTTAGAAAGTATCGTGCTGAGCACGTATTTACTATTTGTAAAGGACGCTCTGTGAGCGTAGTTTCTTTGTTCTCAGAATCATTCAGTTACCCCTAGATATATTTTTTCTTCGATATCTGCTTTATTTTATAGTGGCTTGGTATATTACATTATTCTGCAAGCAATTGCCGTTTAAGGTACTTTCGTTTTTTATTCTGCAATTACACGTGGGCTTAATTTGTCCAGGTGGTTTGGTGATTGTTTTCGTGTTGTGCTTTTTTATAATTTGTGTCATGTGATCGTGGTAACACTAAAAATCAGCTAGAGTTGCATCAATAAAATTACACAATTTTTTTTTATTTTTGTGCTGTTTTATTTTCATTGGTTAATTAGGTTTATTGTGCATTACACTGTGCCACCAGTATATGTATAGACATACATATATATGTATATGTTTATGTATATGGATGTGCGGATGGTGTAATGGATGTCGGCACGGATTGAGAAATTGGACAGGGGAGTTCGACTTCCAGTCGAGTTCGTTACAGTCACTTATGGAAATATATGAATCCACGTCTTAATGCAATATATTGCTGCTGGGTTCAAATAAGGCGACTAGCCCATATATATATATATATATATATATATATATATATATATATATATATATATATATATATATATACACAAATATAGATAACTAGACTCGTTTCGAAAAACCCTCGAATTTTTGATTTGCCAATAATCAAATCAATCTCGAGGGAAAAAAGGTTTTAAAAAAAGAAAGAGCTACAAACATGAACTACTGCCGAAAAAAATCGCACAGATGCAGGTCTGAAGCCCAAAGAAAAAAAACCGATACGAGTAAACAACTAACTAACAAAAGAGCTCAATACAACCGTAGAGCAGATCTAGATACACCTAGTGAGCCAGACAAACCTACCTAGGTTTCACCTAAACGGATCGTCAGGGAAAGTTCGGCTAACGAGGTAAAGAGAAACGCATATTTATAGGCGATAACTAAAATTATACCACGTGACCAAAGAACCACAAACACAAACACCTAAGTGTGTGGGTGGGGGCTTAAATATTTATTCAACAAAAATGGGGAGGGAGGGAACAAAAACACAAATATTAAGGTGGAATGACAAATAAGCGGGAAAACGTCTAATTTAGTAGCCAAGATTTTTTATGTCTACATACGTTAAGGATTTCAGTTTAATAGTTGGTTAGGTTGATCATATAAAGCTATGGCTAATTTCTCCTCTGCACATAATTTACAAAATTTATGGCCTGCTTTATATTTGGGGCATTTTTTTAATATTTCCCATTAAAGGATGGGGTCTATATTATCTTCTTGTTTGGTTTTCCATACATAGGTAGATAGCGTGGTACTATGCTTAAATTTATCGTTTTTAAAACTACTCGTGTGGTTATAATATCTTTTTTTAAATGTATCCTGAGTAGCACCTATGTATGTTTTAGGGTTAGTATCCTCGCTATTTTTGTAAATTGGTTTATCAAGTGAGTTTTTCTTTTTCTAGTTTTACAGATAAGATGTTTAGCCACATTGACGCCATTTGTTGTAAGAATCACTGTTTTCCTCTTGCGAAGGATTGTTAATTAATTTGAAACTTTTAAAACCATTTATTTTACATTCAACGTCATCACTTGATAAGACACCGAGGGTGTTCAAACAATATGGCTATTTTTGTAGTGATTTTATAACATATTTATGTTATAAATTTTTTTTAAATAAATAATTATATCTGCTCTACTTTGTATTGAGCACTCTTTTAAGAATAGTAATTGTTGGTTATTGGAATTCCTTCCATATACACCAATCATATACTTGTATATATATATATATATATATATATATATATATATATATATATATATATATGAACGTTATTTCAATCCTTCATGAACTTCCAATCCTTAGCTATGATTAATTAATGATGAGCATGTCTTTTTTAGTTTATGATCGATTTCATCACGATTCTTCTGTTAAGTTTGGAGAGAAATTATACATTCTGACGGCTCTAACATAATTCGAACGCTTAAATCGTTACTAAAGTCACAAAAACTCACATATAAAGGTATTCTACTAAAAGACAGCATACAAGTTAATAATAATAATAATAATAATAATAATAACAATAATAATAATAATGGAGCCATAGATGGACTTAAACCTTTATATGTAATAACGTTTATATTAAATATCAGTAAATAAATAATTAATAAAACTAAATTATTTTTTAACAGAATAAATACTCAAATATTTTTAACATATTAATCGAAATTATCTTAGCGTTTACTATGCAACAGAAAATGAGTCTGATTTTTCATGATGCGAAAAGGAAGAGAAATTGAAATATGTTTTTTTTTAATTTTAAATCCGGGTTGTTTAAATAAGAAGTGTGACCTAAAATAGGGGATAATTTCTGGAAAATACCCAGGATGACGCCTGATTTCCTCAGCCGCTGTTTCTCGGCAAGAGATCCACGCTCTTTAAATTTTCTTCTATCGTCAAAGTTGTTATTGTCATCGTGTCTTCCTCGGATAAATTAAACTTCATTTTCGAATGCAATTTTCCTAACCAGCTTCCGTCAAAATATATAAGAAGGATACTTTGTCATTGTTGCTTGGAAAGAAATTATTTCGCGCTATTTTTTCCCAGCGCCAATCCCCCAAAATAAAATGCAATTAAATAGTTTAAAAAAAAATAAAATAAAATAAACGAATAAAAAAAAGAAAAGAAAAGATTTTTTTTCTCACTGAAAGAAACAGAAGAACGTTTATTTTTAAGATTTTAGGGAGGAGAGCAATAGTTCCCTAACATTTTTTTTTCTCTAGGCCGCATTTTCGGAATTAAAATTTCCTCGCGCCTTAGCAAATTTTATGTGATAAAAAGTACATTAAAAAATAATAAAAAAAAACATAGAGAGAAAGTTAAAGGGGAGATAACCGCGGATTCAAAGTCAGAACATAATAATTGATAACTCTCTCCTCCAATTTGCGGACCTTAGTTACTATATTCTTAACACTTAATATAATATCACAATGATAAAATCGGCCAATTATTATTTTCAACTATTTATGCTGGACCTTCTGGATGCAATTACGAGTAGTTCATAATGATGTTTTAAATTTAAAGAAAGAAAAAAGATAAAAAGGAAAAAAAAAAGAAAGACAGAAAGGAAAAAAAAAGAAAGAATATTTATTTTTGGCATATGAATATTTTTGATACTGTGACTAAATCTTTGATTGTCATTCAATCATTCCGCCTCATCTGCTATCATCTTCTGACGCACCTATGGGGCGCGCCACACCGTTTGGGAGATACAGCATTTGAGTTAATTTATCGTTGCAATAAAGTACTGGATTCAATTCTCTCACAGCGTTCAATAAACTTAAACCTGTGTCGAAACGAACCAAAGCTTCTCTTCCTACTGTGATATTCCGCAAACAAATCTACAAATACCACTCTCACTCTCGCTCTCTGTCTCTCTCTCTCTCTCTCTCTATATATATATATATATATATATATATATTAAATATTTTTTTAAATGATTGCTCTAGCCGTTATCATAGTAATTTTAATTTTTAAAATGAATATGCTTATAAAAACGCGTAAATTTCAAGAATTAGTTATTCAAAAAAAAAAAAATTCGCTTGAAGATGGAACAGAGCTTGGTACTTGAATTCAATTTATTTCAAATAATTGTATTGAATTTTTCGGCTATTGTTTTGAAACATGAGAACTCTTATGTAGTCATGGAATCATATTTTTAAATAAATAATTACATACATACATATATACATATATATATATATATATATATATATATATATATATATATATAGATAGATAGATAGATAGATAGATATATATATATAGTTGGATCGAAGCTACTTTGCTCACGCACATCAATCCAAGTAAATATGTTAACTCTATCGCTGATATTGAGCGCTTTCCAATAAGTAACGTGCATATATAATATAGAACTAATATATTGCATAATAATTATAAAAATTGCATATATATATATATGTATATATATATATATATATATATATATATATATATATATATATATATATATATATATATATTTGAAGAAATATAGTCTTAAAATGTGCTATATTTATGGGATAAAGTGCTCAATATCAGAGATAGAGCGTGTGTAAATATAAAAGTGAACATAGAAGTCAACACTTAGAGGCGACAGGCTGTTTCATGCTAGACGGAATCGTCAAGGCGATTGCGTCTCTCTCTCTCTCTCTCTCTCTCTATATATATATATATATATATATATATATATATATACAGACAAACACATTATACATATATATATATATATATATATATGTAGAAACAGATAGATAGATATGTACAGAATGATATATATATATATATATATATATATATATATATATATATATATATATATATATATATATATATATATATATATATAGAGAGAGAGAGAGAGAGAGAGAGAGATAGATAGATAGAATCAGACTGAAATAAATAGATAATCATACTGATAGATTTAAATATATATAACGCCTTCAGCAGAAGGGCGTTTTCAACAAAAAATCGAAAATTGCTTTTTTGTCTGCAAATTATTCATTATTTCATGCCCTATTTGAGCACCTCGCGGTGGTGTAATTGTTAGCACGCTTGTTTCGTTTGATCATTTACGACTGAGTTGTGAGTTCGATCCTATTTGGGTGCACCATAGTTTCAGCTTTGTGTCACATCTGACCTGGGTTTGGAAAATCTCTATCATATCCAAGTATCTTACAAAAAATTAGAGCCGATTACGCAGTATTTCAAACTCAATTTACGTTTATAGTTCGTACCCATGAGATGAGGTAACGTAAACCGTAGATTTATCTGCGGAATATCATTGCGTTATTGTTACACGTTTATAGTGAAATCATTAAGTTATTTTTTTTTTTTTTTTCAAAAGTATTTTATTTTTGGTCGTATATTAATTTAAAATATTCCTTTTTACAGGTTTTATTTTTGAAATGGAATAAGATCATTCTAAATTTCTAAATTTCGCTCTTACCTATCAAAATGACTGGAAGAAAGCAATCTAAAAACAACAATGGAAAAGAGAGGTAACAAAGCATAAACGAAACAGTTCCAATTTGTTCAACTTAGGAAACTTAGCATTGCAGTCAAAGTATTCTAAAATGTTGCCAATAACAAAGGAGAAAATTAAAAATACCTGGCAACAAATCAAATATAGCATCAAAATTATTTTTCTTTATTTGCTATGTAACTAAATGCATAATTGTCAACAATGTTTACATAAAACTTGATATTTCCTATAATAAATTCTTAATAAATGTTATTATTGTTATTATTTTACTTAAGTGTAAGCTAGTTCTACATTTACAATTCATTACGGCTAATCTTGAAAAAAAAAAAAAAATTTTGATCAAAACTGCATAAAGATTTTAAAGCTCGTATTGTCGCAAAATTATCAAATGTTGAATACGCCTCTCCTCCGCCGACTGCGTCATATATTAAAAAAAAATATTACATTTAAAATCCTCATCGGCCCCTCTCCTTCATGCGCATATGTAGCCTCATCAACGTAAACATTACTTTAGTTTGCTGAAGTCCTGATGAAACGCGACTCACGAGAACTTTTTCAAATTTTGTCATAGATTTCCCTAATATTAGATATATACAAATGTTCATTTTTTTTTTTTTTTTTTACCTATCTGTTTCCGACATTGACTTCTGTCTCTGGTTTTTCAAAAGGACTTCACAGGGAACTTTTGCGCATGCGTATTTTATATCCGTTTTACATTGGTCACACCTAGAAAAAGAATGAAGTAGTATTATGAACCTAGGAGTGTCGTTTCTTGACTTTCCCCGGATTGTCGAACAAAGAAAGAACAAATTGGTATTGTGAATGTACAAATGTCATTTATGTTTCTAAAAGATTTTCTTATATATGAGATGTCTGACGAAAAAGCATCCGGTCTGTTGCTATGGCAGGAGAGCTAAATTACGCAGCTTGAAACCGCTTGACACAGACTCACCTTGAATTCTGTCAGGCATACACCGTCAGTGTTTCCACAAATTTTCTTTTCTGGACCTCGTTTTAGGAATTACAATTTGCTCGCGCCTCACCAAATTTTATGTGATAAAAAGTAAATTTAAAAAATAAAAAATAGCGGGAACATTAAAGGGAGATAACCACAGATTTGAAGTAACATTATCATTGATAACTCTCTCCTCCAATTGGCAGAAACTAATTACTATTAATTCTCGATATAATGCAAAAATATCACATTGATAAAATCGGTCAATAATTATTTATAACTCGTACAATTATAAGTAATCCATATTAATAATTTAAATTTTGAAATCATATTTATTTTGACATATGAATTTTTTAAAAATAATTTTTAAATATTTGATTGTCTTTCAATCATTCCGCTTCACCTGCTATCATCTTCCGTCGAACCTATGAGGCGCGATTCACTGTTTGGGAACATCTGAAAGACATCAGCAGTGGACCTAGAGTGGCAAAAATTATACTGTTTGTCGTTCAGAAAGTGATCAAGTAGTTTCATGATCATGATAGCCACAAAACGTTTTCTGAAATACGAAGGAGGCTGAATGGGCGATATTGAAATGACGATGAGCGCTCGACAACATTCTTGTGAACAGGGCAGTTGATACTGATTGAGAAAGCGTGGATATAGAAAACATTACCATTTCTGGTAGCAGTTAAACAGCTTTTCTAAGGATGGAGATAGATCTTAAGAACTTTTTTTCTTTAGGCCTCATTTTTGGAAATAAAATTCGCTCGGAAAATTTTATGTGAAATAAAATAACTTTCAAAAATAAAAATGTACGGTGGGTTAAAGGGAGATAACCACGGATTCAAAGTCAAAACATTATCATTGATAACTCTCTCCTCTAATTTGCGGACCCTAGTAAATATAACTATTTATGCTGCGACTCATGCATACAATTACAAGTAACCCATAATAATATTTGAAATTTTGAAATTATATTTATTTTTTTATTAATACATTACTTTTTATTTTTGTTTTCAATCTTATTATTTTTGTTTATTTATCTATTTATTATGTTTTTGCTCTTAACCGATGTTGCACAGCACCTTCTCTTATTTCATCATCTTATTCTGTTCATATCTATCTATCCACTTGGTGCTTTGAGACACACAAGGACTACTTTGAGAGTTCTCTAATCAAATTCTGGCACCGAGTTGAGTGATTGGGGCTGCAATGCTTAGTCTCCGTAGTTGTTTGTCAGTTTGCCTCCCCATAGATGACTTCATCCTCATACTTAGGAGTTTATCCGAGTTTGAAATTCTCTTTATATTACAGTGGTTGCTTTACTTGTAGTGGTTCCAAAATTTTTTTCTCTGGGCTGCATTTTCGGAATGAAAATTTGCTCACACCTCACCAAATTTCATGTGATAAAGAACATTAAAAAAATAAAAAGTGCAGGTTAAAGAGAGATAACTACAGATTTGAAGTCAGAACATTATCATTAATAACTCTCTCCTCCAATTTGCAGACCCTAATTAGTATATTCTCAATACTTCATATAATGCAAAAATATCACAATGATAAAATCAGTCAATAATTATTTCTAACTATTTATATTGGGACTCATGCATGCAATTACAAATAATCCATAATAATATTTTAAATTTTGAAATCATATTTATTTTTGGCACATGAATTTTTTGAAACTGTTTCTAAATCTTTGATTATCTTTCAGTCATTCCGCCTCACTTGCTACTCTCTTCCATCACACCTAAGGGGCATGACGCATCGTTTGGGAACAACTGCCAGTTATAACAGGGGATAAAAGCGTTGGGTAGATCCAGTGAAAGGACCCAAAAGAGTGTGAGTTCAATACCCGGTTAAGGCAAATTACCAGGAGATAACTGACAACTGACATCCATTAAACATGGCACGTGGAACTAGAACAGTCTACCCAAGTGAGCGAAATAAAGGGTTCAGTTCGACATTCCAACCACCTGAAGAAGGCCGGAGCGTACAACGGCCAAAACGTTGTACTAAATATGGTGACAAAGATAAGGACTGTAGTTCGAATAATGTAAATAGTGTGCATAATATCTCATATCAGAAATATAGACAGATACTGAAAGGCCGAAACTTTGTGATAAATATGGCAACAAAGATGATGACAATAGTCCGAATAATGTAAATAGTGTACATAATACCTCATCTCAGAAATATAGACAGATACTGAAATGCCGAAACGTTGTGATAAATATAGCAACAAAGATGAGGACAATAGTCCGAATAATGTAAATAGTGTACATAATACCTCATCTCAGAAATAGAGACAGATACTGAAAGGCCGAAACGCTGTAATAAATATGGCAACAAAGATGAGGACAATAGTCCGAATAATGTAAATAGTGTACATAATACCTCATCTCAGAAATATCGATAGATACTGAAAGGCCGAAACGTTGTGATAATTATGGCGACAAAGATGAGGACAATAGTCCGAATAATGTAAATAGTGTACATAATACCTCATCTCAGATATAGAGACAGATACTGAAAGGCCGAAACGTTGTAATAAATATGGCAACAAAGATGAGGACAATAGTCCGAATAATGTAAATAGTGTACATAATACCTCATCTCAGAAATATAGATAGATACTGAAAGGCCGAAACGTTGTGATAATTATGGCGACAAAGATGGGGACAATAGTCCGAATAATATAAATAGTGTACATGATACCTCATCTCACAAGTATAGACAGATTTTTTCTTTTTGTTGATTTCTTTCTTTCTTTCTTTCTTTCTTTCTTTTACAATTTTTCTTTCTTTTTATATTGTTCATCCTCCGGTAATTTTTTTCCTTCTTTATTTTCTTTTGTCTTTTTTTTTTTTCGTTCTTTCAGTTTCTGTTTTTCTTCCTTCCTCCTATCATTCTTTGTGTTTTCTACTTTTTTTTATTATTTTTTATTCACCCGACCGGTTTTTAGTTTCATTCTTTCATTTTCTTTTATACTTTCTTTTTTTCCTTCGACGTTCTTGGAGTTTCTTTCTTTCCATCATTTTTCTTTCTTTTTTTTTCATTTTTTTTCTTTTTTTCATTTATTCTTTCTTTTTCCTTTCGTCTTAGCCTTATCTTAGATTCTTTCATTCATTTTCTTTCTTTTCTTCAATCACTTTTTTTTTCATCCATTTTTTTCTTTGTTTCGTTCGTTGTTTTAGTTCTTTTCGTAACTTTCATTCATTTTTTTCCATAGTTAATTTTCATTTATTCTTTTCCTTTCTCATTCGTCTTATCGTTCTTTTTTTATTTCTTTCATTCCTTTTTCTTTCTTTTTACTTCTATCATTTTGCTTTCTTTCATGCATTTTTTTTCTTTTTGTTCTTCGTTGTATCGATTTCTTTTAATAATATTTCTTTCAATATTTTTCTTATTTTTGTTTCATTTCTAACTTTTTCTCTCGTTTAGTCTTTCTTTGTTTCATTCATTATACTTTTTCATTTATTTGTCTTTCTTTCTTTCTTTCTTTCCCTTACCTGACTCTTCTTTTTTTTTCTTCCTTTCTTTCTTTTACCTTTTTCCTCTATGTTTTTTTTATTTCTTTGCCTGCCTATTCGTTACTTTCTTTTACGAAAAAAAAAAACAAACAAAAAAAAACGCCCACCTATTAACCTTCAGTCATCTTCTCGTTTTCTTCCGGACATTTTACCAACAATCTGGGCTCATTTTTCCCGCCTGGAGGCTCAGAGCTCTCATTCATTCATCCCTCCCTCCTGATTAATTAACCTGGCTCCTAAGGAACCAATCAGAGAAGACTTATTTTCACAGGCAGACAAGCTAATTGAATGCAGGGAGACCAGCAAAAACGGAGACGGAAGAAAGACAGAAAGACAGACGGGTAAAGACCGAGTGAGAAGGTAGGGTTGACGTGACTGTCCATCAAAAAAAAAAAAAATGATACAAAGAAAGAAAAAGTCTTGGCTAAGGGAACTACAAAGCAGACAATAGGAAGATGTCCTTTATTTTGAACCTGACTTAGCGAAATTCTTCGCTTACAGATAAAATAGGAAACTCTTGCAAATTATTTCACATTATTGCTGGGGGAGGGCGAGGATTGGGGTGTTTGTTTTTTAACTGAAATTTTCACCATTCAATTTTTTACGTTAGACATTTTAAAAAGTTCGTGGTTTTGAGTAAAATAGATGAAGTTTCAAGAGTTTTAGTTTCTATAGATTGTCGAATCGATTACAAATGTGTTCATCTCTCTCTCTCTCTCTCTCTCTCTCTCTCTCTATATATATATATATATATATATATATATATATATATATATATATATATTGATAGATAGATAGATAATCAGTCTATATATACATATACACTGTGGTTGATATCTATCAATCTGTGTGACTGTCTATCTACCTCTATTTCAGTATCTCACTTTCCGTCTCTCATTCTCTCTCGCTCTCTCTCTCTCTCTCTCTATATATATATATATATATATATATATATATATTTGTGTATTTAGGCAGCAATCTTGCTTTCATACAAGTTTCATTAAATATGGCAGACAAGCTCATTTGTTTAAATTTTTTATATAATTTTTCATGTGATGTTATCATTTTTTTCTTTTCAGTAGATAACTTATATAAAAACTGTCTAAATGCTTTTATCGAGTGCAAATATATATATATATATATATATATATATATATATATATATATTACATTCTGTTAATATTGATCTCTCCCACTCGCTCTCTCTCTTTATATATATATATATATATATATATATATATATATATATGTATATATTCTGTTTATATGTTAATTCATAGATACAAATATTTAAGTAAATTATCTGTCTTCTAATCAAAAGGTTCCTCTGTAGCTAAATAGTATAGCCCGTCAGGCTTTATGACTGTCCCGTGTAGGATACAGGTTCGATTCCTGTTAGTGGACACATATTTTCTATGAAATTTCTCGGCCGGTAAATGTCGTTAATACTGTTTATTATAAACAGACCATTTACTTAAATATTTGTGTCTATAAGAATCACGTAAAAACAGAAAATATATTAAAATAATCGTCTATTTTATAAACGATATTTTTATTTTAAATAGAAGCTCTGATCTTAATTAAACAGTATTCGTTATCTACCGGGAAATATTCTCAGAAAAATATGCATCCTTCGGCAGGATTCAAACATGAAACCTTCATTGGACCTAACGTGCCTGACCGGTCGGCCACGTAGAACATCCGGCCAAAAAGATCCGAATAGTGCCTTTTTGTGTGTATCGCTTTTTCTAACGAGTTGAAAGAAGAAATAGTGTAATATGATCATTATAGTGATGATGATGATGTTATATATTCCATTGGAATTGGAACTGTCATGAATTAAATAGAAAATAGTCGTTATAATAGTAATTAGACATAAAAAGATCTTCGCGGAAATAATAATAATAATAATAATAATAATAATAATAATAATAATAACATTAATAATAATAGGTCGTCCCAAAAGTTCGTAAACACTTGAAAAAAATTGAAATTTTACTCGCCAAGTAATAACAAAAACAACAAAAACTATTCCTCAAAATAAAGACCATCATTTTCCAACACTTTCTGCCATCGATCTGCAAGCTTTCGGATCTTGTGAAAGTACCATTTGGCCGGCTTCGAATCAAAAAATTCTTGACACGCTTCCACGACTTCATCAAACGAGTCGAATCGGCGGCCCTTCAGAAACTGTTGCATTGAGCGGAAAAAGCCGTAATCTGATGGAGCACAGTCAGGATTGTAGGCTGGATGTGGCAGAACCTCAACGCCGTCCAACTCTTCAAACTTGTCTTTGGTCTTCCTGGCGGTGTGTAGCTTGGCATTGTCCTGCTGCATCAAAGCGCGCTTTCGGTTGATCAGAGCCGGGTACATTTGCTTCAACTTTTCGTAGACGCGCTCCAGTTGCTGACAGTAAAATTCGGCACTGATGGCACGACCATTCGGAACCAACTCAAAATACACGATTCCTTCAAAGTTCCACCAAACGCAGAACATGACTTTCTTGCCAAATCGATCTTGTTTTGGAACCGACGGTATCTCTTGCCCTTTCTGAACCCATCTCTTGTCTCGATTGTGCTGGATTCTGTTGCATAAAAATTCAATTTTTCGCAAGTGTTTACGAACTTTTGAGACAACCTAAAAATAATAACAATAATAACAATAATAACAGTAATAATAATAATATTTGCGGAAAGGAAATTGCCAGAAACTGGTATGAACATCCCTCAGACCCAGTTACAGACAAAGGACCTGTACGAATTTCTGCACTGGCAGAACAATCAAAGCTAAAAACGGTGCTAACCCCAAATGCAATTCTTTGATGAATATCCGAAAACAATTGACCATCTTGCTTCAGGTTTCCCGGTGTTAGCATCCACCGAATATAAGAGTCGGCATGATAGATTGGGCCAATATCTGCAAATTTTACGGGAATTAAACTGCAAGAAATTGGTATGAACATCCCCCAGACCCAGTTACAGAGATAGGGCCTGTGAGAATTTTATAGGACTTCATAATACACACAATCAGAAGAGTCAAAGCTAGAAGAAGAAGAAGGAGGAGGAGGAGGGTATGTAAAATATCCCAAGCCGGTCATGGTAGAAATTGATGAGAGCAACAGACGAGGAACCGAAATAAAAAGAAATAATAAGTAACAAAAATAACATTTAAGAAGGGAATAATTACAGAAACACTCTGAATAAATTTAGATTTAAATTTTGGCACTAGGATTAGGGTACTGGAACAAAATGAACTCTATAGGTACCTAAAGATTAGCGAAGGAGATGGAATACAGCATACCCAAATGAAGGAGAAGGTAAGAAAGGCGTACTACAGGTGTGTGCGTCTGGTACTAAATACCGAGCTGAATTCAAAAAACAGAATATCAGCCATAATCACCTTGGCTGTCCATCCTAAATTGGACCATAACTGACATTAAGCAAATACACGCCAAAACTAGAAAGCTTCTCACTTGCCACCACAGGTATCACCCCAAAGCTGATGTTGATCGTCTATCCCAGATTCGAAGGAGGCAGAGGATTAGTTCAACTAGAACCGTCTGACAAAACTAAAACATTTTGCCTTCAAAGATATCTGGAAGGTACAGAAGACTGGATGATGATCTGTGATCCGATTACTATTGGTACAGTCTCAGTCTTCATTCACCACATCCTGTTAATCTCGATCTCCAGGTCCTTGTATTTGGATAATTTCTCGATAATTTCGATGGAAATGTTTCTCTCAGAGGGTACTCCTATGTCAATAAGTATGCTGAAAATATGGTCGACAGTTTCATCATATTTTCTGCAGATCCTGCATTTCGGCTTAGTTCAATCCTTGATTATGTGACAGTGATAGAATCTGTTTGTGACGCTTTGGTCCTCAGCTGCAATAATTAGGCCTTCTGTTTCAGCTTTCAACCCTTGTGCCCCTCAGCCACTGATGTATTTTCTGTTGGTCCAAATCTGCTTATTTCGTTCTTTTTAGATATTTGCCACGCAACGCCTTGTCCTCCCAGTTTTGTTGTAATTTCATTTGGCCTAGATATTATTTTTATTATTATTATTATTATTATTATTATTATTATTATTATTATTATTATTATTATTATTATTAAGTAAAGAGAGGAAATGAGAAAGACTGTACACTCATCGTAGTTGTGGGGATGGTGTTAGACTTGCCATTATTATTATTATTATTATTATTATTATTATTATTATTAAGTAAAGAGAGGAAATGAGAAAGACTGTACTCTCATCGTAGTTGTCGGAATGGTGTTAGACCTGACATTATTATTATTATTATTATTATTATTATTATTATTATTATTATTATTAAGTAAAGAGAGGAAATGAGAAAGACTGTACTCACATCGTAGTTGTGGGGATGGTGTAAGACCTGACATTATTATTATTATTATTATTATTATTATTATTATTATTATTAAGTAAAGAGAGGAAATGAGAAAGACTGTACACTCATCGTAGTTGTGGGGATGGTGTTAGACTTGCCATTATTATTATTATTATTATTATTATTATTAAGTAAAGAGAGGAAATGAGAAAGACTGTACTCTCATCGTAGTTGTCGGAATGGTGTTAGACCTGACATTATTATTATTATTATTATTATTATTATTATTATTATTATTATTATTATTATTAAGTAAAGAGAGGAAATGAGAAAGACTGTACTCACATCGTAGTTGTGGGGATGGTGTAAGACCTGACATTATTATTATTATTATTATTATTATTATTATTATTAAGTAAAGAGAGGAAATGGAAAGACTGTACTCTCATCGTAGTTGTGGGGATGGTGTTAGACCTGACATTATTATTATTATTATTAAGTAAAGAGAGGAAATGAGAAAGACTGTACTCTCATCGTAGTTGTCGGAATGGTGTTAGACCTGACATTATTATTATTATTATTATTATTATTATTATTATTATTATTATTATTATTATTATTAAGTAAAGAGAGGAAATGAGAAAGACTGTACACTCATCGTAGTTGTGGGGATGGTGTTAGACTTGCCATTATTATTATTATTATTATTATTATTATTAAGTAAAGAGAGGAAATGAGAAAGACTGTACTCTCATCGTAGTTGTCGGAATGGTGTTAGACCTGACATTATTATTATTATTATTAAGTAAAGAGAGGAAATGAGAAAGACTGTACTCACATCGTAGTTGTGGGGATGGTGTTAGACCTGACATTATTATTATTATTATTATTATTAAGTAAAGAGAGAAAATGAGAAAGACTACTCTCATCGTAGTTGTCAGAATGGTGTTAGACTTGACATTATTATTATTATTATTATTATTATTATTATTATTATTATTATTATTATTATTATTATTTCCTTTGGTTTTTGTTCTATACTTATTTTCTTTCCGGGTCCCAACAAGAGAGATAAGGCCGGAAACATCTTCATGACATTTTCCACTGATCATTTTGTAAAAAAATCAACAACAAAAACCTCTTGAGAACACACACATTTTAGATAAATAAAACTCTTTGTAAGGTGTGAGGTCTACTTGTGAGTACAAGTTTTTGTATTTCTTTATTCATGGGCTACCAGTAATCCCTTCAATGAGTCACTCGGAATATTTTCCCATCAATCCGAGTGCTCTAACTACAACTGGAATTATTGATGTCCTCACGTGATTCATTTTTTTTCTTTTTAGATTTCCACAAGATCCTTGTATTTTGATAGTGTCTTGAAGATCAAACATACATTATAAACAGCAGAGAGTGCCATGTCAGTAAGAAAGGTCATTCTGTTTTTGTGACCTTTGATCACGATGTCTGGGCGATTAGCTTTGATTTTTTGTCTGTTTGCATTGTGGAATCCCATAAAATTGTTACACGTCCTATGTCTATAAACTTGTATGGATTGTGTTCCTACTAGTTTCTTGCAGCTTACTTTCCGCAAAAGTTGCATATTTTCCAGTGCAAATATTGGCTCACTCTAAGTTTTATATTCAGTTGGTGTTAACACAGTGCAACCTGATACAAGATGGTCAATTGTTTCTGGATATTTATCCCCAAATCTGTATTTTGGGCCAACACAATTTTTCAGTATGTGTGCTTGGTAATTTCTAGTAAATAAGCATTGGTCCTGTGCTGCAAGCATAAAACCTTGGGTTTCATCATTTATTTCTACACTACATAACCATTCATGAGAAATGGGTTTCTCTATATCGGCTTGTTTTGTACTGGTAGGGTATTTACCACGAAGAGGCTTACCCTGCTTTCGTTGCTATATTTGCCATCTTCTATTTGATTTTATTTCTTTTTCATTTCTTTGCCCCTGCAGTAGACGCATAATGGTTCATTTGCACTTCTTCACCGACTTAAAATTCCCTTTTGAATTTGTTGGCTTCTTTTATTATTATTATTATTATTATTATTATTATTATTATTATTATTATTATTTTCTTTGATTTCTGACGTTTACACATTTCTTTCCGGGTCCCTCAGGTTAGAAATGGCATCATGACACTTTCTACTGACAAAAAAAAAAATGACATAGATAAAGCCCTTCGTAAAGTGTGGGCTGTACTTGTCAGAACAATTTTTTGTATCTCTTTCAGGCATGGACTTCCAGGAATCCCTTCAATTAGTCTACTGCAATCTTTTCCAACCAGTCCTAGTGCTCCAACTACAACAGGGATTGTTGATGTTCCCATATGCCACATTTTCGAGATTTCTATTTCAAGGTCCTTGTATTTTGACAGCTTTTTGAATATCTTCAATGATACATTGCAGTCAGCAGGGACTGCCATATCAATAAGGATGCACCGTTTTTGTTTGTGGTCTTTAATAACAATATCTGGGCCGTTGGCCTTGATTGTTTTGTCAGTGTGTATTGTGTAATCCCATAGAATTGTAAAAGGTCCTATCTCCGTAACCGGGTCTGGGTGGTGTTCATACCAGTTTCTTTCAGTTTCCTTCCCGTAGAAGTTGCAGATTTTCCAGTGCAGATATTGGCCCACTCTGTCATGTCGGGTTTTATATTCAGTGGGTGCCAACATCGTGCAACCTGATACAAGATGATCAATCGTTTCTGGATATTTATCACAGAATCTGCATTTTGGGCTGACACAGTATTTTAGTATATGTGCTTGATAATTCCTAGTTAGCAAGCATTGGTCCTGCGCAGCAAGGATAAAACCTTCAGTTTCCGCTTTCAACCCTGCACTGCGTAGCCACTGATGGGTACGGGTTTTATCTACATCAGCTTGTTTGGTACGGGTAGAGTATTGGCCATGAAGTGGTTTATATTGCCATCGCTTCTGTATTTGGTCGATTGCATTCGTCGTCTTTGCTGTCTTTTTTAAGTATTTTGCAGTTTCAGCCGGTGTATTGTGCTGTAGTTGCATCTCTACGTCTATTTGAAACTCCATTTTGAATTTGTTGGCTTCTTTCATTACGGATTAAAGACGCTTACTATTTTCATGTTCCTTGACGCATACCATCATCCAGTCTTCTGTAGTTTCCAAGTATCTTTGGAGGCCAATTGTTGTAGTTATGCAGGACAGTTCTAGTTGAACTAATCCTCTGCCTCCTTCGGATCTGGGTACATACAGACGATCAACATCAGCTTTGGGATGATGCATGCGATAGCAAGTGAGAAGCTTTCTCGTTTTGGCGTCCATTCGCTTAATTTCAGCTATGGTCCAGTTAAGGACATTAAAGCTGTAATGCACCACAGGGACAGCCAATGTGTTTATAGCTGATATTCTGTATTTTGAGTTTAGTTCAGTATTTAGTACCAGACGTACACGCCTGTAGCACTCTTTTCTTATTTTTTCCTTCATTTGGGGTGTTGTATGCCATCTCCTTCGCTAATTCTTAGGTACTTATAAGCTTCATCATGCTCCAATTCCCTAATCTTTGTGAAAAAATCTAAATCTATTAAGGGTGTTTCTGTAATTCTACCTTTCTTGAGTGTTACTTTCGCACATTTATCTAATCCGAAGTTCATGCCTATGTCGTCACTGAAGTATTTTACAATATTGAGGAGGCCTTTCAACTCATTGTCGTCTTTGGCAAAGAGTCTGAGATCATCCATGTAGAGAAGGTGATTGAATATTTTCTTATTTATTTTGTAACCATAGATACTGTTGTTCAGTTCATGTGTAAGAGGGATTAAGGATAAAAAAAACAGAAGGGGTGACAGAGAGTCTCCTTGAAAGATTCCACGTCGGATATTCAGACAGTTGGATATGGCAGTGCCCCCGGTGTGACTAAGGTATAGTCTTAAGGATCCAAGAATGTGAAACACTATCAAAGGCTTTACGATAATCAATCCACGCTCCACTTAGATTTCTGCGTCGTCTCCTGCAATTTTCCAGGATCATTTTATTTATTCATAAGTTGATCTTTACAGCCATATGAACCTCTTCTGCATCCCTTCTGTTCCAGTGGGAGAATGCTGTTTGTTTCGAAAAAGGAATAAGTGCGGTTTGTCAGTACAGACGTGATCAACTTATACGTTGTGGAGAGACATGATATCGGTCTATAATTTTTCGGGTCGTCTGTTTCAGTTGTTTTTGGTATGAGGTATGTAATACCTTCAGTAACCCATTCCGGGATTTTATTGGGATTATTTACAAGCGTTGATAATGTTTTTGCAAGAATTTCATGGGTAGATGAGAGATGATACAGCCAGAAATTGGGCAACTTGTCATTTCCTGGGGACTTCCATTTTTGGGATTTCGTTAGAGCTTGACTAACATCTTCTGTGGATAATATTTTCCCATTATTGCAGAGGTGTATCCAGCAGTCGTTCTTCCTCACGCCGTATCCCTTCTGCATTTGGGTTATATTCCTTTGGGCTGCTCCAAATATTTTCCCAAAATGTCTGTACATTATCTATCGATGGTGTCCTTTCGACATGGAAAGGTGTTTTTCCAATTTCCCTGTAAAATTTCTTAAAATCTGTTCGGAATATTTTATTTTGGCGATAGAACCTACAACGTTTTTCGTATCGTCTTGTTCTCTGTGCTTTTAGCTGAAGTTTCTGTTTCAGCATTTCCTTGATCGATGGAATATCAATTAGGGATTTAATGCTATATTTCCGCTTGATCTTTTTGGATTTACGTGTGGAAATATTAGGGTTTCTGGTGAGCTCATCTAATATAGAAAGCTCACATCTGATTTGTTTTATTTCTCGTATCAGTTTGGTTTTCCAAGTTGGTTCTCTGTGTCTGTTAATTTTATTTATTGTCTTGACCCCAAGCTTCCGAGTCGCTGCTAGAGCTGTTGCGTATATGACGTTGTTAACTTCTGTGATGTTTCGCGGTGGTTTATCTGTTAACAGTGTTTCCAGGGCAGCATTGTATATTTTCACGATGTGCTTGTTGGAATTCGTCATATGGATTTTCGGGAGCTGGTCTCTGTCTGACAATTGTATGAAAGTTACTCTGCTGAGTAGTTGGATGACGTCATTTTTCGCCTCGGTGATTTCAGCTTCGTGGTTTTCAAGGAATTCTAACTTAATGTACCTGGAGTCATCGTCAGCGACAATTTTTGGAGAACTGCAGGTTGTGTCTAAGGTCGGGTCTTGGGTTTCATTTCCTGGGAGATTATTTCGTATTTCATTCGCTTTAGCGTCCACCTCATCCTCTGTCGCATTCCTTATTTCTACATTCGTCTCATTAGAGTTTGAGTGATGGGTCATAGTATTTTGCCTTATATCTAATTTTATCTTATCTATTTCTGCCTTTAAGAGTCTGTTGTTTCGCATGATATCCCTACGGACATTGGCAAGCATGTTTGGATTGAAGTTAGGTCTTATATCATTTCCCACCATACTTCTCCATATTTGGTATGTTTGATTGGTGGTGTTCTTTGCTAGGTTTTCGAGTGCAGTGAAGAAAGATGTCATGACTTCTCGATACTCTTCGCGGCTCCATTTCGTTCGTTTCATTTTTACTAGTCGATTTGGCATTGAGACACTTGGTCCAAGGTTGGCGATAATCCGGGTTTGGTGACCTAGTGTCTCTTCGTGTGTGGAAGAGTTTGTTCCAGTGACAGACTTTTCGTCCTCAGACTGGTTCCTCTCTGAGGGACGCGGCCCTTGTTGTTCCGGTTGACGGCTGATCCGTTATGAGATATTATTTGTATTCATTGAAATTGGTAGAGATGCGTTTTAACCTTGACCGCCAAGGGGTAATTATGTTCAGGTTACCAGCTTTAGGACGAGACTCGAAGAAGGTCCAAGAGCACGCCCAAACAATGCGATTGTGGGTTTATTAATATCTCGAAGTTAAAAAGTTCATAACAGTGTATGGTATTCAGTGGGGTAGTCAGTGGGGTAGACAATACTAAGTTTTAACTTAGTATAAGTCCAAGGGTGATAAATAGACTTAAAAAAAATGGTGAATTGAAAAGGAAAGAGTTAACTTGAGTCAAAAGGATTTAGAATCATATCAAAGTACAGGAAAAGTATCATCAAAGATACTACATTTACCATTTCTTACAACTTCGGAGCATGGCACAAGTGACTTTCCACAAATGTTCAATTTTCCGTCGCCAACGACAGATACTTATCAAATTTTATGGGGTAGGCTGGACTTATACTACAGATTGGTGGGGGGGGGGGATATCAAAGAATTCATTCAACAAAGGGGTAGGAGCAAGGTGATAAAAGTTATACTTTTCCGGTCATCTCTCAACCTACTAGCCGCTAAAAGATATATTTTTAAATTTTCACTCAAAGAGATGATAGTCAAAGGGCAGAGCATTGTAGGAAAATTACAGCTGTAGCCATGAAAAAAAATATAATACAATATGATCCCTGTCAATGCAGATACATACACATGTACATTCTATATATATATATATATATATATATATATATATATATATATATATATATATATAGAGAGAGAGAGAGAGAGAGAGATAGATAGATAGAGAGAGATGTTAGCAAACATATACATTATTATTATTATTATTATTATTGTATTTTCTTTTAATTTCTGGTGTGTATTCATTTCTTTCCCATCTGATTGGTGCTCATACCAAATTTCTTGCAGTTTCCGTAAAACTTGAAGATTTTCCGATGCAGATATTGGCACACTCTTTCATGCCAGGCTTTATATTCTGTAGATGAATACCGTGCAACCTGATAATAGACGATTGTTTCTGGATATTTATCACAGAATCTGAATTTTGGGATAACAGAATTTTTCAGCATGTGTCCTTGGTAATTTCCACTTAGTAAGCATTGATCCTGTTGAGCAAGAGTAAAACCTTTGGTTTTAGATTTTAACCCTGCACTACGTAGCCACCAATGGGCACGGGGTTTGTCTACATCAGCTTGTTTGGTAAGGGCAGAATATTAACAGTGAAGAGGTTTATCTTACCATCGTTTCTATATTTGATTCACTGCATTTGCCTTTGCTTTCTTTTTTAAGGCTTTTTGCAGCTGCAGTCGGTGTATTGTGTTTTAGTTGAATTTCTTCACCCACTTCAAAACTCCATTTTGAATTGGTTGGCTTCCTTTATTATTGAATAAAGTTTCTTACTTCTTTCATGTTCTTTGACACAGATCATCATCCAGCCTTCTGTAGTTTCCAGGTATCTTTGAAGGCCGAATGATGTGGTTTTGTAAGACAGTTCTAGTTGAACTAATCCTCTGGCTCCTTCGGATCTGGAAACCTACCGATGTTGAACATCAGCCTTTGGATAATGCGTTCGGTGGCAAGTGAGAAGATTTATTGTTTTAACATCCATTCGCTTAAGCTATGGTCCAATTAAGGATGTTGAAAATGTTCATTTTTTAAACACTATATTTTTATTTTTTATTTTCGTCTGTCGGCTTGAATATTCGAGAAATCTCATTAAAGAAAAATACATGCTCCCTGAGAGAATTTAAACCTGTGTCTCACTGGGCAGAGTGAACCGGCGTTAGATACGACGTGCTTTAACCGACTCGGGCACGAAGAGACTATGCCGATCAAGCAAAGATGAATAGTGCCTTTAACTGAAATTCCTCTCCTCATCGACTAATGAATGTTCCGTATCTGCTCAGATCTGCTTCGTATCCTAATCTAAACAAAGAAGCAATAGATCTTTTTATTTATTAATCCGACAGATTATGCTTTAAAGTGATAAAAATAATCCTATTAAATCAAAATTAGCGATTACCAATATAGTGTACTAATTAACTGTCCAGTATAGGTCTGTGTTTATTATCATAACTCAATTAGCTATATCGGTCATACCACAACCTCCTTAATTAAGCGTCTCACATGTCACTTATCTGACTAAAGTGCCATAAAAAAGCATTTAGCCGCCCACAATGCACATAAGAAAAATTCTGGTTGATGACACGATCGTTCTAAGGCCTTAATAGGAACCTGTATCGCAAACAGGGAAATATAGAGAACGTACTGTACAGTAATTACTGCTTCAAATCAAGGTCCTTAATGTTTCATGTAATATAAAGTCGCAGACCTAAATCTAAAACAGAATTGTATTAAGCCTAGGCCTGGAGGATACCTGCCATTAATTTTTCATCTGGCTGTACCGGACCATGGAGTTCCGGATCACTGAGCATTGGATTAAAGAGGTTGTACTATATTAAAAAAGATAAAAGCAAAAACAACAAAAAAAAAAAATAACAAAAAGGGGTTAACACCAAAAAATATGGCGTGTCCATGACGTCTCTTTACAATTTACAAAATATATTACAAATGCAATTGATAAGATACCTTAATCAAATAGATAGATACATAGATATTGAAAGCGATAGATAGATAGATAGATAGATAGATATGAACAGAATAAGATAAGAAATTAAGATAGATATACACGATGTCCATAATGTCTTTTTACAATTTACAAAATATATTACAAATGCAATTGATGAGATAACTTAATCAGATAGATAGATAGATAATGAAGTGACTACGATAGATAGATAGATAATGAAGAGACTAAGATAGATAGATAGATAGATAGATAGATATGAACAGAGATAGATAGATAGATAGATAGATAGATAGACAATGAAGAGACTAAGATAGATAGATAGATAATGAAGTGACTAAGATAGATAGATAGATAGATAGATAATGAAGAGACTAAGATAGATAGATAGATAGATAGATAGATAATGAAGAGACTAAGATATATAGATAGATAGATAGATAGATAGATATGAACAGAGATAGATAGATAGATAGATAGATAGATAATGAAGAGACTAAGATAGATAGATAGATAGATAGATAGATAGATAGATAATGAAGAGACTAAGATAGATAGATAGATAGATAGATAGATAATGAAGAGACTAAGATAGATAGATAGATAGATAGATAGATAGATAGATAGATAGATAGATAGATAGATATGAACAGAGATAGATAGATAGATAGATAGATATGAACAGAGATAGATAGATAGATAGATAGATAGATAGATAGATAGATAATGAAGAGACTAAGATAGATAGATAGATAGATAGATAGATAGATAGATAATGAAGTGACTAAGATAGATAGATAGATAGATAGATAATGAAGAGACTAAGATAGATAGATAGATAGATAGATAGATAGATAGATAGATATGTATGAATGAACAGAATGAGGTAGATAGATAGATAGATAGATAGATAGATAGATAGATAGATAGATAGATAGATAGATAGATATAAACAGAATAAGAGATTAAGATAGATATACATGTTGTCCATAAAGGCTACAGCGAAAATGGCAAGAATGAGTACCGTCTTAATGTCCTTCGTGCAAGTAATGGCGCCCATAGAGATGAAAATTCAATTAATTTAAAAAAAACCTTCAATATCTACTCATTTTGTAACAATTTCCACTTTTTTCTATTCACTTGCTTTTGTAATAATTCTCTTTAAATTCTAAAAAGACTTTATTGACAACCTGTATATATACTAACAGAATAAAAACATATTAAGATTGATAAGTGCAACCAAAAGAAAGAAAGAAAGAAAGAAAGAAAGAAAGAAAGAAAGAAAAAGAGAATGTGTAAATAAGGCAAACGAAAGAAAGAACAATTTAAAGATCACATTTAATTAAAATTGTTTAATCCTCGCGAGAAAAAAAATTGAAGTGAAAAGGGAATCCTACCAAAATATATTAGAATATTCTCGTCGAAATTATAGCATCAGGCTTTAAGCATTTAGACAACTTCAAAACTTTCCATAAATCAATGTTTAAAAGATGCGTTTTGTCGCTTATAATGTCAGTGGGTAGCGTACCTCATGGTCTTGTGCCGGGACTTGACTAGTGTTACTAAATCCATGCGATATTTAAAAGCAGTATTTGACTGTGTCGTTCTGTAGTATGGCGCAACACGTTTCATTTATGCTTTGATCAAAACAAAATCAGCGATTAATTTGTTTTTATAGACAAAGAAGAAAAAAGAAAGGAAGAAAGAAAGAAAGAAAGAATGAATGAATGAGAGAAACAGGGAAAACGAATAAAGGAGGAAAAGAGGAAATACTAGAGAAAAAAGAACGATGAAAATGAAGGAAATGATAGAAAAGAAAGAAGGAAATAAGGAAAAAGAGGAAAGAAAACAGAAAGAATGGAGAAAGAAAGAAAGAAAGAAGGTGTATATAGAATTACGAGAAATTAAGAAAGAAAGAAAGACAGAAAGAAAGAAAGAAAGAAAAAACGCGTATATGGAATTACGAGAAAGAAAGAAAGGCTTTTATGGAATTATGAGAAAGAAAGAAAGAAAGAAAGAAAGAAAGAAAGAAAGAAAAAAGAAAGAAAGATGGCGCATATGGAATTACGAGAAAGAAAGAAAGAAAGGCTTATATGGAATTATGAGAAAGAAAGAAAGAGAGAGAGAAAGAAAGAAAGAAAAAAAGAAAGAAGGCGAATATGGAATTACGAGAAAGAAAGAAAGAAAGAAAGAAAGAAAGAAAGAAGGCGCATATGGAATTACGAGAAAGAAAGAAATAAAGAAAGAAAGAAAGAAAGAAAAAAAAAGAAAGAAAGAAAGAAAGAAAGAAAGAAAGGCGTATCTGGAATTATGAGAAAGAAAGAAAGAAAGAAAGAAAGAAAATTATAGAGGACAGAAGCAAATAAATAAAACAAACAAAAAAAAAGTAAAATTGAGAAGAAAGAGAAAAGCATATATTTCGTTATATGGAAATAAAAAGAAAGAAAGAAAGAAAGAAAGAACGAAAGTGAAACGTAACAGAAGGAAAAAAAAAAGATATTGCGACTGGATATGACGTAGGCATGACAAAGCGCCTTCCGGAACTTCAGTTCACCAAGTACGATTTTAACACCAACATCCGCGTTCTCCATGCAATAATCGTCCACTCAGCGGCATGTCGACACACCCTGAAATAATGGAGCTAATATGATTTCGCCATTACAATATCGGGGATGCGCGTCTGTTCCTTACAATTGGCGCTGTTTACCGTTCTCTATTAGCTTGTTTTACGATTTAGGTTTCGACCAACCAATTTCAACTTCGTTCCTGCAAAGTCCTCGCAGATTTAAATACCATAAGTTGATGATTTTTTGATGGCTGCTCTTCAAAGATATATGCAAACCACCTTCACTTTGAACCACTTTTTAAAAAAAAATAGTTTGCCCGTTTTATTTCATCTTTGGTGATTACGTCCAGCCATTATTTCCCGAGCCTTGCTACGGAAGACCCTAAGGGGAAAAAGATGCGCTTACAACGATTTAAATTCTCCCTTTACATAGCGGACGGATTTCGAAATCGTTTACACGGTGATGGAATTGATAAAATATTTTCCACTCTACCACCCTGTTTTGTATACAATGATGTTCACTCTGTAACAGACATAAGAGTCACTCAAGGTAGAGGATTAAAGAGTAAGAGGTAAGAGTCCCAGTTTGTGGGGGTATGCTTGGAATCTAGCAGTTTACCCTAGAACCTTCTCACAAACAAAATGTTGCAAGTCTATCGCTATTTCCATAGGAATTTCCCAAATGAGCTTCCTTCATTACATCAACCAGTTCAACCTTCACAGCTAGGATCCAGGGTAAATTCATCTTCATTTTGTTCATATTCCATTCATAAGGAGGAAGTTCGAGAGTATCTTTATTAATTGTTTAGTCAGTTCACCCCTAGCAAGACGATAATGCCCCTAAGTCGCAAGAGTTACTGATAGTAGAAGAGAATGAGAAGACTTTAGGGAGGAGAAAGGACAATAAAAGAATAGGTTTCAGGAAGACAGAAGATGGCGATAATGCCACTAAGACGCAAGGGACTACAGGGAGTGAAAGAGAATGAGAAGACATTAGTGAGGGTAAAGGACAATAAAAGAATAGGTTTCAGGAAGACAGAAGATGGCGATAATGTCACTAAGACGCAAGGGGTTACTGGGAGTGAAAGAGAATGAGAAAATTTTAGTGAGGAGAAAGGACAATAAAAGAAAAGGTTTCAGGAAGACAGAAAATGGCGATAATGTCACTAAGACGCAAGGGACTACAGGGAGTGAAAGAGAATGAGAAGACTTTAGTGAGGAGAAGGGACAAAAAAAAAGGTTTCAAGAAGACAGAAGATGGCGATAATGCCACTAAGACGCAAGGGGTTACTGGGAGTGAAAGAGAATGAGAAGACTTTAGTGAGGAGAAAGGACAATAAAAGAAATGTTTCAGGAAGACAGAAGATGGCGATAATGTCACTAAGACGCAAGGGGATACTTGGAGTGAAAGAGAATGAGAAGACTTTAGTGAGGAGAAAGGACAATAAAAGAACAGGTTTCAAGAAGACAGAAGATGACTATAATGTCTCTAAGACATAAGGGATTACAGGGAGTGAAAGAGAATGAGAAGACTTTAGTGAGGAGAAAGGACAATAAAAGAATATGTTTCAGGAAGTCAGAAGATGGCGATAATGCCACTATGACGCAAGGGGTTACTGGGTGTGAAAGAGAATGAGAAGACTTTAGTGAGGCGAAAGGACGATAAAAGAATAGGTTTCAAGAAGACAGAAGATGGCGATAATGCCACTAAATCGCAAGGGGCTACTCGAGTGAAAGAGAATGAGAAGACTTAATGAGGAGAAAGGGCAATAAAAGAACAGGTTTCAGAAAGACAGAAGATGGCGATGATGCCACTTAGATGCAAGGGTTTACTGGGAGTGAAAGTGAATGAGAAGACTTTAATGAGGAGAAAGGACAATAAAAGAATAGGTTTCAGGAAGACAGAAGATGGCGATAATGCCACTAAGACGCAAGGGGTTACTGGAAGTGAAAGCGAATGAGAAGACTTTAGTGAGGAGAAAGGACAATAAAAGAACACGTTTCAGGAAGACAGAAGGTGGCGATAATGCCAGTAAACGTAAGGGATTAAAATTCGCCGAATGTTTTACAATCGCTTTCGGCTATACGTTTAGCCATTATCATGGATGAATTTTATTTTACTTTTAACTGTATATATGAATTGCTTTATCTATGTATCTAGAGTCATAGGAATATTTTATTTTCCAATCACGGCCAGCATATTGCGACCGTGTTTTTGTGTTTTGGTTTTTTCTCTCTTCTTAATAATGCTTCCATTATTTTTTAACCCTTTTTTTACTTGTGGATGTTTCTATTATATTTATATTGTCATGGTGTACGTTATTGATAGAGTTTGGCAGGTCACCATGTGTATTTAAATGAGGCCTAATTGAGCTATGGTCAGAGAGATGTAATGTGAGTCTTCTTGCTAGGCATGTTGTTGTATATCCAATATAATTATTTACGAATTTAGATTGGTCAAGAACACATTTCCGTAATTATTATTTTTAAAGATGATGTTAGCGGTTTAAATTTTTTATAATAATTAATTAATTTAATTTTCTTGTTTTTGTCAACTGGAGTTGTGTATTTCTTTATGATGTGTTTTAGTGAAGATTCGTTTTGCTTATAGTTACTAAGCATTTGATTTTTGTAGAAAATGTTAATGATATTGGTTTTTTCTGTGTTTAGTGTTGCTATTGGTTACCTTGGAAAGAAAAAGTCTAATATGGTAATCTATAAGATGCTTTGGAAAGAAAGAAAGAAAGAAAGAAAGAAAGAAAGAAAGAAAAAAGAAAGAAAGAAAGAGGGTGTATATGGAATTATGAGAAAGAAAGAAAGAAAGAAAGAAAGAATAAAAACAAATAAACAATCAAAGCCGTATGCGGAATTATGAGAAAGAAAGAAAGAATACGTTTAAGAAATTACGAGAAAGAAAGAAAGAAAGTGTATATGAAATTACGAAAAAGAAAGAAAGAAAGAAAGAAGGAAAGAAAGAAAGAAGGCGTATATGGAATTGCGAGAAAGAAAGAAAGAAAGAAAGAAAGAAAGAAAGAAAGAAAAAAGAAAGAAAGAAAGATGGCGTATATGGAATTACGAGAAAGAAAGAAAGAAAGAAAGAAAGAAAGAAAGATGGCGCATATGGAATTACGAGAAAGAAAAAAAGGCGTATATGGAATTACGAGAAAGAAAGAAAGAAAGAAAGAACGAAAGGAAGATGGCGCATATAGAATTACGAGAAAGAAAGAAACGCCTATATGGAATTGAGAAAGAAAGAAAGAAAGAAAGAAAAAAGAAAGAAAGAAAGAAAGATGGCGTATATGGAATTACGAGAAAGAAAGAAAGAAAGGAAGAAAGAAAGAAAGAAAAAAGAAAGAAAGAAAGATGGCGTATATGGAATAACGAGAAAGAAAAAAAGGCGTATATGGAATTACGAGAAAGAAAGAAAGAAAGAAAGAACGAAAGAAAGATGGCGCATATAGAATTACGAGAAAGAAAGAAACGCCTATATGGAATTGAGAAAGAAAGAAAGAAAGAAAGAAAGAAAGAAAGAAAGAAAAAAGAAAGAAAGAAAGATGGCGTATATGGAATTACGAGAAAGAAAGAAAGAAAGAAAGAAAGAAAGAAAGAAAAAAGAAAGAAAGAAAGATGGCGTATATGGAATAACGAGAAAGAAAAAAAGGCGTATATGGAATTATGTGAAAGAAAGAAAGAAAGAAAGAAAGAACGAAAGAATGATGGCGCATATAGAATTACGAGAAAGAAAGAAACGCCTATATGGAATTGAGAAAGAAAGAAAGAAAGAAAGAAAAAAGAAAGAAAGAAAGAAAGATGGCGTATATGGAATTACGAGAAAGAAAGAAAGAAAGAAAGAAAGAAAGAAAGAAAGAAAGAAAGAAAAAAGAAAGAAAGAAAGATGGCGTATATGGAATAACGAGAAAGAAAAAAAGGCGTATATGGAATTACGAGAAAGAAAGAAAGAAAGAAAGAAAGAACGAAAGAAAGATGGCGCATATAGAATTACGAGAAAGAAAGAAACGCCTATATGGAATTGAGAAAGAAAGAAAGAAAGAAAGAAAGAAAGAAAGAAAGAAAGAAAGAAAGAAAGAAAGAAAGAAAAAAGAAAGAAAGAAAGATGGCGTATATGGAATTACGAGAAAGAAAGAAAGAAAGAAAGAAAGAAAGAAAGAAAGAAAAAAGAAAGAAAGAAAGATGGCGTATATGGAATAACGAGAAAGAAAAAAAGGCGTATATGGAATTACGAGAAAGAAAGAAAGAAAGAAAGAAAGAACGAAAGAATGATGGCGCATATAGAATTACGAGAAAGAAAGAAACGCCTATATGGAATTGAGAAAGAAAGAAAGAAAGAAAGAAAAAAGAAAGAAAGAAAGATGGCGTATATGGAATTACGAGAAAGAAAGAAAGAAAGAAAGAAAGAAAGAAAGAAAGAAAGAAAGAAAGAAAGAAAGAAAAAAGAAAGAAAGAAAGAAAGATGGCGTATATGGAATTACGAGAAAGAAAAAAAAGCGTATATGGAATTATGTGAAAGGGAGAATAAAAAAGAGAGAAAAAGGCGTATATAAAATTTATGAGAAAGAAAGAATGAAAAAAGGCGTATATTTAATGATAAGAAAGTTATTAAGTTCTTTAAAGAAAAGCAGACGAATCTACGTGCGTTCTCTTAAAGAAATTTTTAATAACACCTATTTTATATCTGAGAGGACATTAACTAATAAAATTAAGATGGCAATATGAGTTTTTACTTCTGTGGTTTTTATATAACGATGTAGAGAATTTATTATTACTAGACTCAACAAGAATATCCAAGAATGGGTGTTTATTTTGTTGGCTAAGTTTTAGTTAATTCGGTTAATTAACTCGGTCGCCGACAAGCTGAGATGTGACCCCTCGACTAGTTCCCGATACAATGTCCTTCTAGGTTGTGAAAGGTCATTTGACCGCCGCGTAGCATGCAAGGCCGTTTGGTATTCGTGGAAGAATTCGGACTGTTTCCTGGGTTTACGACGGCATTCAGCCTCGGAACTGGAAGGAGCGATGATAAAGCTGGGGAAGACGGCCCTAACACTCCTTGTTCAGGGGAAATCTGTCAACTGTCACCGCACGAAAACCAACCTCGAGGCGTGTTGATGACACGCCAAGTGTGGTATTCCCTGTCTCCCATGACACGGACGTTGGACACAGACTTTCCAGCAGACGTCAGCTTGCGTCCACCCCACAAACGGGAAAACAGCAAGCGCTTAATCGCCTTCCTACATTTCCTGCAGAGAGTGAGTACCGACAACTGTTAAAGAATGAGGCTAAAAGCGAACACGGAGCACACCTCAGCCTTACGCTTTAAGAACAATCGCCTTTGTAGCCAAGTCCGGACCGCTGCTCTGGCCTTTGCCAGTACCTCCAACCAATTCTTCTTCAGCTGGAGACCCGGCCCGAACCACACTCCAAGAATGTGGACAGGGCCGTCAGTCCAACTGACGGGGCCCGGAAGAGAAAGACCCTTACAAGAACCTAAGCCGCAAGCCGGAAGACTTGTCACGGTTAATCTTGGCCCCTTCTCGTACCGTTCAAGCGTCTTCTGCACCGCCTAAATGTCGCTGCGGCACGACACAAAAATGGATACGACATCAGCGTACCAGGAAACTCTGGCTCGAATCCCACCAGGCACATCGACCCGATCTGCACGCCTTGTCCCTCAGACGGCGAAGGAGAGGGTCTAATGCCAAAGCGTAAAGTAGGGCCGACAGCGGACAACCCTGAAGAACCGACCGTGACAGCGTAATAAAGCTCCCGACCGTTTCCCTGCACCACTGCACTGGGAGAGCGATAGAACACGCTAATCTACCTGAAGAAGTCGGGTTTGAATCCGGAGGTCTGCAGCACAGCCGCCCAATGCTGATGGTCGGTCCTATCGAACGACTTGAACTGATCCAAATTGATCGGAGCGGTTCCAACGTTGATTTTTACGCCCTCTAGAATCGTGCGGATCAGTTGTATGATGCGCTGAATTGTTCGGCCCTTCACAGCACAAATCTGTTCCGATAACAATACAATCTCAGCAACTGAAAGCAAACACACACACACACACACACACACACACATATATATATATAGGGTGTACATAAAGTTCGTATGCACTTTAAAAATTTATAACTTTATTTGTATTTGCGATAGAAATAATCTGTAAAAAATGTTATAAAGTTTTATGTACCTAGTTTTAATTAGCTAAAATAACTAACGTGATTTCAGGCATTACTGTAAATCAGTTGGCAAATGTTTTCCATGAACTTCAAAATCGTATTACTCTTTGTATTGCTAAAGATGGAGGACATGTAGAAACTTAAATAAAATTTCAATAAAATCTTCAAAAATGTAGATTTACTTCTTTCTAATCCTTTTTACAAATTATTTCTATCGCGAATACAAATAAAGTTACAAGTTTTTTAAAGTACACACGGACTTTATGGACACCCTGTATATGCTCATTTCATTAAATACAGCATACAAGGTGCTTTTTTTTAGATTTTTAATACAATTTCTCATGCGATCTAATTTTTGTTTTCCTTTTCAGATGATAAATTATATAAAAACTGACCGAATGTTCTTTTTATCCGAATTCAAGAATTAAATAATATTCAATGTTAAATAAGCAATAGAACATGGACATACTATCTTGACCGTGTTTTGAAAAATGAAAACATTATATAAATACATACATGCAACAAACTATTTGTTAAGGATTCTATCTCTGGTTTCTTCAACAAGGACATTTATAAAATAATATTCATCCTTGAAACTTGCATAAAAGATGGATTGCGCCAAAACAAAAAAGAAAAAAGAAAAAAAGAGAGACGAAAAGGCAAAGGAAACCTTGATAAATGTAACAGAAACATTCAAAGATGCTATATGACGTAATCTAGGATTTAACAGCTAACTTATTTCAGTTAACTTGCTGAATATTTATGAGCGTTCTAATAGATTTTAATTTTGAGTAACTGTCAAATATATGCTTGTTGCCAAATAAAACCATCGCAATTTTTTTCAGTCCCGCGTTGAACTTGTCTAGTTAACTGATTTTAATGCCACAGGTAGGGCGTGTAGGGGTTTTATTACTAACAAAATTTTGTATAGTTTCTTGTATATAGTTTTATACACAATTGTAAATACTCCTTGGGGTTTTTAGATTTTTAATTGTTATTT
>OZ010608.1:74859339-74861839 GCA_963932145.1 Acanthosepion lycidas | reverse complement strand
CAAACATTATTTCTACTCGTGAAAACGTTCACTTCAAAAAATAACTGACGCCATTTTTCAGTTGGCGAAATGAATATATACTAGCGTTTCTAAATTCATCTACTTACTAACATCATTTTGTTTTTTGCTTATAGATACTTTGTTTCCTATTGTCTTTTTTCCTTTACACACAAACACAAAACACACTCACACATATATATATATTAGGTTGGTGCAAAAATAATGATGTAATAATGTCATTTTTTCACGTTAAACAATACGTCAAAAAACGACATTATTACGTCATTATTTTTGCACCAACCTAATATATATATATATATATATATATATATATATATATATATATATATATATATATATATATATCATGGATTCTCCCGTCTAGTTCGACGTCTGAGGTACTGACGACCATGAACTAATAATCTGCATGCCTATGACGGGCATAACTTTTGAGACCGGCTCGAGAATTGCCCAAAAGACCACAAACAATACAGGAGAATGTATTGTATACAAGTGCAGCGGGAACACTGTTAGATGTCTTATTTTGTTTTCTCGTTTCATGTCATCGACTGATGCTTACTTCTCAGTGCAGTTATATCAATGTTGTACTTCTTTAGCTCCAATGCGACCAGAGCTGTTTTTCTTTCTGGTGCTGAGTTGTTGTCCTAGAGAGTTCGTACATTCCAAGTGCCAAGATGAAGTTGATGTTGTTTTGTAGAGTTTTTCGAAGTAGCCGAATATGTGTGGAACTAATTAGATGTAGTTGTCAGAAAACGAACACAATGATTTGTTTCAAGTGGCGAAGGCTTTTGTCGGAACATCCACACTATTTGGATCTGTCGATAAAAAAGTAACGGTGCAAAAGACTTTCCACGGAAACTCCGAACGACAGTCCTCATGTGTTATCATCGCGGAGTTTAACCTCTCCTGAACACAGTCAATATCAGCCAGTACCCGCCTCTCGACAGACACATGCAATATAATGAATGGGTTAAGGTATCATGAGATTTGCTTCCGAGCTGAATTTTTTTTTTTTTTTTATCGTGAAACCAACACTAAAAGGATTGCTAACCAAAGCTCAGAGAGATTCCTTTCACCCACACCAAGGACAGCTAGCCCGCGCCAATTTTCAACCTGATACTTTACATAGCTTCACGCAATATATATATATATATATATATATATATATACACACACACTGGATTTCGTAGTAAACAGATCGTCATCAATGTGCCAATATATTGCTATACTTTTAAAATAATAATAACGTATAAAATTATTATCAAATATGTGAGAATGTTATATTATTAATATTACAATAATAACAATAATAATAATAATAAATATATTATTATTGTTGCTGTTGTTTTAAAAATATTTGAAGGAAAAATTATTAGAACACATGATAAATTGTATAAAAAAACTAAATAAAAGCACCTTGTCTGTCGTATTCATTGAAATATATATATATATATATATATATATATATATATATATATATATATATATACAGAGAGAGAGAGGGGGATGGAGATAGAGGGGGATGGAGAGAGAGGGAGGGAGAGAAATACTCAATGGCTCATTTGTAAATAAGAAAAAGAGCAGGAAAAATTGGAATACGATTAAAATAGATTTTAACTGTAAATAAATTAACGACTAAAAACAAAATAGCTTGTTTCTAAAGAGTATAAAAGAGAAAAAAATATTTACTCATATTCGCTCGATCAAACGTAAGGAACGAATGAAGTGTTCCTTTTGCATGCATAGGCTTGGCTGATGAAATTTAATATACACAGCCTCAAGGACACGAAGATGTTGGACCGAACAAGCCCGATGTGCGATAGAAAAGAACTTGTCATTGTAGTCGGCGGCATAATCACGATTGTCCAATAAATGTTGACCAATCTAAGAGTCGTGAACAGATTGAGTGGTCCTTCTCGTCTGATTCTGACCACTAGATTGCAAATAAGCAGTCACGTGCGTAATGTGACTTTACAGCCTTTGATTGGTTCGTCCTATGTAAACACAATTTACAAGTGTGTCATTGATTGTTTGTTCTATGAAAGAAAGTTCTCCTTTTGATAAAGTTTTGGTCGAAAGAGTCTCTTAAAGGTAAAATGACATCCTCTTACTTTATTTAAGCCTATTTTCTTCTTCTGTGGGTATAAGATTTTATATCCTGGTCTTTATATATATATATATATATATATATATATATATATAGATAGATAGATAGATAGATAATATTAGTGGTAAATATACATATATATGCAAAATCCACAGGTGCATATATACACATGTATATTTTAGAATAAAAAATTTCCGAGAGGATAAAATCCAGGTAGAACTCAATGTCCAGGACAGAGTAAGGATATAATAAAAAGGCTTAAACCCTAATATTCCATGGTCATAATTTATTCCATTGGAATCGTAAATACGATCCAATTCATCAGACGTACAAATTCAAAATAATACAATATAAAAAAAAAACATATTTTAA
>OZ010608.1:74829339-74854339 GCA_963932145.1 Acanthosepion lycidas | reverse complement strand
CCAGTTTGACTACATAACTGTCAACAAAAGTTTCAGCAATGCAATGGTTCACTGCAAAACCTTCCCTAGTGCCGACTGCGGGAGCGGTCATCGCCCGGTTATATGTAAACTAGGAGTAAAATTGAACTGTTTACCTATATTGCATAGGGTCCATTATAGGCTAAATACGGCTTCGTGAAACGTTCGGACGTTGAACAACTGCGGCCAGTTAGATGAGTAGGCTAAAAATTAACGTCTTGGGTGTATGTGAAACTAATTGATCGGAGATTTTGACATTGACAATCACAGGATTATTTATGTAGGCAGAGAGAAAAAAAAAACGGTAGAGGAGTAGGATTGATACTAGATCAAGAATTCAAGAAATGCGTTCTGGTATATTACCAACTATCCGAAAGAATTCTAGTAGTCAAGCTGAAAGGAAAGCCTTTCAATGTAGACATCATAATAGTGTATGCACCGACAGTGCAAAATAAGGAAGAAGAAATCTAATCTTTCTACTCCATGCTAGACAAGGCTCTTTGCAAATCGCAAGAAGTCATTGGGAACCTGAACGCCAAAGTAGGCAGGGAGAGAGAGGGCTTGGGATATAGCCGAAAAATTCGGACGAGAAACCCGCAACGAACGTGGAGAAAAATGAATCCAATGGTGCACGGCCAATGACCAGGAAATAGCCAACACATGGTTCCAAGGACATCCAAAATAATTATGGACATGGAGGAGCCCAGGAGGAGAAACTAAAAACCAAATTGACTATGTAAATATCAATAAAAAAATCAGGAATCCAATAGCTTACTGCAAAACCTACCCAAGTGCTGACTGCGGGAAGCGACCACATCCCTGTTATATGTAAACTAAGAGTGAAACTACGGAAACTGAAAAAACCTAACGCAGCACCCAAATTGCAATACAAAAAACTCCTGAGCGACCCGAACCTGAAGGAAAAATATATGGACAGTGTGAAAAGAAGATACGAGGGACACAATGGAAATGGAAACTTGAAATGGGACGCATTAAGAGAAGCATTAGTGACATCAGCAATCGATATCATCCCAAAGGAGAATGGACGAGGAAAAAAAACAAACAAATGGGTGACTGATGAGATTCTCGACATGATGCAAAAGAGAGAGAAACATCTGCCAAGATACGGAACTGAATACAGAAAACTACACAATGAAATAAGGACCAAATGCAAGCAGGCGAAAGAAGAATGGCTAAACAAAGAATATGCAGAAATAGAGAGATCGAGTGCCACCAACAAAGGTGATCTGCATAAACAAATAAGCAAACTAACAGGACAGAAGACGTGCTGGTCAACAGGCTGCATAAAATGCACAAAGGATGGAACGCTTATATTAGGGAAGAAAAAATTATTCAGCGCTGAAGCGAATATATTGAAAACATCTTCCACGTTAAAAGAGAACAACCAACAATATACAGAACTACCGACTGACCTAAAATTCTAAAAACCGAACTAGAAGATGCACTCGCGAGATTGAACAGAAACAAGGCGGCAGGGCCAGACGGAATTGTAACGAAAACCTTTTATTTAAAGTTGTGTGGAATGTTACCATTCCGATTATGCCGTTATTTCCTTTTCTAGTTACATGGGCTATCCATTTTAGTCTTTGCTGCTGTTGGTAGTCCTCGAACCATGTTGCTTTTGTTATTTGGTACACTTCTTTGCAATTCTGTGGCGCTAATACACATTGTTCAAAGAACGTTGATCTTTGCACAGTGCCTTCAGGCTTTATTCGCTCAATGCATTTTTAACCATTGATCTTAGGAAGTGGTTGTATATAACTGACAGTTTAGATATTTCTGAACGGTTTTGGCGCCATGCATGACAGTCATATGAAAGTGTCGATCTGATGACGCTATTTAAGAACATAACTGAAATGGTAAAAACCGAAGTAGAAGCTGCATTGGCGAAATTGAACAGAAACAAAGCGGCAGGGCCAGACGGAATTGTGACTGAAATACTAACAGCCTTTGACAAAGACAAGATCACCGAAATAATAAATGAAATCTACAATACTGGTGATATACGGGGCGATCTCAGCAACTCTATTTTCACAGCACTGCCTAAGAAACCAGGCGCAAATGAATGTGATCTCCATCGAACAATCAGCCTAATGAGCCACGTGACAAAACTCATCATCGGTGTTCTGATGAATAGAGCGGGCAACAGAACCAGGCCAGAGATAGGACAAGAACAGTGCGGGCTCGATAAAGACACTGGAACAATGAACACAATATTCATGCTCAGAATGTTATCAGAAAGAGCAATACAGATGCAAAAGAACGTGTACCTATGTTTCATAGACTACACAAAGGCTTTCGAGAAAGTATGCCACAAATATCTATTGGTACTGCTCGACAACTTTGATATATATGAAATAGATATTAGAATAATCAAGAACCTACACTGGCAGCAAATAACCTTCATGTGGATAGAGAATGAGTTCAGCAGATATACAAAAATAGAAAAGGGCGAAAGGCAAGGATGTGTCTTCTCACCGGACTTATTCAATAGCAAGGGAATTCTGAGAGAACTAGAAATCCTACCAGATGACACAGTGCTGGTAGAAGACTCGGAAAAAAAAATACAAAAACCTCCCACAGAAGATAGCTAAGGAGAACGAGAAGAAAGGACTAAGCATAAACTACAAGAAGACAGAATGCATCAGTAAAAGGATGAGCCCGAAATGCGATTTACAGGCTGTGGCCAATAAAATCAAGCAGGTGCGGAAATTTAAATGTCTGGAAAGTGTTCTGACAGAGGACGGCAAGTGCGACGCTGAGATCCGAAGACGTATTGGGATGGCCAAAGACGTGTCCCAAAAGCTAGGCAGGGTATTGCGAGACAGGAGGATTTCGTTGGTAGCAAAAAAAAAGAGTACTGAACTGTTACGAGATATCTGTTCTCATTAACGGATCGAATATTGGACGGTCTCCTCAAAGATGAAGAAGAGACTCGACGCAACGGAAGTATGGTTCTATAGAAGGATGATAAGGATACCATGAACCGAGCATGTGAGCAGCAATGAGGTTTTGGAGAGGAGGAAAACAAGGAGAAAGCTTATAATTAACATCAGGAAGTAGAAGCTGAAATTTCTGGGACACGTAATGAGAAAGGAGGACTTGGAGAATCTGATACTCACAAATCGAATAGAGAGAAAGAGAGACAAGGGAAAGCAAGACGTGACATACCTAGAGGACTGAAATAGGTGGATGACGAAACAGGGTTTGGGAGAAGTAGCAAAAGGACAAAACATATTTAGAACTACAAGGAATAGGAAGTTGTTGTGGATCCCGGGGATGGAATCCTGCACAAATAAATAAACACGCCAGTAATTGAATTATAAAAATATGTCTATTAAACGTAAGAATACAGACTTGAAATGAAGATTAGTAGTCCAGGAATGCGGGTTAGTAGAAAAGTATATGTACAAGTCTCTGTAAGAGAAGCCGTAATGATCTCTCTCTCTGGACTCTCGTATAACTCTGGATGAACACACTGTCTCGACGTTTTTCTCACGCTATCTCTCCGCAGTATAAGTATACTTTGGACGAGTACATCTTGTGTACAAGGGACAAGCCCCACAACAGAAGTGGAGAGCCATGATCGCCTAGGTTCTGAAGGGTTAAAGCACATAAATAAAGAAGAATTCGGCTTCGGAAAGGAGGTATTTGCAAAGTATTCAGGGTGCAGGTATATTTTTTGGTAAGATTCGATTGCGGCACTCTGAAGAATTTATGGTCTAAATAAGTTAGTTTCTCTTTTGGTGTGTCCTTGTCCAGAGAGAACATTGTACTTATTTCTATGTAGGATGAATGCATTTCAGAAATTGTTGTGTATGACCTCCATTCTACGTTAAATACATTTTTTAAATTTCTGCAAATTTCCTCCACAAGGACGAATTTTGACAGTTTATCCCATATATACTGGCTTCTGAATTACTATATATATATATATATATATATATATATATATATATATATATATATATATGTATGTATGTATGTATGTATGTATGTATATATAAATTCAGAATCCGGTATATATAAAATAAACTGTCACAAATGTATGTGCATATATACATATGTGTGTGTATGTGTATATATATATATATATATATATATATATATATATATATATATATATGTGTGTGTGTGTGTGTGTGTGTGTGTGTTTATATATATATGTTTATATATATATGTGTGTGTGTGTTTGTGTGTGTGTGTGAGAGAGAGAGTATTTCTGGATAGAAAGAATATTATATATATATAAGACGGATTGCTGCCCAAGTACACCGTTATATATATATATATATATATATATATATATATATATACGACTGTGTATTTGGGCAGCAAAGCCCAATTTTATATATATATATATATATATATATATATATATATATATATATATATATATATATATATATATATACACACATATATATATATATACATACATATATATATACAGGTATATATATATATATATATATATATATACGCACACACATCCTAAGGAGGAAAGAGACATCATCAGTTTGATATAGATGTGAGAAGCAAGATAATCGCAAATAGAATGCGATAGATAGATATTGATAGATAGATAGATAGATAGATAGATAGATAGATAGATAGATATGAACAGAATTAGATAGATATTGAAAAAAGTGAGAAAGATAGAGAGAGAAATAGATAATAAGAGTGAGATAGATAGATTACGAACATATAACGATATATATATATATATATATATATATATATATATAGATAGATAGATAGATAGATAGATAGATGAAATAGGCTGAGATAGATTACGAACATATTACGTTATATATATATATATATATATATATATATATATAGATGTAAATAGTTTGATGTAGAGAAAGAGATAGAAAGATTACGAACATTTTACGCTATATATATATATATATATATATATATATATATATATATATATATATAGAGAGAGAGAGAGAGAGAGAGAGATAGATAGATAGATAGATAGATAGATAGATAGATAGATAGATAGATAGTTGTAAATAGGCTGAGATAGATACATAGATAGAGATAGATAGAGAGAAAATGAAATGACTGAGATAGATAGAAAGAAAAAAAGAACAGACTGAGATAGATAGATAGATAGATAGATAGATAGATAGATAGATAGATAGATATGAGTCTCAGAGAGATCTGTAGAAAAGAATATGACAGACAAAGTAACTTGCGTATTTTTCTCGTGAAATTCTTTTTAAAAGGAGTACAAACATGGCAGGCAGTAAGCGTAACAGCTCCATGTTTTTTTGTTTTTTTTGTTCAACATTTTTTTTTAAATTTTTATCTAGCCAGAACAATTTTAAAACACAAACACGCACACACACACACACACACATACACAGATACAGACACACACGCCAATCCTTAGCAAACAAACAAAAGATGTCAGTTTTAAGTTCGAAAAAATCTTCGTGCCTCCCAAAAACTTACTTTTCAAACTTGACTTATTCTTAATATTTGTTCATAGAGCAATATTAAAAATCCATTTTCTTTTTTCCGTCTTCCCTTCCTACGAATCGAGTTTCTTTTTTACGATATAAACCCCCACCCACCAAAAAAAGAATTTTTATAGTCTATATACATACATTTTATTTCATCTGTGTATATGTGTTTAAACATTATTCCATGCATATATACGAAGGTGCTGAAAAGTTTTTGACTCGACCCACTTCCGAGAATCAGTATTTGGATGTCTAAATATTAAAATATTTATTTATAAAGTGCGTCGGGCCGAAAACTTTCCAGACCCCACTTCGCCGGTCAACAATGGCTATTTTAATTACAATAAATTTAATAAAAGCACGAAAACAAAAACGAATAGAAAGAATCCAGGATTTCAAAAATAGTCGTATTAAAAGTGCTCAATACACGTATGAAATAATAGAATAAAATAACACGTAGAGCTTTTAACTTCAAAAATCAGGAGGTCAGCTGAATCCGCTACCTTGGTTTCAACCATACGCAGCGTCCGGGGTATGGCGATAAACTACGCCCAACAACAAGGCCTTTGATCAGGAGGTTTTGAGGAGGGTGGAACCACGTCTTATTGCTGGTGTTCCCAGGTCCACCCTGACCTGGGGTGTTAACAACTGTTACGGTCCCAACTATGGGCAAATATTTAAGCGCAAAACTGGATTTAAACCCTTCAATACATGTTTTTGACGAAAAATTATTAGCAGCCATGCATGGTTGTAAATGATTATTACCAGCAATAACTTTTAATCAGCAATATATTTTTGAAGAAAAAAAATTATACCAGCGATACATTTTTGTAAGAAAAAAATATTACCAGTAATGCATTTTTGAAAGAAAAAAAAAATACCAGCTATACATTTCTGAAGGAAAAATGTCGGCATTAAATAACGTTGATATGCTGCAAACCAAACCAAACCAAACCAAACCAAACCAAACCAATCAAGCTTACCTTTATCCCCGTGGGATTTTTCTTAACCTCCTATACATATAAACGACTACTTAAAGTATCTTTCTATCTCCCTCCCCGCGATCCTCACTTTTTATTTTTTTTAAGCGATTCACCCCAAGCAAGGCGGGAAGCAACTAGGACGCAAGGGGTTACAAGGGATTTGGAGCAAGTTCAGATAGGAGTGATAGAAGAGAGTATGAGAAGGACAGAGGATAGATCAAGAAAACTTGAGATATCGATTGACATTACATTTGAATAGTTGAAGATTATAGCTCTCAGGGAAACTGGAATAGAGAAGGGAGTTTCACAGGCGAGAGGTGCGAGACATGAAGCTATTGGAGTAGAAGAGATGACTACATTTAATAGTTTCAATAGTGAAAGGGTGAGAGCGGGATGCCAGCCTTGTAGGGTGCTTGAATTCAAGAAGTCTGGGAACTGTAAAAAAAAAAAAAATTACAAATGTATTAGTCAAAATAGACCTCTGCTTTCTTTCATTTCTTTTCTAAAGATACAGCGAGAAAAGTAATTTTTCTTTTTTTCTAATTGAAGACAAAGAGACGTTTTTTTTTTTTTCTTTCTCCGGAATGAAAAACGGAAAGACGGATTTTATCACTTTGTAAAAACATAAACAGAAAGAAAGGAATTGTCCTTTATCACTATAAAAACTGGATATTTTCTTAAGTAAAGATTAGAGAAAAATGAGCGGGAAAAATTGTGACAACGCGAAATCGATGTCTGAGGAAACTGGATAATTATCAAACTCTATAAAGATGGCGTTCATAAAAGGGGTTGCGAAGTCACCTCTTTGTCAGGAGACTTTTATCAGAAACTCATGGCGTCGACTCTTACACAGCTATCTTCATTCAAAGCCGTTCCTTTTATATACGGCTAAGGAAATTGCTAGTGTCATGAAGGGAACTTGCAAATCATCACGTGCCATGAGTGATTGATCCATACTTGCATGGCATCCCAAGGAACCATTGAAAGTCATCGTTCGCTTAATTAAGTGTTTATTTCAAACAGAACGTATACAGATGTTAAGCAAACGGAAGATAATTTTTCAATGATTAAACCGAGTGCCCCATGTTGACATTTTTCTCAATACACAGGAAGTACAATGTTCAAAATGGCGTCAAGAGAGAAGGCAACTAACAAATGATTTGTTTAGAGAAAGTTTCAAGTGTCCTGGAGGTCAGTTAACTTCTCGGCCTACGGGAGATCAAAATGGTCAGCATTTTTCATCTATTCATTCTAATGACATGTTACGTTTTCATAGAAACCCTTTAGATGCTGTCTGTTTTTATGTGAGTAGTTCAGCGATTACAAATCTATACAAATATTATGTGTGTGTCCGTGCAAAGATCATGCTCAAAGGAAACAGTACACGTTTTTACATGCTGTTTATTTTCGTGAGAATCGTTCTGCGATTACAAATCTATACAAATATTATGTGTGTCCGTGCAAAGATCAAGCTCAAAGGAAAAGGCACACGTTTTTATATGCTGTGTATTTTTGTAAGAGTCGTTCAGCGATTATAAATCTATACAAATATTACGTGTGTGTCCGTGCAAAGATCATGCTCAAAGGAAACGGCACACGTTTTTACATGCTGTTTATTTTTGTGAGAATCGTTCTGTGAATACAGATCTATACAAATAGTATGTGTGTGACCGTGCAAAGGTCATGCTCAAAGGAAAAGTCACACGTTTTTACATGCTGTTTATTTTTGCGAGAATCGTTCTGCGATTGCACATCTATACAAATATTATGTGTGCCCGTGCAAAGATCATGCTCAAAGGAAAAAGCACACGTTTTTACATGCTGTTTATTTTGTGATAATCGTTCTGCGAGTACAAATCTATACAAATATTATGTGTGTGTCCGTGCAAAGACCATGCTCAAAGGAAAAGCACACATACAAATATTATGCGTTGGTAACAAAGCAGGGAATTGCTCATATAGTTGGAATAAACACAGGATGAAAACATTCCATTTTACTAAAGTATTTGAGCATGTCGGCGAAAATTGTCCCAAGTTACTGACAGAGCTTCTGAAGAATCTCCACGTGGAAATCGCGTTATTTTCTGGTTGAAGTAGAGCCAGAGGTCATACGATGCAAAATCAAGAAATTTGTCCAAAGAGGGGTGTTCTTCTTGACCAGGAAAGCTTGCTGCAATATATCTGCTCTTTTATTGAAGTACTGAAAAAAATATTCTTTGTTCAAATTCAAACAAGAAGGGACTCCATCGTAATTTTTGTTTCGCAGTAAATTCCTCCGAATTTCAAACAGAGCTGTGTCGGACATGGGAAGTTGAAATCTATCGTAGGTTAATTTTATCCCAAAGCCTGAGGTTAAAATTCACTTTCAGTGGATTATATCCACCCGCCATATTCTATAATAACATCCAAACAAAACACAATGAATTATACCAATTAGAAGCATCCGTAATTTCCTTTTTCTTTAAAATTTAAAATATATAAAAATTAAAAATTTAAGAATTTTAACAACTACGAAACTTTCTTATTGTCTGATAGTCACGCAAACACACACAAGGAAAACAAACACACAGATTTATAAAATTACGTGTGTGGATTTTTGAGGATTGTCTTTACCTATTATTATATGCATATATATATATATATATATATATATATATATATATATATATATATATATATATATTAGGTTGACGTAATAATGTCGTTTTTTGACGTCAAAAAATACGTCAAAAAACGACATTGTTACCTCATTATTTTTGCACTAATCTAATATATATACGTTTCATTAAATAATATAGGCAAGTCAGATCAGTCTATATTTTATTCTACCACTAAGATGTCTATTTATTTTATGTAATTTTTTTTAACGTCTGATATGTAAACAATGACAGACTATCATCACTGTCTTGTCCGTATATTGCTTAATATGTTGTAATTGACATCTTTGATAATGGCTTATGTAAGCCGAAAGCTTAGATTGTATTAAAAAATATGGATCAATATTGGGAATTTCTTTCTTCTTTCAACGATAATGTTATTAAAATGATCAGACGTTACGAAAAAAATTTACATAAAATAAATAGACAACACTCGTCTATATTATTTAATGAAACGTGTATGAATGAAAAGATGCTGCCTAAATACACACAATATATATATATATATATATATATATATATATATATATATATATATATATGAATGTATGTGTGTTTTATTCCTTATATTATTATATATATGTAGATACACACACGCACGCATACACACACACACACACATATATATATATATATATATATATATATATATATATATATATATCACGACAAAATTCAAAATTACCTTATATGGGGGTGGATATAGATCTATTTCAGTTAATCTTATTCAACCCCTGTGTATAGACTGTTCGTATCAGAATTAGTAATTTTAAATTTAACTATGTGAGGTACTTTTGGACTTTATCATGTAATAAATACATCGAGTTCTTATATATACAGTGTAACCTGATATGTAAGAGACCCGGATATAAGAGAAACCCGGATATAAGGGAGATTTTCTCTGGTCCCAAATTAGAGCCATACTTACCGAAACAAAATAGACCAAACCCGGATATAAGAGAAACCCGGATATAAAAGACTTATTCTCCGGTCCCGACAACTCTCTTACATCCAGGTTACACTGTATGTATATATATATATATATATATATATATATATATATATATATATATATATATATATATATAGATAAATAGATAGAGAGAGAGAGAGATGTGTGTGTGTGTGTGTTTCCTTCAATTTCTTTTCAGCCAAGTTGAGTGTTTTCGACCCGTTCTTCATACCTTCAAGTTAAAGACCGGTGGTCGTATCTAAATAAAATTTCCTTAATTTACAAATTTAAATGTCAGGGTGAAGCTGAATATATAGGACATTTTTGTCTAAGATTGGCAACAAGGATAGGTCAACACATATTTACACAAATCAGTTTTAATCAACATAATCACACACGGGTTTCGCAATCTGTAAATAAAGCTGAGCTCATCGCAATTTGACTGATTCTCTATTTTGCATATGGCTCGGGCCAAACACCATTTCACGCTATTTGCGATCATAAGACAATAGTCTGACGATCGCAAATAGCGTGAAACCGAGGGTCACAATCTCACAACAATCCAACTAAATATATATATATATATATTTACTTGAATGGATATGAGTTTATGACCCTGTGTTTCACGCTTCTGCGATCATCAAACAAACTGATGATTGAAAAATCATGTAACTCATGGTTACAAACACATATCCATCTATATTATATATAGAAAATATATCTACAAAATATCTATCTATATATATTGTTGTAGATTCCGGGTTGAAATCCGGTACCAATAAATAACAAACGGCAGGAATGAATATATGAAAATAATGTATTAACGTAATAATACAAACTGGTAAAGCAGGTTAGTAGTTCCAGGAATACGGATTAGTAGCAATATATATATCTATATATATATATATATATATATATATATATATATATAGTCTTTAGTATTGAAGTAGCGCTGTATGACTTCTTACTGAGTCTACGTCCTCGCTCACTGTAACTCCTACAACGCCGTTACCTCACCCTCACTCTTCCGGTTACCTACAACCTTTTACTCTTTCACTCTACACTCGACTTCTCGGTTTTGCTCTCGTCTCCTTGTAGCAGTAGTATATATATATATATATATATATATATATATATATATATATATATATATATATACTGGGTGAGTCCATTTGTGTAAAAAGGGGTGGAGCACTCAACATATATATATATATATATATATATATATATATATATATATATATGTGTGTGTGTGTGTGTGTGTGTGTGTGTGTGTGTGTGCTCATGAAAATGATTGCCACAAAGAATACATTGGAGAAACGTCAAGAAATTTAAATAATTATATATGAAAACAAAAGTGATATTTTACAAAACACCTCATTAAACGCATTTCATTTTTCTCATAACAAGACTGACCGATATTCTGTTAAAATTGCTACTTTAATTAAAAGAAAAAAAATGTCACTGAAACGAAAATATATGGAAATAAAAATAATGTATTAACGTAATAAAAGTTCTAAATTCCAACAACCTGAAGAAGGCCGGAGCGTACAACGGCCGAAATGTTGTGATAAATATGGCAACAAAGATGTGAATGATAGCCCGAGCAATGTACACAGTCTATTTAATTCTGTTTATCTCTCTCTTCCTCTGCTCATATATATATATATATATATATATATATATATATATATATATGAAATGGACAAAGTCCGACAATTATTTTAAGATATTTTTATGTTTATACATTCTTTCATATAGATACGCATATTTAAGTAAATGCTCTGTTTATATTAAACAGTATTAACAACATTTCATTCATCTTCAAGCGAATATTTTAATATTCCATCATTCGCTTGAAGATGAAAGGGAACTAATGCTTTTAATTTAATTATATAATTAAACTTAAAGTTTTTAGCTTCCATTTTTGAAACGTGGTTATTACTGTGCTGCGAAAAAATATATTTTCAATCAGTTACTTTATAATATATATATATATATATATATATATATATATATATATATATATATATATATATATATATATATATATATATATAGAGAGAGAGAGAGAGAGAGAGAGAGAGATTCCCAATAGGATAGAATTCAGCTAGAAATAAATATCCAACTTTTGAGATTTGGAGGTCTGATGAATTGGATCGTGATAACTATTCCAATGTAATAAATTATAACCATGGTATATTAGTGTTTGAGCCTTTATATATATATATATATATATATATATATATATATATATATATATATATATATATATATATATATATATATATATACTGCGTGCCAAATTATTATCGAGATAACTTTTGAGAGTTCTGAGGTGATAGTTTTCTTTTCAGCATCACTCAAACTGCTTTTACAGCCCATCTTTTCACTAAATTCTGACACTTTTCTAATAATTTGGCACACTCCAATCACCGCGCTGATAACAAATATGGCGCCAGTTTGTTTACATAGCGTAGATCAGTACGAAAATATCCTTGATTGCGCAGGTCAGTGTTGCGAACATTGTGTGGAAATTTTGTGTAAATTGATTGGACGGTTTTTAAAATATTAGAAAAAAGTTATCTCGATAATAATTTGGCACACAGTGTATATATATATATATATATATATATATATATATATATATATATATATGAATATATGTTTGTTGTACGTGTGTATAACTCTTTCATGTGCTTATATATCTTTTTCTTTTTTTTTTACGTGCATATATATATATATATATATATATATATATATATATATATATATATATATAGACATACATGTATATGTGTGCGTATGTGCAAAGAGGAAAGGAAAACTTGTCTAAGCCGAAACTCGTCGACTAATGTAATTTTTTTGTCTTTACTCACAATGTCCTTTTACAGATACACTTTATCTGAAATTTTTACACGCACACACACACACACATATGTATGTATAGATAAATCTAGGATATTAATTAACATCATAATCAGCAAACACTGTCATCACAAGCAAAATATAATTTACTATTGGAGAATAATTGCATATACTTATACATATAAACACACAATCATATATATATATATATATATATATATATATATATATATACAAACACAAAACGCATATATATATATATATATATATATATATATATATATATATATATATATATATATATATATATATATATATATATATATATGCGTTTGTGTGCGTCTCAATAAATATTTATAATTGCTCTAATTAAATTTGTACATACAGCTCGAGGTGAATTTTATTGTAAAAAAATGCCATCTTTTCTTCCCGGCGTCCTCTCCATAGCAAAGAGAAGGCAAATCGCGTCATGTCATTGGATATCGTCGAAATAATTGTTACGACAACGTAGCCAGATGTGTGAAACATTTATCAAACGTCTACGCCCAAAGATACACAAAGGACAAGATGATAAGAATTGAAACTTTGGTACTTCGAAAATAACGCATCTGATATATACATATATATACATATATACCTATATATATATATATATATATATATATATATATATATATATATATATATATATATATATATATATATATATATATATATATATATATATATCAGGAGGTCAATTGAATCCGCTTACTTTACGGTATCCTCAGGCGATTTTTATCACATGCCCTCTAAACGCTTTATTTTATTTATTTATTTATTTTTACTGATTATAAACTTTCTGTATCCAAAGAAACTTTTAAATCAGAAATATTAGGTTGGTGCAAAAATAATGACGTTATAATGTCGCTTTTTGACGTTAAAAAGTACGTCAAAAAACGACATTATTACTTCATTATTTTTGCACCAACCTAATACAAGTTCTTAAATCTTTGCTTACATATTAAGAAAATTGTCTTAAAACCCATCTGAGGCTGGATAAAAAAAAAAGTGTGTACATTTCAATTAAACTTCCACCGATATATTTCTTCGTTCTTCTTCTTCTGCTTCTTTTTCTTCTTATTATTCTTATTCTTCTTCGTTTCCTTCTTCTTCTTCGTTTCCTTCTTCTTCTTTCTTCTTCTTCCATTTCTTCTTTCTTCTCCTTTTTCTTCTTCTTACTCTTCTTTTTCTTTCTCCTTCTTTTCCTTCTGCTACTTCTTCCTTCTCCTTTTTCTTCTCCCTCCCCTTCTTCCTTCTCCTCCTCCTTTTTTTTCTTCTTCTTACTATTCTTGTTCTCCTTTTCTTTCTTCTTCTTCCTTCTTTTACTTCTCCCTCCTCCTCTTCTTCTTTTTTCTCCTTTTTCTTCTTTCTTTTTTGTTCTTCTTCTTCCTTCTTTCTTCTTCTTCTTTCTTCTTATTTCTTCTTTCTTCTTCTTCATCTTCTTCTTTCTTCTCCTTCTTCTTCTTACTCTTCTTTTTCTTTCTCCTTCTTTTTCTTTCTCCTTCTTTTCCTTCTGCTACTTCTTCCTTCTCCTTTTTCTTCTTCCTCCCCTTCTTCTTCCTTCTCCTCCTCCTTTTTTCTTCTTCTTACTCTTCTTTTTCTTACTTCTTCTTCCTTCTTTTACTTCCCCTCCTCTTCTTTTTCCTTTTTTCTTCTTCTTCTTCCTTCTCCTTTTTCTTCTTATTCTTCTTCCTTCTCCTTCTTCTTTCTTACCATATTACAAAATTCATATAAAAATTATGACTTGAAATTTAGCGTTGCGACTTGCACGTTCCGAGATTGTGCAACTGTCAATAAATAGGACATTCTTAAAAAAAACATCTTTAGGTGTACAGCATGAAACAGACTGTCGCCTCTAAGTGTTGACTTCTATGTTCACTTTTATATTTACACATGCTCTATCTCTGATATTGAGCACTTTATCCCATAAATATAGCACATCTTAAGACTATATTTCTTCATAGATATATATATATATATATATATATATATATATATATATATATATATATATATAACGTCATCCACAGAAAGACTGTTTCGCAGCTCATCAGTGTGGCTAGACATCCGGTTGCCTCTAGCTAGGATCGAAACCCGACTGAATTGGTGTCAGTCGCAGATTCTACCACTAAGCCGTTATTTTTAGAAACACGCCCAGTGACCGACAGTGACACAATTCGCTTTGCGAAGAGTCTCGCTATATTAGCTATAATAGTCACTGTTTTACAAACCCATACCTCCTCCCTAGAGAGCTCAACTGGAATTCATTTTTATTTCAGGAGCCAATATAACGTCATCCACAGACAAACTGTTTCGCTGCTTCACAGCTCATCAGTGTGTTGAGACATCTGGTTGCCTCTAGCTAGGATCGAAACCCGACTGAATTGGTGTCAGTCGGAGATTCTACCACTAAGATATATATATTATGATATGGAAGAAATCCGACAATTATTTTAAGAGATTTTTATGTTTATACATTCTTTTTATAGATACAAATATTTTAAGTAAATGCTCTGTTTATAATAAACAGTATTAAACAACATTTACCGGCCTGAATGTCCGAGAAATTTTCATAGAAAATATATTCCTGTCGGAGGATGAATATTTTCTATGAAAATTTCTCGGATATTCAGGCCGGTAAATGTTATATATATATATATATATATATATATATATATATATATATATATATATATTCATATATATATATATATATATACATTCATATATATATATATATATATATATATATATATATATATATATATATATATATATATGTATATATAATAGGTTGGTGCAAAAATAATGTCGTTTTTTCACATATGTTACTATGTGAGAAAACAACATTATTTTTGCACCAAACCTAATATATATATATATATATATATATATATATATATATATATATATATATATATATATATATATCGCTTTTATCAAAGGTTCATCAGAGAATGAGATATGGGAAATAATTTCTGCCATTTTATTTTTGTGTTAAGCAGACTTCGCATGCATTTGACTTGTCAAGCATCCCTCGTGTGTATTATATATTTGTAAGTGTATCATAAATCTAGTTTGTCTATGCGAGATTCAGACGATGATATACATATATGTATGTGCGTGTGTTGGGTGGGAGGCGTCTAGTTGTCATTATTTTTTCGTTACAGACGACGAAAAGAGTGCTGGATTACTATGAGGTATTCATCCTCTTATATTGCATTGCTTGATGGACACACTCTCCACGAAAACTAGACGCCACAGAAATATGGTTCTACAGAAGGAGAGTGAGAATTCCATAGATGGTGGCAGTATGCAATTTTCATCCGATAGGAAAATGTGGAGCGCCATGATCAACTATGTCCTGAAAGAAACCGGCACCTAGAAGAAGAAGAATATATTTCGATTGCTGAGACGAGGTATTATGTACATTATTTACATTGTTCAGACTGTTGTACTCATCGATGTTGCCATATGCACGACGTTTCGTCTGTTGTACGGTCGGACCTTCGTCAGGCGATTGGAATTTCGAACTGACCCTTTGATTTCGTCCACCCCCATAAGATTGTTCTAGTTCCACAAACCATGCCTCTTCCGTATGTCTTAGTTGTTACCCTTTAACTCAGCATTCTAGAGTTATTTTTTTTTTTTTTTTTGCCACTGCAGTAGACAGTTGTTGAACTCACAACTCTTTGGGTCAAGTCACTGGATGAAACCAACACTTTTACCCATGTGTCCCTGATGTGCCCCTGATATTAAATATACGAAAATAGTAATCACCTATATTATGTCATACCTTTTATACACAGCTATATATTGTCACACATACTTAAAACAATAATAATAATAATAATAATAATAATAATAATAATAATAATAATAATAATAATAATAATGGAATTAATTTAGCTCGAACTGTTTTATAAATCTAGAAAAAAAAGTCTTCAAAGATACCCGGAAACTGCCGAAGACTAGATGACAATTTGCTTTAAAGAATATGAAAGAAATAGGAAACTCTGTCCCTGTCTATATTTCTGAGATGAGGTATTATGTACACTATTTACATTATTCGGACTATTGTCCTCATCTTTGTAGCTATATTTATCACAACCTTTCGGCCTTTCAGTATCTGTCTATATTTCTGAGATCAGGTATTATGTACACTATTTACATTATTCGGACTATTGTCCTCATCTTTGTTGCCATATTTATCACAACCTTTCGGCCTTTCAGTATCTGTCTATATTTCTGAGATGAGGTATTATGTACACTATTTACATTATTCGGACTATTGTCCTCATCTTTGTTGCCATATTTATCACAACCTTTCGGCCTTTCAGTATCTGTCTATATTTCTGAGATGAGGTATTCTGTACACTATTTGCATTATTCGGTCTATTGTCCTCATCTCTGTTGCCATATTTCTTTAATATGGCGACAAAGATGAGGACAAGAGTCCGAATAATGTAAATAGTAGAGGAAACTCTATTCTGTAATAATGCTAGCTAACAAATTCGAAATAGGATTTTAAGTGAAGAAGTACAAATAAACCATAAGACAACTACTATAGCGGCGTAGAACCTAAAAAAGAAAGCAAATGCAATGTGCCAAATGCAGCAACGATAGAAAGATACGCCCCTCCAGGGTCAATACCTTACTTGTACCAAACTAGTCAGTGGTTAAATTGTTTACGGTTAAAAGCTGAAACCAATGGTTTTATTCTTGCAGCACAGAACCAATGATTTCTATCTAGAAATTCCCAAGCAGACATACTGAAAAAACTGTGTTAACTCGAAAAGCAGATTCTTTGATAAATGTCCAAAAACAATTGGCCGTCTTGTATCAGGTTGTATAGTGTTAACAAGAATTGAATATAAAACACGGCATGATAGTGTGCAATACTGGCACTGGAAAATATGCAAGTTTTACTGAAAGGTAACTGCAAGAAACTGGTATGAACATCACCCAAACCCGCTTACAGGGTGAAGAAATGCAACTAAAACATAATGCACCTACTGCAGTTGCAAAAACTTTAAGAAACAGAGCAAAGGCAAATGCACTGGATCAAATATAGAAACGATGGCAAGGTAAACCTCTTCACTGTTAATATTCTGCCCTTACCAAACAAGCTGATATAGAGAAACCCCGTGCTCATTGGTGGCTACGTAGTGCAGGTTAAAAGCTAAAAGCAAAGGTTTTACTCTTGCTCAACAGGACCAATGCTTACTAACTGGAAATTACCAAGGACACATACTGAAAAATTCTGTTATCCCAAAATGCAGATTCTGTGATAAATATCCAGAAACGATCGTCTTTTATCAGGTTGCACGGTATTCATCTACAGAATATAAAGCCTGGCATAAAAGAGTGTGCCAATATCTGCATTGGAAAATCTGCAAGTTTTACGGAAACTGCAAGAAATTTGGTATGAGCACCAACCAGATGCGATTACAGACATATGCCCTGTAAGAATTTTATCAAACTTTACAAGACATACAGACAGAACAATGAAAGCTAATAGTCCAGACATCGTGATTAGAGACTGCAAAAACAAAATGTGTCTCTTTATTGATATAGCAGTCATTGTAGGCTACAATGTATTTTTGAAGATCTTCAAATATCTATCAAATCAGAAGGAGCTTTAAATGGAAATATCAAAATGGTGGCGCATGAGGGCATGAACAGAGCCCTCGGATTGATTGGAAAAGATTGGAAGATAGCAGCAAGAAACAAGTAATACACATCATCCAGACCCGGTTAGGGCTAGAGGATCTGGAACAATTTTATGGGACTTTACAATACAGACAGACAGAACAATGAAAGCTAATCGCCCAGATATCGTAATCAAACACGGCGACAAAGAATGTGCTTTCTTATTGAAATAGCAGTCCCTGCAGACTGTCATGTATCTTTGAAGATCTTCAAAAACTGCCAAAATATATGAATCTTGAAATAGAAATCTAATAATGGGAACATCAACAATTTGTAAACTGGAGCACTCGGATTGATTGGAAAACGTCCCGAGAGACTCATTGAAGGGATTCCTGGTAGCCAATGCCTTAAAGAAATACAAAATATTTTACTCACAAGTAGAGCTACCACCAAACGAATGGCTTTATCTATGTGAATTTTCTGTGATCTTAAATTTTAAATTGTTTTTATCTTTTTTTTTTACAAAAATGTTCAGTGGAAAAGGTCAAGATTTTTGATCTTAGGTCACTGCTTGTGACCCGGAGGGAAATGTGTATAGAGCAGAACTCAAAGGGAAAATTTTAATGCAAATGCACTGCGGTTACACCAGGAGTGGCTCACGTGGCTTCTGACCATAACCGATTGACAGTTTTAATATTTTCATTTTTTGCTTGGTGAATTTAGATGGGCTACACGAAATATCTCGTTCAAGATCACTAATTTGAGTGTCAGTAATCTGAGCCAAACCTGTTGGGTGTGTTCCCTAGGGGGTGACGCACTGCATATCTCTGTTTCTTTATTATTATTATTTTTTATTTTCTTTGATTTCTGGCATTTACACATTTCTTTCCGGGTCCCACCCAGGGACCTAAGGTTAGAAATGGCATCATGACACTTTTCACTGACCAAAAGAAGAAAAAAAAAAAAAATAAAGAAAAAAAAATAAAATAAAATAAAAATTACATAGATAAAGCCCTTCGTAAAGTGTGGGCTGTACTTGTCAGAACAATTTTTTGTATCTCCTTGAGGCATGGACTTCCAGGAATCCCTTCAATTAGTCTACTGCAATCTTTTCCAACCAGTCCTAGGGCTCCAACTACAACAGGGATTGTTGATGTTCCCATATGCCACATTTTCGAGATTTCTATTTCAAGGTCCAAGGTCCTTGTATTTTGACATTATTATTATTATTATTATTATTATTATTATTATTATTATTATTATTATTTCCTTTGAAAAATGTTCTATACTAATTTCGTAAATAGAGACATAAGATGAGAAATGGCATCGTGACATTTTCCCCTGAACATTTAGACAAAATTAAAAAAAAACAAAACAAAGCCACCCATATTTTAGATAGATAAAGCTTTTCGTAATGTGTGAGTTCAAAGATATATTACAATCTGCAGGGACTGTCATGTCAATAAGTTTTCTGTTTTTGTGGTCTTTGATCACAATGTCTGGGTGATTACCTTTGATTGTTCAGTATTTGTATATTGTAAAATGCCATAAAATTGTTACTCGTTCTATCTCTCTAAACGGGTTGGGGTACTTATACCAGTTTCTTGAAGAAATGGTAACATGATATTATCTTTTCTTCTTTCTTTTCTTCTTTTATTATTCTTATTATTCTTATTCTTATATTTCTGTCGTATGCACATTTCCTTTCCGGGTCCCAGCCAAAAACCTTGAGTGAGAAATGGTAACATATTTTCCACTGATCATTTAAAAACAAACTTAAAACCTAAAATCACGTACATTTTACACAAGATAAAGCTCTTCATAATATGTGAGTTGTACTTGTGAGTATGTTTTGTTTTTTGTATTTCTTTAAGGCATGGACAATCATGAATCCTTGCAATGATTCTATCGGAAGCTTTTCCATTCAATCCGAGGGCTCCAACTACAAATGGAATTATTGAAGTTTTCATGTGCCACATATTTTGAGATTTCCACTTCAAGATCTTTGTATTTTGATAGTTTTTATGAAGATCTTCAAAGATACATGACAATCTGCAGGAAATGACATTTCAATAAGAAAGCTTTTTCTGTTTTTGTGGTCTTTGATCACGATGTCCCTGATTCGTTAGTTTTGATTGTTGCGTTTGTGTGCATTGTAAAGTCCCATAAAACTGTTACAGGTCCTCCCTCCGTAACCGTGTCTGGGTGAGGTTCATTCCAGTTTCTTGCAGGTTCCTTCCCGTGAAAATTGCATATTTTCCAGTGCAGATACTGACCCACTCTATCATGTCGAGTTTTATTAGGTTGGTGCAAAAATAATGACGTAATAATGTCGTTTTTTGACATATTCTTTAACGTCAAAAAACGACATTATTACGTCATTATTTTTGCACCAATCTAATATAATCAGTGGGTGCTAACACCGTGCAACCTGATACAAGATGGTCAATTGTTTACGCATATTTATCAGAGAATCTGCATTTCGGGTTAACACAATTATTATTATTATTATTATTATTATTATTATTATTATTATACACGTATATATGTATACATATATGAAAGTCACTTTTCCTGTGCTTACGTGTTCTGTCTGCTTCCATCTACTTTCAGACTTATATATATATATATATATATATATATATATATATATATATATATATATATATATATATATATATATATATATATATATGTGTGTGTGTGTGTGTGTGTATGTATGTATATATATATATGCAACTGTCTTTTAGCGATAAATGGAGAGACAGAAATTTGATTGAAAAGAAATATTTCAAAAATGTTTATCTATACGCTGATAAGTGGACATATTTTTAGAGGATTGATAACGACAACTTGTTTATTTTAAGGTATTCACTTTTAAAGCCCAGCAGGCTGCTTTGTCAATTGCTCGTAAATGCCGGTTTACACACGCACAAACACACCGATATATATATATATATATATATATATATATATATATATATATATATATATATATATATATATATATATAATTCTTATTGTTGGCGAATATCTGCTAATTAGTTTCAGCTGAATACGTTAGAATTTTTTTAAAATACAACAGAAACCAGATATGCAATCGTGAAAGGCCAGATTCGTCTCCGCACTCGCCACCCATCCAGTTACTTTAAGCAAATTCAATGCTTTTGTCGTTCATTTTAAACTTTGAATCCAAACACGAGAAAACTATTGAAACCAAATTGGATTGTTTGTTTTTATTTTGCTTGTTTCATTTCGAACAATTCAAATTAGCGTTTCATTGCCGGCGTTCGACCACCCGCCTTTACCACCGCAAAAGGCGGGGGCTGGCTCAGATAAATCTCAAATGTACACTATTTTGCAAGTAACCAATTCTTGTGTATGAAAATATTTGAGAAGACGTTCTCAGACGTTAATATTAAGAATCCGCACCTGCACACAAGCAAATGTCCGTAAAAGCATCCAGATGTATATCAAGAACCAATTCCATAGACTTTATTTAAATTTGCAATCTCTCAAGATAGGTCTAACTGCGCATGCGTTAAGTGAGAGTCACCCATTTTGTTAAAATGTCGTCAGGTAGACGCTATTGAGTGAGAATAGGTACTGAATGATAGTCGCATATATAAAGACCGTGCGAGATATATTCGCATTTCTCTATGCATATTTTTCTTCTTCAAAGTAACCTTGATCCCCAATGAGGCTTCATGCTTTGAACGTCTGTAAGAATGGTCACGAAGTTAAGCATCGAGCTTGGTCAGTAGCTAGATGGGTGACCGCTTGGACATACCAGGTGCTGTAAGCTTGGATGTGCGGTTGGTATGGCTTACGGCCACATCATGCTGAAACGTCCGTTCCCTTTACGATCACCGTAGTTAAGCAGCATCGAGCTTAGTCAGTAGCTAGATGAGTGACCGTTTCCGAATACCAGGTGCTGTAAGCTTGGATATGCGGGTGGTAGGGCTTACGGCAAGATCACGTTGAAACATCGGTTCCAGTTCGATGACCAAAGTTAAGCAACATCGAGCTTGGTCAGTAGCTAGATGGGTGACCGTTTCCAAATACCAGGTGCTGTAAGCTTGGATATGCGGGTGGTATGGCTTACGGCAAGATCACGTTGAAACATCGGTTCCAGTTCGATGACCGAAGTTAAGCAACATCGAGCTTGGTCAGTATCAAGATGGGTGACCGCTTGAGAATACCAGGTGCTGGTATTTTTTTTAATTTAAATTAAAGAATTTTGCGCTACGTATTTCTTCATAGATAGCACGATGGTATAATGGATTACGCCTCGAATTGAGGAATCGGAGATCCAATGCTAATACCTTTGGAAAAAGATATGAACCCAACCCTTCTTCCCAGGCTGACTGAGTTCTATAGCCTTGTTTGGGAATTCACGATTTGCCCATAGCAGGGACCCTAACAGGTGCTACCATTCCGGGTCAGGGTAGACCTGGGAACACCAGCAATTAAGAAGTAGTTCCAAGTTCTTCAAAGCCAACCAATCCGTTGAAGCTTATCGTCATACCCAGGGCAGGGCTTTAAATAAATCATAAAGGGGTGATAAGCCGTAAAAGAATCAATCGACATTTGATTTATAACAAGTTTAGGAGAATTATTTTAAAACTCTTGCCTGGAGGAGACAGAAAACTTCTATCTTTCTCAGGAAGACATCTCAATATGTAGGAATAAAACTGGCAGTTCGGTTCCAAGTATAACTTCGGTAATTGATTTCATTCTTTTACAATGAGTCTAAGAGTTCATTTTCTTTTTCTTTTTTTTCACTCTTTTGTCAAGTTCATCCCATGCTAATGCTGGGGTGGCTTCATACTTAATTGCAGTAAACACACACACACGCGCGCGCACACATACACACACGCACATATATATATATACTTCGGAAATGTATGAATCCTCTTCTTCTGCCTCCATCTATGGGTAAAATAGCAGGACAGACTGGGTTCTATAGCCTTGGATGGCAACTGGTCTAGGAGAAGGACAACTCTGAATTCAAAACCTGCGGAGGGTCGTTTGGGAACCTTGTGGCATTCGGTGCACCAGGTCTCTGTAATCGGCTAATCGGCCCTTCAAAAAGTGTGGATGGTCCTGCACGAGGCCTTCACCGCTATAATTAAATTTCATGTGCCGCTGTCGGGCTGTCGGTTTCCTGGAAACGGATCTGCTTGACCCTCATACGTCGAATCTCGACAGGAGAGTCGATCATATATATATATATATATATATATATATATATATATATATATATATTCGATCTAATGAGACTTACTGGTCGAAATAAATCATGATTTATTATCGTATTTTTGTGATGTGCTAAGCTTTTCCTTGAAGTATATCATAGTGCTCTCTATTGGCCTCTCTCAGTTTTTGATATTTATATAAAAAACACACTTTTCACTTATGGATCTGATATTATCTATCTATCTATCTATCTATCTATCTATCTATCTATCTATCTATCTATATCTATATCTATATCTATATATATATATATATATATATATATATACCTAGGTTTAGGGTACGACTTAGGTTTCGTTGTTTTACCATATATATATATATATATATATATATATATATATAGAGAGAGAGAGAGAGAGAGAGAGAAAGAGACAGACAGAGACAGAGAGAGAAAGAGAGAGAGCGAAATGGTGAGGGAGACAATAGGATAAAAGAGAAATATGAAATGATTATAAATCTAACATGTTTCACTTTTATTAAATCTTCAACAGAAAATGAAATATGGAGGAGAAAATGGAAATTCTATTTTTAATTTTAGTTTTGTTTGATTTTAATTCCTTAAGCAGAATTCAAGCGCATATATATATATATATATATATATATATATATATATATATATATATATATATATATATATATATATAAACAAAGGCTTAGAGGTACAAAATCTGTTTATTAATGGTAATAGTCCCTAAGGCCCTTCCGTCCAACATCTCATCAGGAGAAAATCGTTGTAAAAATTGATAAATTAAACGAAAAGAACAACAAAAATGAAGAGCAAAAAAAAAAAGGAGGGAAACACACTAAAATCAATAACATATAAGTATATATGTACTTATAACAAGGGGAGGGGAAACCGCGTGTAAATAATTAACGAGGGTCAGTTAAAATAAAATATCCCCCAACAAATTAAGGGACTTCACAAAACCCTTCTGTCGGCTAAGAGAAAGTTTCCGTAATCCTCTATAGATTGACTCCAAAATCTTCAAATGATTGTTGGAACCAGCTATGTGAATCATTTTGAACCACACTTTCGTATACGACTTGGCACAGGCTATATCCTCTACT
>OZ010608.1:74804339-74819339 GCA_963932145.1 Acanthosepion lycidas | reverse complement strand
TATTGCAGTGAGGTCGACAATACAGTCAATGTAGTTGATACTTTTCTTAACTGATATGGTAATAGAAATATTAGCCATTTCCCTATAAGGAAACATTTGGCATTCATTGACCGTGCAACCACTACCGCTTTCGAGTGAAGTTTAAAAAATGCCGCTGCGAGGTAGGCAAAGGAGGTATACAGTTTCTTATTTGCTAATCAATTTCTTGGAGTTTTTTGATGACATATATGCCATTGTTAAGTACGTAAGAATCACTGAAAAACCCTTTTAATTATTCAGCTAAAAAGAGAACAGGGTAAAATTTGTGCCAGCCCCACTATGTCTTCCCAACTGAGCAATGGTGAGAGGAAAAAGATAATTCAGGCCTTCAGTAATGCTACCAACATTCAATCTCTGGCTTCCATCTTGAAAGTCTATTCAGGAACCATTACGAGAACTGTGAAAAAGTTTTAAAAAAAGAGGGAACAGCAGAGAGAAAAACTGGATCAGGCGGTCACAACAGCAAGACGGGCCACCATTTCAACTTAGAGATAAAGAGATCAATTAGAAAAGATCCAACTCAATCTACAAGACGTTTGGCACTTTAGAAAGGATATTTAGCTATGACAGACTAAAGAGCAGTGAAAAACGAAAATCAAATGAAATCATACGTGAAACCTGTGAGGCACCATGTTAGTCCAGGACAGAAAGTTAGAAGGCTAGAGAGGGCGAACATCATCTTGAATAAGTTGAAAAAAATCCTGGAATAATACATACATATATATATATATATATATATATATATATATATATATATATATATATATATACATATTTGAACTTAATTTCAATTTTTCATGAGCTTTCGATCCATAGCTATAATTAATTAATGATGAACATGTCATTTTCATTTATGATCGATTTCATCAATATCCTTCTGTTAAGCTTGGAGAGTAATTATACATTCTTATTGTTCAAAGTAGAGTTTAGTAGTGTTATAAAAATCTAGGAGAATTCCATTAAGATAACTTTAATCATTTTTAAGATACAACGGTTCAAAGCTTAACTTAACAATTCAACAATTTTGCTGTTCCACGAGTTGGGCAATTTTGCTGTTACACGAAGTAGTATAAGGAATACAATGTGGGATAATTAAAATGTTTCCTATAAGCCAGATAAATATAGCAGGTAGGTGATTGTAAACTAATATTCGAAAAAATATACAGGATTCTTTCAATCAAAGTAAATTTTAGTCATCGATCTTAGGAATTGGTTGTATACAGTTTAGATATTCCCAAATCTTACCCGTAGGCCTCGACCGTGGTGATGTAAAGCGGTCGCGGGGCATTACCATTTTCCCTTATTGCTCTTTCCAGTATTGTAGGCCGTTTCCTTCCTAACCTTTTGTTTGAAGTAGTGTGGAATGTCAACATCTTGATTATGTAATTATTTTCTCTTCCACTTATAAAATCTTTCTCTTAAAACAATTTTTCAGGAAAATAGATTTATCAAGTCCAGTAGCTGTTATCGCTCTTTCCAGTATTGATGGGCCGTTTCCTTCCTAACCTTTTGTTTGAAGTAGTGTGGAATATCAACATCTTGATTATGTCATTATTTTCTCTTCCACTTATAAAATCTTTCTCTTAAAACAATTTTTCAGGAAAATAGATTTATCAAGTCCAGTAGCTGTTATCGCTCTTTCCAGTATTGATGGGCCGTTTCCTTCCTAACCTTTTGTTTAAAGTAGTGTGGAATGTCAATATCTTGATTACGTCATTATTTTCTCTTCCACTTATAAAATCTTTCTCTTAAAACAATTTTTCAAGAAAATAGGTTTCTCGAGTCCAGTAGCTGTTATCGTTCTTTCCAGTATTGATGGGCCGTTTCCTTCCTAACCTTTTGTTTCAAGTAGTGTGGAATGTCAACATCTTGATTATGTCATTATTTCTCTTAGTGTTAAATGTGCTATCCATTTTAGTCGTTCCTTTATTTGCGCTCCTCAAACGATATGGTTTCTGTTATTTGGTACTCTCTTTTATGTTTCTGTAGCGCCTGCCCACATTGTTCAAAGAAGGATGATCTTTGTCCAAACTCTCAGGTTTTAGTCACTCAGTCTTTTTCACCATTGATCTTTGGTTAAACACAGCTGATAATTAAAATAATACTGAGATGGTTTGGCGTCATGCATGACATCTATACGAATGTCTGGATCTGACGACGCTATTTAAGAATATGACTCGAGTTTTCAGATTAATGTTTCGGTTTTGTAGCAACTTGCGGTATTGGGCGAAACTATCTCTAGCTTCGTTTATTCTGTTTTGAAAAGTTTTAGCTTAAGTCCTATTTCTTTTAACATCTGGTAAATGATGTTGATTTTTTTTTTTTTTATATTCACGATTATTCTTATGCCAGCTATGAATACCTATGTCGTCATTGCTCCCTCCATCATCATTTCAGGTATATAGTTGTAAACCGTAATATTCGACAGAACTTTTATTGCCATTTTATTGAGAATAAAAAAACTGTTTTGTTTATTTTTTTAAATATTTTTTTTATATTTATTTATCTGATTGTATCTGACGTCAGGTCATACGTGATCAACTTGACCTCATTTGCTTGAAATTTTAATTATTCATTTGATCATTTTTGTCAGGTTCTTAATTCTTTCCCTGAAAAGACTGCGAGATGAAGATCTTATCGGAACTTTTTTATTCTCTCTTGCTTCGTCTTATTAAATGATTTCTAGTTCGAATCTCATCACAGCCTAATTTATTTGGCGTTTGGGTACATATTTGACAAACGACCAACCATTAAATAAAACCAGCCTATCGGAAGATAATTACGTGTATAAACATTGTTTTGCCACGCGTTGAGGGAACGGAAGGGTGAACAACTAATGTTTTATTTTCAAAGATGTAATACGTCTCCGAACAGTTTAGGCAGTCTTCATTTATTCGAGAATAATCAAAGACTTGAAGTGGACAGACTCTCCCCGTCTCGCCCAACAGAAACTGTTTTACCCATTTAAAATTATGGATTAAAACAATTAACCCATCCCTGACTCAATAAAATCATCCCATTATACATGTATTTCTCCCTACTTCGTTAATTCGCACGACCGCTATGCCCTGCCAATACCTCACAAGTAAAGGACTATACTGATTTGATCGCATGGAAAGGGGGGTAAAGACTAGTTTTCAGTGAGAAAATGAAAGCAACTTAGTGCTTTTTATTTAATTTGTCTTATGTTCGTATTATTAGGAAAGTAACACACACACACAGACGTTCATATATATATATATATATATATATATATATATATATATATATATATATTTAGTTGAATTGTCGTGAGTTTCTGACCCTGGGTTTCACGCTATTTGCGATCGTCAGACATATCTGTTAGCTCTATCACTGATATTGAGCGCTTTTCAATATATACCGCGCATTATATGTAATATATAAAAAATATATATATATAATTTGATATATATATATATATATATATATATGTATATATATGTATATACACATTTTACACACACACACACACACACACACACACACACACATATATATATATATATATATATGTAGATGACTCCTGTGAGCCGAAAGCTTAGATAAAGGAACAGCTTAATAAGAAAATATCCAAACGTTGAACAATTTTTGTCTTTATTTTCACCCAAAATAAAAGCAAATATACGGAGTTTAGAACGGCTTATATTTAAACATAATAGATATTCATTGTCTGTATATATATATTTTATATATATATATATATATATATATATATATATATATATATATATATATATATATATACATATATATATATATATATATATATATATATATATATATATATATATATATTTTATATATATATATATATATATATAAATATATATAAGTTTCCTTAAAAATAACTGATAAGGTATTGCGGTTAATTTTGAGTTCATTTTTAATGTGTTCTTATAATTTTCTTCTTTTCTCGGCGTAGAAATTGTCCAAATGTTTTGTATGTACAAGTACTTTAAACACAGTACGCAAAATCTTATTTGAAAATTGGAAAAATATAATAAAAAATTAAACGAACAGGCCTTGTCGTTTCTTTTTAACCAAATGTATATATATATATATATATATATATATATATATATATATATATATATATATATATGTATATAAGTATGAAGAGAATGAGATAGATAGATAGATAGATAGATAGATATGAACAGAATGAGATAGATAGATAGATAGATAGATAGATATGAACAGAATGAGATAGATAGATAGATAGATAGATAGATAGATAGATAGATAGATAGATAGATAGATTATATTTCTTATTGAAAAATAGAATAATTGTGGCACATGGCCAAACATTTAGGGGATTGCGGTTGAGGCTGTTCATCATTTCTTCCCCTACACCTGAGCTAACACAATTCACATCAAGTACAATCCAAATAACACATCAACCAAAAGAAGACATCTTTTTACCTTTTACTCCTACATATACCACAATAATTAATACACAAAGGGAATCTGCAAAATAAACCCCATGATTTAAATTTATTATGTACAAATGTTCGTAAATTGTATAATAGATAGATAGATAGATAGGAAGAAAATTAGCTAGCTACCTAGATAGGTAGATATAAAGTTAATGAGATTGAAATATACATAGAGAAGAAGTGAATTAGATAGATAGATAGATATGAACATAATGAGATCGATATGAAGAAAATCATATATATATATATATATATATATATATATATATATATATATATATATATATATATATATATATATACATATATATGAACAGAATGAGATATATAGATATATAGATAGATATGAACAGAATGAGATAGATATGAAGAAAATTATATATATACATATATATATATATATATATATATATAGGAACAGAATGAGATTGATTTGAAGAAAATGATATGTATATATATGAACAGAACGAGATAGATAAGATTAAAATTATATATTTATATATATATATATATATATATATATATATATATATGAACAGAATGAGATAGAGATAGATGCGAACAGAATGAGATAGATATGAAGAAAATGATATATATATATATATATATATATATATATATATATATATATATATATATGAACGGAATGAGATACAGAGATAGATATGAATAGAATGAGATAGAGAGAAGATAGATAAATATGAACAGAAATAAATAGTTTCCATACATATATTGAATATCAGCTTCACTTTTAAATCTTAAATTTTCAGTAATCTCCAAGAATAAAAACCAATTCCATTCCAATCACTTTTGCTGCCTATTGATTGTATAAATTCCTTCCTATTATATTTCCAAAAAATATGGAACCTACACAATTCGATTAGCCACTAAGAATTATTCCTCCATGAAATGTACACGAATATAAAATCAAATTCATTGAAAAAAATAGAACATTTAGTAAATCTGTTAATATGGAAAGTATTTTGCTTTCTTAACAATGATAACGTCAATGAAATGTTCACCATAACTAAAAAAAAAAGATTTTATTGATTTCGAAGATGATTTAATAAATATTGTAAATAAAATCGATACAAGAAAAGAAAAATTAAATTTTAAATCAATTAACAAATGACATTAAATCAATAAATAAATCGAATAATTTTTTTTATTCCAGCAGGTAAACCAGAGAACGTATAAAATATAACAAAACAATCGAAAAATAGCTAACATAGGTTTAAAAAAACCACTAACAATTTTGTAATCTCGAATAGAATAATCAATAGAAGCCTCAAAACATTAATCCACCATGCCTCAGTTTACCTCTGCTTGACCCTCATACGTCGAATTTCGACGGGAGAGTCGACTACATATATATATATATATATATATATGGCCTTGTGCCACACACATCCCTCGTAGGGGGGCTGTTAAATATTGACAGTCGACTAGATTGTTCATCTGCCGAACTCTCTGCCTTAAGCAGAGACGAGCCTGGACGAAGCTTTGCCGAAGGGCAAATTTTCGTCCGGGGAGGTTTATACGGGTTCTAAAGGAATATTTTTGATCAAGTTTCGTGCTCGGAGAACCCACGATAAACTCGGCCTTGTGCCACATACAGCCTTCTTTGGTGGGGTAGGCTGTTAAATATTAAGTGTCGAATAGATTGAAGGCTGGGTAAACCTACAAACACTCACTAGTTTCATGATGCATTTACTTTTTAATATATGATATTTGCTTTGTTAGTTCTTTAACAATTTAAATTAATTATTAACTATTTATTTCACTTACTCGCAAAAGTAAATGACGTTATTTCTTGAACTGTTTTACAGAGCTTAACAACATTAGAAAAAGAATATGTTCAATAATTTTGAACGTATCGACTCTACCGTCGACCATGAGGGCCAAGGAGATCAGTTCCTAGGAACCTACAGCCCGACACAAGCACATGAAATTTGTTATAGTGGTGAAGGCTTTGTGCAGAACCATCCACACTTTTGAAGGGTCAAATACAGAGACCTTGTGCACGACGTCCCACAAGGTTCTCAAACGAACCTCGGCAGGTTTTGAATTCAGAGTTGTACTTCTCCTAGACCAGTTGCCATCCAAGGCTATAGAACCCAGTCTGTTCTTCTATTTACCCATAGAGAGAGGGTATTAACATGTAAATGAATGTAATGGGTTCGATTGGAATTCGAACACTGCTCCCCGATTCCTCAATCCAAGCCGCTACCACTACGACACCACCGTGCATGTGCATATATATATATATATATATATATATATATATATATGTGTGTGTGTGTGTGTGTGTGTGTGTGTGTGTGTGTGTGTGTGTGTGTGTGTGTGTGTGTGTGTGTGTGTGTGAAAATATTGTAGAAAATAGGAAAGAAACTGGTTTGGTAAATAATCGAAAGTTCCTTAGTATTTTTCCCAAAATTTCGCTTGAAGATGGAACAGAGCCTACTTTAACTCAAGTTAATTCAAATATTATTTTGAAGTTTTCGGCTCTTGTTTTGAAACATGAGACCTCTTATGTAGCGAGTTGGAATCATATTTTAAATAAATAAATATATATATATATATATATATATATATATATATATATATATTGTAAGCTAGGGGTGGTTACTGAATAGAATAATCAAATGAAGGTTGATACTTAGGACAAGAACAACACATATAAGATTCGCCAGCGGCGCGTAGAAGAAGTAGTCAACAGGTAGAAATGAGTCAAATTAATTTCACTATGAATCTACAACTGCAGGATATCTACGAACTGCTCTACGCGGTGAGATATGACACAAGACCGAATTTAATGTGGAGTATCCGAGCTAGTAGGCTCAGCCAAAAATTCTATGTAGAATACGTATAAAACGAGGTCGGGTAAGTTATTTCCCGAGACGAGACTCTGCCCCTCGACATAGCCTATTCTAGGATCCTCTCTGACCGGAGGCAGATCGTTTGACCAGCACAGCTGAAGACGAATCACCAACTACCGACCAACAGTGAAGGTAGATAAAGTATAATATTACTTAGGACAAGAACAACACATATAAGATTCGCAAGTGGCGCGTAGAAGTAATAGTCAACAGGTAGAAATCAGTCCATTGAATTCCAAAATGAATCTCCAAATACAGGCCAACATACAATATTTACTACTGTATTTATGCGAATGGGGTTATACATATTATCGTCCATAGGTCGGCTACAATATATATATATATATGTGTGTGTGTGTGTGTGTGTGTGTGTGTGTGTGTGTGTGTGTGTGTGTGTGTGTGTGTGTTGTAACTTAGGGAATGTTACTGAAGAGAATAATCAAGCGAAGGTTGGTAATGAACGATAATACTTAGGACAAGAACAACACGTATAAGATTCGCCAGCGGTGCATAGAAGCAGTCAACTGCTAGAAGTGAGTCAAGTGAATTCAACAAGGAATTTCCAACTGCAGGATATCTACCAAGCGCCCCACGCTGTCAGATTTGATACGTACATCCCGTATAAAACAGGGTCGGATAGCTGTTTCCCGAGACGAGACTCTGCCCTTCAACATAGCCTCGTCTGGGGATCCTTTCTGCCCGGAGGAAGATTTTGACCAGCACATCTGGAGACGAATCTCCAAATGCAGACCAACATACAGTATTTACTACTGTAATTATGTGAATGCAGACATAGACATTATCGTCCATAGGCATGCTACAACATAGATATGTGAGGTGATTTGGGACTTTATTGTGTATTAATTATACATACATATATATATATATATATATATATATATATATATATATATATATATATATATGTGTGTGTGTGTGTTTATGTGTGTGTGTGTGTGTGTGTGTGTGTGTACTACAACAATGAATCAGAAAATAATATAAATAAGCAAAAACGATAGCAACAAAATGAAAATTAGATAACAGAATAAAACAATTAATAAAAGCAGAATAATTTATGAAATTAAAAGATCCTGAGAATAATTTTCTAAATAAACCTAGGGTGATTAAATCACACAAAAAGTAATATAGGAAAAATAAATAAACAAATAGTAGAAAAATATGTTCGAAATTAAGAAAAATATTAAATACAAATCAATGGCAAAATACTAAAGAAACTATTAATTAGTTCAACAATATTTCAAACAAAAACAATTTCTCTTTTATACAAATAGATTTATGAATCCATTACCAAATATATATTAAATAAAGGATTAAATTTAGCAATACAACACATAAAACATCAAGACATAGTATTAGACATATTTAATCATTGTAGAAAATCATTATTATACAACAAAATAAAATATGACTGAAACAGTATAATAGCAATAAGAATAATGAGAACGTATCAATGGGCAGTTATGATAGTGCACATTTATGCGAACATATAGGGATACATACCATATATAATTTATCAAATGATACTAATAAAAAGGATATAGGTTTATATAGATAAGATGGTCTAATAATTGTAGTTCTACGTGCCATGATTAATGGATGTCAGTTATCAGTTATCTCCTGTTAATTCCCCTCTCCAAGTTCTCTACTGCATTGAGGACACATGGCACAGTGGATAAAGGCGTTGGTTAGATCCAGTGACAGGACCCAAGGAGTGTGAGTTCAATACCCGGCTAAAGCAGCGGAAAACTTTCAGAGGAAAATTAACAGGAGATAACTGATAAATGACATCCATCAAACAAAGCACGTGGAACTAGAACAGTCTACCCCAGTGTTCGACATTCCGAACACCTGAAGAAGGCCGAAGCGTACAACGGACGAAACGTTATAATAAATATGGCGACAAAGATAAGGACAATAATTCGAATAATGTAAATAATGTACATAATACCTCATCTCAGAAATATAAACAGATCATAAAATGACATTTAAAATAAACTGATACGCAAATAACAAAACATTATGAAAATATATCCGGAGAAAAAAATATAATAACTAAAATTAAATTGGGAATCATAACATAGTACCCCTTATACGTAGATTGTGTTTGGAAGAACAGTTTTATATTATAAATTCCAATAATCATATTAAATTATTAAACAAGAGAAATGTATTAATGGGTTAATGCAGGCATATTAATAAATATTTACTTTGCAACTTAAATACTAATATAACATAATATAATAAATACAAACAACAGAATATAATATAAATTAAATAATAATATAACATAAAAAGCACTATACAGTATATACATATATATAAAAATCAGCCAAAGATATAATTTTATAAACAAAGAATAACAATTACAAAATATACAATTGAAAAACAATTCCGTTGATGAAGGAACACGTGAGCACATGTAAAAATATGAATATTCGCGCGTTCATAACGGAGTTTCAAAAAAAAAAAAAGAGGCAAATATGAAAATTGGAAAAAAAAAGGACATTCATAATATTAGGTTGGTGCAAAAATAATGACGTAATAATGTCGTTTTTTGACTTTAAAAGATACGTCAAAAAACGACATTATTACGTCATTATTTTTGCACCAACTATATATATACAATTGGAAATTGCCACTATATATATACAATTGGAAATATTGAATCGGCGGAGTAGGCAATGTCTGCTCGAGTTACTGCGTAACAGCTTCACTGCTTATTTAAGACGTTGCATACTGAGAAGGAAGCGTAAGAATTAGACAATTTCAAAAGACGTCAACTGCAAATTCTGATGTAAATGTACCCATAAAATATCTCCAACAAAAAGTAGTACAGCAGATGACAAGAATCTCGTTTGTGTTTGTTCATTTTGAAAGCAAGATAGAAACTTCTTGGACAGATTTTGCGAATGGATCCACAATGCCCAGCTAACAAAGCCATGGATTAATCAAAGAACAAGGCAGAAAGATCCCCCTTTTCCATTGGTGAAGTTTACAATCAAAAAAGATCTGCAATGAATCTACAAACTCGCAGAGAAACGCACAAGGCTGGCAAAATATTGACGAATCAGGAGACAATTTCACTGAAGATGAGAGAATAGGTTAATTGATGACCTCAAATCAAAATAGTTTTGATTTTGATAATGAATATTTAATATACGGACTAACCACTTGAACCTGTGGAATCGGGGACATAAAAACGAGGGTTGATATTGACAGTTACAGTTAAAGCGGGATTCTTCTGTATATATAGAAGATAATATATATATATATATATATATATATATATATATATGCGTGTGTGTGTGTGTGTGTGTGTGTGTGTGTGTGTGTGTGTGTGTGTGTGTGTGTGTGTAGGTGGGTCTTTGTATTGATATAATAGGACAGAACTGTTAGATTGATTATCCGAAGTTTTTAATATTTGTGGTTCCATTTTTTAAAAAAAGAGTGCTCAATACGGAAGTAGAGCCTAAATAATACTAGGTTGGTGCAAAAATAATGACGTAACAATGTCGTTTTTTGACGTTAAAAAATACGTCAAAAAATGACATTATTACGTCATTATTTTTGCACCAACCTAATAATAATTTTTTTAAATATGATTCCATCACGACAGAGAAAGTCCTTATCAGTATTCAAGTTTAATTTCAATATTAAACCTTAGCCAATGGGTGGCAGTTTCATCCTCCAGCGAAACTGCCACCCAAAAGTTAATATATTATTATTATTATTATTATTATTATTATTATTATTATTGTTGTTGTTGTTATTATTATTGTTATACAACCATCAAACTTTGAAGTTCCATGCATTTTTTGGATCGTCGCATATAGAAAACAGCAGAAGACAAATAGAAGAGATGAAGAAAAGCCCAAAAAGATGAAGCTCTCCAACCACTGGACTTTTGGACTCTACTTTGCGGTGGCTGTGGACGTCTTTTGAGATTCAACATAGGAACCATTTCCCACAGAAGGAAATGGCGATGAGCACACGAATAGTCGGCAACAAGTTCTGCCAAACGACGATGATATATATATATATATATATATATATATATATATATATATATATGTGTGTGTGTGTGTGTGTGTGTGTGTGTGTGTGTGTGTGTGTGCGTGTGTGTGTGTGCGTGTGTATCGCAGAGCCGAGTTCGAATTCCAGTCGAATCCATTACATTCACTTACGTGCTAATACCCTTGTGAAAAGTATGAATCCTCTTCCTCTCCCTCCAGCTATGGGTAAAATAGCAGGACAGACTGTGTTCTATAGCCTTGGATGGCAACTGGTCTAGGAGAAGAACAAGTCTGAATTCAAAACCTGCGGAGGGTCATTTGGGGACCCTGTGATACGTAGTGCACCAGGTCTCTGTATTTGGTCCATCAAAAAGTGTGGATGGTCCTGCACGAGGCCTTCACCATTATAATCAAATCTCAGGTGCTGTTGTCGGGCTGTCGGTTTCCTGGAAACTGATCTGCTTGACCCTCATACGTCGAATTTCGACGGGAGAGTCGACTATATATATATATATATATATATATATATATATATGTGTGTGTGTGTGTGTGTGTGTGTATGTGCATAAATCAGTAAAGCACGTCAGGCTATATGACAGTTCTGTATAGGATACAGGTTCGATTTCTGTCGGAGGACGCATATTGTCTATGAAAATTTCTCGGGCCGGTAAATGTTATTAATACTGTTTATTATAAAACAGAGCATTTACTTAAATGTTTGTATCTGTAAAAGGAATGAATAACCATAAAAATGTCTTAAAATAATTGTTGGATTTGTCCATTTCATAATGTGTGACGTCATTTATTTACATTTGGATACGCATCAAGCAGTTACAAATGTACGAGGGAAATTATGGAAGATTGTAATTTAAAAGCAGTAAAATCGACTTTACTAACCGAAACGCTCCTCTGTGGCTATATCGGTAAAAGCACATTAGGCCATATGATAGTTCCTTTAAAGATACAGGTTTGATTCCTGTCGGAGAACGAATATTTTCTATGAAAATTTCTCGGGCATTTAGGCCGGTAAATGTTGTTTAATAAACACAGCATTTACTTAAATATTTGCATCTATAAAAAGAATGTATAAACATAAAAAATGTATTTATATATATATATGTATATATATATATATATATATATATATATATATATATATATATATATATATATATATATATACGCTCACACATACGCATTCATTCACGCACAAACATGCGCACAAACACAAACGCATACACTCTGTAAAATATTTCTTCATATAAATTTATATATCTTTATCCCATATATATATATATATATATATATATATATATATATATAACTAAGAGAACTCCTAAAGAGACAGGAAAACCCACCGTGGTTCCCCTAAACGGATCTTCAGGGTAAGCTGAAATTTCATTATATATATATATATATATATATATATATATATGCCTTCGCCTTGGGGTAACAGAAACAACCAGTAAGCTCATGGTCTATAGTGCTGTTGTAATCTCGACTCTCGTCTATGCGTATGAGACCTGTGTACTCTACAAAAGAGACATCGGCAAACATGAAAGATTCCATCAAATGAAACTTTGTCAAATCCTCTGGAAGACGTGACCGGACCTCATCCCGAACAACAAAGTTCTCCTCCACGCAAAGATGGAGAGTCTAGAGACTATCATGACTCGCCACCAATGTTGATAAGCCGGACACCTTGACCGAGTGCAAGACATCCGTCTACGCAAACAAGTGCTCGCATCTCGCAACAGAGACCACGTAGAGCGCCACGTCGTCGATTCAAGGATCAGGACAAAAACACCTTGCTGAGGATAGAAATTGAACCGGTGAATTGGGAGACAAAAGCTGCAGAAAGAAGTAATTGGAGAAGAGAACTCCACGAAAAAAACATCTTTGGAGAACACCAGAAGAAAGGAAAGGGACAGACTCTGAACCCGTTTATACCTGTTCTAAGGAAACCTACACACACTCACTAGTTTTATGATATATTTACTTTTTAATATATGATATTTGCTTTGTTAGTTCTTTAACAATTTAAATTAATTATTAACTATTTATTTCACTTAATCGCAAAAGTAAATGACGTTATTTCTTGAACTGTTTTACAGAGCTTAACAACATTAGAAAAAGAATATGTTCAATAATTTTGAACGTATCGACTCTACCGTTGACCATGAGGGCCAAGGAGATCAGTTCCTAGTGGTGAAGGCTTTGTGCAGAACCATCCACATTTTTTGAAGGGTCGTATACAGAGACCTGGTGCACTACGTGCCACAAGGTTCTCAAACAAACCGCGGTAGGTTTAGAATTCAGAGTTGACCTACTCCTAGACCAGTTGCCATCCAAGGCTATAGAACCCAGTCTGTTCTTCTATTTACCCATAGAGAGAGGGTATTAACATGTAAATGAATGTAATGGGTTCGATTGGAATTCGAACCCTGCTCCCCGATGCCTCATTCCAAGCCGCTACCACTACGACACCACCATGCCTATATATATATATATATATATATATATATATATATATATATATATATATATATATATATATATATATATATATATATATATATATATATATATATATATATATATATATATATATATATATATATATATATATATATATATATATATATATATATATATATATATATATATATATATATATATATATATAAAATATTAGTGGTAAATATACACATACATATGCAATCATATATCTAAAATATATATATAGACATACATATATATTTGTATAAAAAATAATTCCAAGAGGATAGAATCCATGTAGAATTCAATGTCCAGGAGAGAGTAAGGATATAATAAAAAGGCTTAAACACTAATATTGAATATTAGTGTTTAAGCCTTTTTATTATATATATATACATATATATATATATATATATATATATATATATATATATATATATATATATATATATATTAGTGTTCAATGATTATTCTGGATTTTATTTTGTTGTTATGATTGGAATAGAAATTTATTGGGTCATTTTTATTAGTTGATTTTCGGTTTTAAGTTTATGTCAACGCGCTGTAACATAATATCAATGTTTAGTTTGTCTACAAGATCCGATAAATCGTTATTGCGAGGATATATATATTGCGAGCATCATCAGTATAATGGAAGTAAATAAATTGTTTAGGTAAAACATTTTGAAAGAAACGGATTCAATAAATTCTAAGAAATATATGCCATTACTCTACTAAGAGGTGATCCCATTGACGATCCAAATTGTTATTTGTAAAAATTGTTATTGAACGTGAAATAGCATTAATTAGTTATGAGATGGCAGATTTTTATTTTATTCAACAAAATCTATATTAGTAAGGAAAACGTTTGACGAGCTAAGCATGTAAATACAGTGTGACAGGTTTTGTGCTTTCTAAAGCAGATACGCTGGTTTTTACATAAAGATATAATTACAGATATAGATTGAACTATTAGGAAGAAAATTTGAACAAAGTATGCATTATGGCGCGCGTTTTAAATTCTTTCCATTTGCTTCGAAAACGAATAGAGAGGCCGGCGAAAAAAAATCTTGACATTATCGGGAACATGGA
>OZ010608.1:74784339-74801839 GCA_963932145.1 Acanthosepion lycidas | reverse complement strand
TTCAAATCAACTGGATATAAAGCAAACCGTTGAGTCAGTCACGTGAGGGAGCGAATCAATGTTACGCGAACGTAAGCATTAACAAGGAGCGAATTGGATTCACAATTTTGTAATGTTCAGCTGTGTTCGAGGTTTTTATAAGCATGTACGGTGATTCGTTTACTATTGAGATCGGCAAAGACTATAGCGAATGCCAATGGCCGATAACCCCGGACGAATTAATTATCACAGTTTCGCCTCGAAACGTGTTTTATTTATTTTTTTGACCTAAAAAAAATGAAAATAAATAAAACCTCTCTAGACTGCATCGGGAGTTGCTTATTTTGACTCATTGTCTTTTTGTTTGTTTTTTTTTTTTTGTTTTTTCTGTATTTTTTTTTAATTAGCTAAAGACATATACACAATTCATCCCAGTAAAATAATCAAAAACAAGAAAAAAACAAACAAAAAAAACAAAAACAAAGTAATAAATTCGACCTGATAACGGTCAAACAAGAACGTGGACGATCATGGCTCTACACAACGCCCTGTCTTAGGAAAACTTGTCTTTCTTGCTATCTCTCCCAGATGAAACTCTGTTCTGGCAACAATTTAAATAAGATCTTTAGATAGATCACGCGTTGTTTTAATCAGGATTCGCAGCTATATATTCTTCTTCCTCAATGTGCTATGTCTATTCAGGACTTTGACCATCCTGTCTCTCTTTAAGTTGCTCTTCTTTTTCGTTCTTAGTAAATTGTATCTTTTTATATCTCTCCTAAACGCTATTTTGCCATCCATTTACACACCTCACCTTTCTTCTTCTTCTTCTTCTTCTTCTTCTTCTTCTTCTTCTTCTTCTTCTTCTTCTTCTTTGTATCGTGTCCTTTATGACGTAGGCAATCATGGCTCTCCACAACATTTCTAACTCTTACTAAAATTTCTCTTTTGTTATCTTAAAAACTGATGTGTCGTCCATTTACATAAGCTCATTCTTCTTTTTCGGGACATGGCCAATCATGGCTCTCCACAACGTTCTCTAACTGTTAGTAAAATTTGTCTTTTGCTATCTCTCTTAAACATTGATGTACAGTCCATTTATATTAGGTTGGTGCAAAAATAATGTCGTTTTCTCACACATGTTACTATGTGAGAAAACGACCTGATTTTTGCACCAACCTAATACAAGCTCGTCCTGCTTCTTTCATGAGCAATGTCCTTTCGGGACTTGGGTAATCATGGCTCTCCACAACGTTCTCTCATCTCTGTCTCTCTGTAAAATTTGTCTTTTTGCGATCACTTTTAAACACTGTTTTTGCTATCCATTTACACGAGCGCGCTCTATACTTTACGCGCTGCCACTTTAATTTCATTGGAGAACCACCGAAAATATACCAACGATGACAAAAAAAATTAGGGTTCCAAATCTAGTTCTCAATATAGTCTCCCTCTTTCCCTATTGTGGTGTGAGATTCTGTCGAAAAGTAATGACCATTATTCTTTAATTCACCCAGCTTTAATAACACACCCAAATGTTTACACGAGACATAAGATTCTATATCTCGTTTCTGTTCTCGTCTGTACGTTCTCAAGTACCGTATTTTCCAGCTAACAAGACGCTGCGGCATGGAAGACGCACCTTAATATTGAAAAGAAATTTCTAAAAATAAAGTCATTCTCATACAACAACACAGTCACCATGCGTCCCTCACATAATGGCGCCACGTATTCTTATATATGTGTGTGTGTGTATATATATATATATATATATGTGTGTGTGTATATATATATATATGTGTGTGTGTATATATATATATATATATATATATATTTGTGTGTGTATATATATATATATTTGTGTGTGTATATATATATATATTTGTGTGTGTATATATATATATATTTGTGTGTGTATAAATATATATATATTTGTGTGTATATATATATATATATTTGTGTGTATATATATATATATATTTGTGTGTGTATATATATATATATATTTGTGTGCGTATATATATATATATTTGTGTATATATATATATATATATATATATTTGTGTATATATATATATATTTGTGTATATATATATATATATATTTGTGTATATCACTCGTCTGATTTTGTTTGTATGGCAATGACATACTAGTCAAAAGCAGAAATGCCTCTGCTGCTGCTCGTAAACAGAGCATGTTTAATTTTGTGGCTCGGCTCCAGGAAGGTTTATAATCTTGGAAATACTTGTAGCAGCTAAGTACTGAGGTTACATCATATAAAAGGCCGAACTAGATAGCTAATATGATAGTGTAATGACTCAACGTAGAAATCCACGTTCGTGTCAATCAAGCTAATTAGGTGACAGTCCAAGCTTACTTGAGCCTGGGCGTTGCTTTAACTTCGTCTTGGAAGACGTACACGTATTTTTCAGTGTATTTTTTAGTTTGTTTGTTTGTTTGTTTGGGTTTTATGGCATATCAACCACTGTGGGTTATTTAATGCCAAATCCAGTTTATATGAATTTTAAATGCCTATTTTGTATGGAATAAAAAACGTATAGCTGGCAATATTATTGTTTCAAAAACGCATAGCTAGCAACATTATTTTTCCGAAAACATTATCTGAGGCCTTGCTGTTGGATGTAGTTTATCGTCATACTCAGGACGCGGATGTAGTTTATCGCCATACCCAGGACGTGTGTAAGACTTGGAAAAACTAGGAGTTCACTATTTGCCCATAGCTGGGACCCTAACAGGTGCTAACTCCCCGAGTCAAGGTGGACCTGGGAACACCAGCAATTAAGAGGTGATTCCATGCTCCTCAAAACCTCCTGATCAGAGGCCTTGCTGTTGGATGCAGTTTAACGTAATACCCAGGACGCCTCATTGGGGGGGGGTCTTACCCCTCTACAGAGGTGCAGTCGGCGTATTCTAAAGCCCCAGCCGAAAGGGCCGTGTATTTTTTAGGAAAAATAGTTTGTCATGTAAGTCTAATACATAAAACTGGTAACTTTTATTATTTAATATTGCATAAGTACTAAACTATACATTCTATGAGAAAGGTTGTATATGTGTGTGTGGGGTGGAGAGAGAGAGAGAAAGAGAGAGAAAAAGAGAGACAGCGGAGGAAACATTGATTCCTCCCCACTTCTCTCTCTCTATATATATATCTCTGTCTGCCTCTCTCTTTCTCTCTCTCTCCTGGCGCGTCTTTAATGAACACATAACGAATCTGTTATCCATCTGTACAGAGAAACCCGTCCAATGTCAGATCCTCTCGCGTACTGGAACCCGCTTAGGAATCAATAACTAGGCTTATCAAACTGTGTAAGATGTTTTTGCCCACACAAAGAGTTCTAATTTTTGTAGATAACACCTACTGTTCGTCACGATCGATCCAATTTCAACCGCCCTCTGGGTAACACGCACCTTATCACTTTCCATGTCGTATATCATCATCATTATTATTATTATTATTATTATTATTATTATTATTATTATTATTATTATTATTATTACCACTACTAATACTAATATTACTACCAGTAGTATATAAGTTTTCGCTCGGGTTGTTTGAGGTGGGTCTGTTCACGGAAAATCAAATAACAGTAGGTATTTTTGCTATTGCAAATCTGCTTTTAACACACAGACACACACACACTCCAAAAATGTATACATTCTAGGAAACGACTCTCTTATTCTTTGTTGTAATTGAGTTATCAAAACCAACAGTAGAAAATCGTAATTTGTTTAACGACAAGTTTATTTCCTTTTGGTAGAGGGAAATATAATGTAGAATAGAAACTAGAGAGCAGAAGGTTTAGCCGTGAATGACTGACTTTTTTCACCAAAGTCTGCTGCTGCTCCTGCTACTCCTCTTGATGTAGGATTTTTATGTCTTTCGTTCGACGGATGAGGCCAAACTTGTAGGGAAATATTCTCCCTCGCAAGACACTTGGTAAACCAATATGGAAATGGAGAAACTGATATCAAACGTCCTAGTTAACAAAAAAAAAATCCCGTTTGGATACTCTTCTGAAACTGGAATGTTAGCCTCTTCAAGTCAAGGGGCAATAATTGTCTGTTCTACCTATACTCATTTTTCATTCATATCACACACTTCATTCATCATTACTATTTTGCTTAGTAAGCTCCTACTTGAGTGGCGCTCGAGCCTTTTATTGGATGAGTTTTGTTATTAAAGAGAAATAAAGAAACTGAGATAGATAGATAGATAGATAGATAGATAGATAGATAGATAGATAGATAGATAGATAGATATGAACCAGCTAGGATAGATAGATAGATAGATAGATAGATAGATAGATATGAACCAGCTAGGATAGATAGATAGATAGATAGATAGATAGATAGATAGAAAATGAACAGAATGAGATAGATAGATAGATAGATAGATAGAAAGAAAGAAAGAAAGAAAGAAAATGAAAAGAATGAGATAGATAGATAGATAGATAGATAGATAGATAGATAGATAGATAGATAGAAAATGATCAGAATGAGATAGATAGATAGATAGATAGATAGATAGATAGATAGATAGATAGATAGATATGAACCAGCTAGGATAGATAGATAGATAGATAGATAGATAGATAGATAGATAGATAGATAGATAGATAGATAGAAAATGAACAGAATGAGATAGATAGATAGATAGATAGATAGATAGAAAGAAAGAAAGAAAGAAAGAAAGAAAGGAAGGAAGAAAGAAAGAAAATGAAAAGAATGAGATAGATAGATAGATAGATAGATATTGTTCATTATATATGCATACATATTTATATGAGCTTTTTTATAATGTCATCAAAGAAGATTTCTGTTCAAACCTCATGCGTCCCTGTGTATTACACGAGCATGCAGACCCCGGCGAATGGACGTTCTCCCCTCCTGCTGCTATGATCGTTCGCTTGAGGACGCTAGACACAACGATGGCTCGTTAGCAAGTGGGTATCAAGCTGATGGGACCTCAGGCACTGAACTCCTCTCCGAGTGACCTCCTCCTGCCCCAGTCAACCATAATGGCTTCGTGTTATGCCCACTGGGCAAGTGGATGTTACTGGATTAATTCTTTCCCGCGCATCTCCCGCCTCTATCTCGTCTTCAGATGGCCACCCTGACCTATTTACCCAGGACAGCTATGATACCACACCCACGCTTTTATTTATTTATTTGGTTTTGTTTCTAAGGAAGGAGTAAATGACTTTCTTTCCTTCTGTATTCGCTTCCCTGCATCGGGGCAACGTACGGGAAGCAGAAAAAATAAATGTAGAAATTACCTGATAAAAACGTTTTCAAGCATTTACACTGCTTCGGCAGCCATATTGGCGAATTTGAATTGGCTGATGTAAGAGGAGGTCGTTTCTTGTCCAAGCTGACATTGTTATTGCCGAGATGCCTGTCCTGTTCACGTCTTTTAACCCTTTTTTTTTTTTTTTTTTTTTTTTTGTGATGCCACGGAGAGGGAGGAAGCTTTATTCATTTTTCCCCAAGATCTTTAACTAAATTATTCGCTATTTATTGGCATTCTTTTTTTTTTTTTTTTTTTTTTTTTTTGAATCTTCATCAACATAATAGCTAACCTCTTATTTAAAATACACTAACTCTCTCTTTTACATAGGGCCGGCGCTTACTACGCCCGAACCTCTCGACCGGGGTTGGGCAAGTCTGATTGGGAGTCCCGGGTTGTGCTTTATGAACCTCACTATCTTAGAAACATTTGATTTTTTTCTACCTACATTTACATACGTCTCAAATTAAACTAATAATTAAAGGACGAAAAATTTTCGCGGACTTTTACTATATTCTGGGCTCTTTTTTGTCCAATTCTGTGAATTTGTTTTGCTGAAAAAAAAACCCACAAAAAACACTATATAAAATTCAGTTTTTTATCTATAATGTTTACTGTGTTAAAAGTATTCAACATTTTAACAAGAAAAAAATCTCAAGTCGACGTTAAAAATTACCGCAAAACTTTGTTGATTTTTTAAGATGGAATAATCTATTATCTATCCATTTCTCACGACATATTCCTATCTCTTAATACTTTGGTTCTGAAAGACATTTTCGCCATTCTTATGCCCCCCTAGAATGACATCTCCCTCTTTTTGATTGCCATCATCAGTTTCTTTATTGTCCTTAAACTGTTCTCGTTGCTCACATACCCATTCAGTTGTATTTTCGGCATTTGTTTATAGAACCACGTCTTTATTTCTTCAAGTCTCTTGTTCAGATGTGAAGAAATTGTCCAGTATTCACTTCCATATAAGAGATTAGATATTAAAACGCACTTGTTTCACAAAAGTAGAAAGGGCCATAAGACAAAGAGAAAACGTCTCACCAGATTTATTTAATCTTTACCCTAGGAGATATTAAGGGAACATGAAATTCGACTGTTTTTTTTTTTATATTTTTTTTTTTCGTCTAAATCCGTGAATGTGTTTCGTTCATTCTAAGTCTCGAAAAATTCTTTTTTTTTATCCATAATGTTGAATGTGTTAAAATTATTCAACTTTTTAATAAGAACAATCTCAAGTTGATATTAAAAATTGCCGCAAAATATTGTTGATTTATTTAAGATGGAATGATCTATTATGACATGTCTCTAATTTGTATTTAGATACATTGGATTTATTTTCAATTTTTCTAGTTGAATTGTTCACCTGTATTGCATAGGATCCATTGTTGTAGATAATTAGGTTAAAATAACATTTGAATTTTATATGTCCCACCCCAACCCCGACGATTGAAGTAGTCAAGGGATATGATGATGATGATGATGATGATGATGATGATGATGATGATGATGATGATCGATTATGACAGGTCTCTAATTTGTATTTAGATACATTGGATTTATTTTCAATTTTCCTAGTTGAATTGTTCGCCTATATTGCATAGGATTCATTATAAAATGTGTATTCTATATGAAGACTACCTTATGAAAATTGAGATGTAGCCGAGTGTAGAGTTGGTATCATAGATTCAGGGCTGAGGAACGAGACCTCTGGATCATCCCTACCAAGATCTACAGGAGGAAGTTGTCTTTTGTTCCAGGAAACCCCACCCCACCCCCAACGATTGAAGTAGTCAAGGGAGATGACGATGATGATAATGATGATCTATTATGACATGTCTCTAATTTGTATTTAGATACATTGGATTTATTTTCAATTTTTCTAGTTGAATTGTTCACGTATATTGCATAGGATCCATTGTTGTAGATAATTAGGTTAAAATAAAATTTGGATTTCATATATTTCCTTATGAAAATTGAGGTGTAGCAGATGGGTGATAGTGGGGGGGCGGACATATCATATATTCGGTGGGGAGGTGCGAATCGTCCTTCATGGAAGGGATCAGTCCTTTGTATTTGACATGAATACTACCTTATGAGAAGTGGAATCTCATAGATTTAGGGACTTTAAGAGACCCTTTCACCGGCACTTATATATATATATATATATATATATATATATATATAATTATTTATCTAAAAATATGATTCCAACACGCTACATAAGAGTTCTCATGTTTCAAAACAAATCCTATTTTCTATATATTCTTCACACACACACATATATATACTAAAAAAATGCCCCAGATATAAAGCAGGCCATAAATTTTGTAAATTATGTGCAGAGGAGAAATTAGCCATAGTTTTATTTGATCAACCAAGCCAATTATTAAACTCTAAAACTGAAATCCTTAACGTATGTAGACACAAAAAATCTTGGTTACTTATTTAGACGGTTTCCACCTTAGATTATTTTTTTTACTCCCCCCTCCCCATTTTTGTTGAATAAATTTTACCCCCCCCCCCATATACTTAGTTTGTGGTTCTTCGGTCACGTGGTATGGTTTTAATTATCGCCTATAAATATGTGTTTCTCTTTACCTCGTTAGCCATACTTTCCCTGACGATCCGTTTAGGAGAAACCTAGGTAGGTTTGTCTGGCTCACTAGGTCTATCTATCTATCTATCTATCTATCTATCTATCTATCTATCTATATATATATATATATATATACAAACATAATTAATTTATTTAAAATTGAATGATCTATTATGGCATGTCTCTAATTTGTATTTAGATACATTTTGAATTTTTCTCGTTGAATTGTTCACCTATATTGCATAGTGATGGAGAGAGGCTCAAATTGATGAATCGGAGAGCCGAGTTCGAATTCCAGTCGAATCCTTACGTGCTAATACCCTTCGGAAAGGTATGAATCCTCTTCTTCTTCTTCTTCTGCCCCACCCCAGCTCTAGGTAAATACCAGGACAGACTGGGTTCTATAGACTTGGATGTCAACTGGTCTACTGCAGAAAGAAACAGCAACCTATTGCGGGAAAAAACTGCCTCGTCTAAGCGTGTATCACGCATGGTAAGATGGGATAGAGAAAGATGCTATCCAAAAGCTAAGCAAAGTATTAAGAAACTAAGAAAAGATTACGGAACTTTTAATGCAATATCATTCCTCCTAAATGGTAGCGAATGCTAGACAATCTCCTCACAGATGAAGAAAAGACTTGAAGCAAGAGAAACAAAGAAAAGAGTACTGAACTGTCATGTAATATCAGTCCTCCTATATACGAATGAATGCTGGACAATCTCTTCACAGATTAAGAAGAGACTTGAAGCAAGAGAAACAAAGAAAAGAGTACTGAACTGTTATGTAATATCAGTCCTTATATATGGCAGTGAATGCTGGAAAATCTCCTCACAGATGAAGAAGAGACTTGAAGCAAGAGAAACAAAGAAAAGAGAACTGAACTGTTATGTAATATCTGTTCTCCTATATGGCAGGGAATGCTGGACAATCTCCTCATAGACGATGAAAATACTGATGAAGAGTAACAATGAAAAGAATACTGAACTGCTATGTAATATCGGTCCTCGTATATGGCACTGAATGCTGGACAATATTCTAACAAATGAAAAAAAGAATGGAATCCATAGAAAGATTCTATAGAATAACGCTCCAAATAATATGGGATCAACGGCGATGAGATCATGAGATCAACGGCGATGTTTTAGAGAAAATGTCAACAAATAAATACAAAAATAAAAAAATATATATTCTCACGAGTTCAGCTCACATATTACGAAATGTGTGTGACCTGAGGTTGTTTTATTTTTATTTTCATTTTTTAAAAAAAAATGTTCGGTGGAAAACACCATGATACCATTCTTGACCTTAGGTCTCTGGTTGGGACCCGGAAGGAAATTAATATACACCAGAAATGAAAAGAAATACTACTACTACTACTACTACTACTACTAATAATAATAATAATAATAATAATAAATGAAAGAAATGTGTAAACGCCAGAAATCAAGGGAAATAATAATAATAATAATAATGGCAGGTCTAACACCATCACCGCTACTACGATGAGAGTACAGTCTTTCCTTTCCTTTCCCCTCTTTACTTATAATAATAATAATAATAATAATAATAATAATAATAATAATAATAATAATAATGACAGGTCTAAACACCATTACCACTTCTACGATGAGAGTACAGTCTTTCGTTCTTTCCTCTCTTTACTTAATAATAATAATAATGATATTAATAATAATAATATTAATTATTATTATTATTATTATAATAATTTTTATTTTTATTTTATTATTATTATTATTATTATTATTATTATTATTATTGAATTAAGTACTATTACTAGGGAGTCAAATTATTTAGAAATAACCACCTTAGGTAATATTATACTGTACGGTAGTGTAGTTAAAGATAAAATAAGCCTACGAGAACCCACAAGTTTGCGTATAAGACGCAGGGTGATTTGGGGAGTATTTTTAGGCAAACACAGTGCGTATTATGGGCCTTTAGATTCAATACTTATTTTATATTTTTCCTTAAAATAAACGCTGTCATTTATTTATTAACATAAATTTTTCATAATTACTTTCAATTAATTTAAGATCATCAAGCAATGACTGCAAAAATATGTTAGCTACATGGTTTTAAAAGTCGTGGAAGAAAAGCACGTCTCGTTGCTTGAGAATGGGATCTCGTCAATTTTAAGCAAAAAAGCCACTTTCGAAATCTATAAAACAAACCTATAGAAATTCTTCCTATTGTTTTGGGTCCTTTTTTGTTTTTGCATTATTTTATTTATTTTATTTTATTTTTTGAAGATGCTGGGAAAGGAACGAAACCAAATAAAGAGAAAAGATTTAAAAACAAAAAAATAAGGGCTTATATTCTCCAGGCCAATTATTAATTTTTTTATAGCATTCGGGCGTTACCGTACATTTAAATCTGCACGAAGAAGCGTAAAAATTGCGTATGAGCCGAAAAGGTCGTGAGAAGGTGATGCCGCCAAGAACCAATTAAATTTGGTGTAGGAAACAAGACATGGCCGGCGGCAAAAGATTGATCTTGATTTGTCAAACAGTAAATTAGATGACATCCTTCTTGGCAACATCTGATTTAAGAAGGAATGTAAGTGAATTTGATTTTAGAGGCGAAGGAAGAATGATAGTCAAGAAGTCCGGAAAGAGGCACGGAAAAGGGAGAGCGAGAGAAAATAATAATAATTTGAAAGAGGGAGGGTAAAGAAGCAGAAGTGAGGGGAAAGGGTTGCCAATGATACTTACAAAGAACGCTATAAATCTGGACACAGAGAGGGCGAAAGAGAGGGAGAGGAAGAGAGAGAGAGGAAGAGAGAGCGTGTTACTGGGAGAGGGAATTACGGGGATGATGACCTTAAAGCAGACAAGAAAAAGAATAGAAAAGAGTATGAGACAAAAGCGAGAAAAAAAAGGATAAAAATGCCTTTAAGAATGTTACAAATTCGAATAAAGAGGTACAGATTGATTGATCCGTTTTTACGGTTCATCAACCCATTGCAGGATATTTAAAGCTCGATAATATTTTTGGATTTTAAGAATTTATTTTGAGATTTCTTTTCCTAATATTCACGCAATACAAGACTCAAAAGCCACTCAAGGTGGAGGGTTACTGTGAGGAGATATATCAGCGTAAGTAAGAACAAGCTTTAGGATTATATACCTGAAGTAGGAACCGAAAAACCCAATCCTGAAGAGGAAACAAGGGATAAACCTCTACTCCTGTTCAAATGATTAAGGAGGGGGTGAACCGGGCGATAGGTGAACATATAATTATTTAATGATACAAGCCTTACTAATTAACCCATAGCTGGGGAAAGAAAAGGTGGACATGCCTAATCAGAGTTTGATAAACAGACAAGTAATTTATAATATGGATACAAAGTGGGGAATCAATTCTATATTAAAATCAGTATATAAACTGATCCCTCACCTTGTTGTTATATGTTTATATTCCAAAGAATGGTAAGATAAAGAACAAATAGGGAACGTTTATCAATCTAACATGTTTCACTTTTATTAATGCTTCGTCAGAGATTGAGAGAAAACGGACAAAAAGACGGAAATACTCATATTTTCAAATTTGACTCGTTTGATTTTCATTGGTCAGTCGTGTATCACGTGCAATATGACCGTAAATAATTCTTTATGTATGTAAGTTTGTAAGAATTCTAATTTATCTCTGTTGGTATCAGTTTATAATGTGTATTTGTGATTGTGTGTGTGCCTAGTAGGAGAAGTTATGATATTTTCACTTTTGATTGGTTTGATTTTTATTGGTCAGTCGTGTATTACTTAAGAATTGTCCGCGTGTATGTGCATTACAGAGAATATAAATAAATCTAAAATAAACCTCCTCCCGTAACTATTTATCTTTCATGATAGATATCAGCTAGTGCATCGCGAACGATGTGACTAAAATGTGATGAAGCCACACCATGCATGAACCACATGCGTCTTCGTATTAGCAGGAGTGCATCTTCTAGCAGGTCTGGAAGAGAGTTAGAAATAAAGCCCCTGTAGACAGGTCGTATAAGACGTGCTGGGGGAACATATGAACTTACCAGACAGTCACCTACAATTCCAGCCCATATATTAATCGTAAACTGATGCTTGAGTGTAGCCTAGATTGCACAATCTGATTCTGATCCGCCCACAAATGTTGGTTGTTTAAATATGTTATTTCATCTCTTCCAAATGTTCCCTCATCCGTAAATAAGACTGAGGAGACAAACAACGAAACGGCAGTTTGTACAATAAACCATCGGCAAAAGTTCCCCCGTGGTGAGTGATCAGAAGGCGAAAGACCCTGCATACGTTGCAAATGATACGGATACAGGAGTTGGTTTTGAAGTACCCTTCATATGGTACTATGAGATGTACGACGCGCTAGGGCCACTTGGATCGTCTTCAACAGCCTGTAGAATGTATTCTCCGTGATGAGAAGTAGGAGTGAATCTTTGTCTTCCTCTATCCATAGTTTGTGATACCAAGGATCCTGTCTCAGCAGCGCGACGATAAACAGCAGCAAATGTTGGATGACTCGGCTGTATCCGATCTGGAAACGCAATCTGATACAAATGTGCAGCCGTGCGTCTATTACCATTCGTGCGACCGCAATAAAAAATCATATCTGTCTGCTCATGGTATGAATATAATGCCATTGTTAGACGGAACACTTCTCAGCTACTTCACTACTACACACGTTAAACGTTGAAGTCAGAGAAGACACAAATGTACACGAATGACAAATATAATCTAGACGTTATGGCAACACAGCACCATTACCGTAAACTTACTTGAAACTTAATAATTCATTTTTGGACTATTGTCTCTGTTTTGGTGTGATGAAGTCACACCCAAAGTTTGTAAAAGTATTTTTGAACACCCCTCTATTTCTCGCTCGCTCGCTCTCTCTCTCTCTCTGTCTCTCTCTGTCTCTCTGTCTCTCTCTCTCTCTCTCTCTCTCTCTATATATATATATATATATATATACAGAGAGAGAGAGAGAGGGGGAGACAGAGGGAGAGAGAGACTTTTGTTTCTTTCAAACACTTTTGTAAATCTATTTCAGTATCTGTCTATATTTCTGAGATGAGGTATTATGTACACTATTTACATTATTCGGACTATGACCCTAATCTTTGTTGCCATATTTATTACGTTTCGGCCTTTTAGTATCTGTCTATATTTCTGAGATGAGGTATTATGTACACTATTTACATTATTCGGACTATGACCCTAATCTTTGTTGCCATATTTATTACGTTGCGGCCTTTCAGTATCTGTCTATATTTCTGAGATGAGGTATTATGTACACTTTTTATATTATTCGGACTATTGTCCTCATCTTTGTTGCCATATTTATCATAACGTTTCGGCCTTTCAGAATCGGTCTATATTTCTGAGATGAGGTATTATGTACACTATTTACATTATTCGGACTATTGTCCTCATCTTTGTTGCCATATTTATTACAACGTTTCGGCCTTTCAGAATCGGTCTATATTTCTGAGATGAGGTATTATGTACGCTATTTACATTATTCGGACTATTGACAGGAACCAAAGTGTCTGAGTTCAATACCCGGTTAAGGCAGTGGATAACTTGGAGAGAGGAATTAACAGGAGATAGCACGTGGAACTAGAACAGTCTACCCCAGTGTGCGAAATAAAGGGTTCAGTTCGACATTCCAACCATCTGTAGAAGGCCAGAAGCGTTGTAATAAATATGGTGACATAGAAGAGGAAAATATTCTGAACAGTGTAAATTGTGTATCTGTCTATATGTCTGCTACTCTTTTTTTTCTTTTTCTCCCCCCTCCCCTCTCTCTCTTCCTCTCTCTCTCATATATATATATATATATATATATATAGAGAGAGAGAGAGAGAGAGAGAGAAAAAGAGAAGCAGACAGATGTACAGAAGAGTTTGAAAGAAACAGAAGGCTGTTTCACTATCTATATTTCGACTATTATTCTCTTCATTATTGTTGTTATCACAACGTTTCAGCCGTTATACCCATTGGACTTCTTCAGGGCGTATATCGATCTGGGTAAGCTACATGGAATTCTGAACTGAACCGCTTCTGTCTACGAGGATAGACTATTCTCGTTCCACTCTATATGTCTAGACATATCTCATCTGGTTCACCTATATTTATAACCACTCACTGAGTCCAAGATGACATTACTCGATTCAAGGATTGAACTCACAATTACTATATCAGCAAATTCATGAACCAACGCTTTCAACGACTAGGCTATTGTCCCGTAGATTAATTAAAGTGTTCAGTTTAGAATTCCCTGTAGGTTAACCAGGTCGATATATACCTCAGGAAGGCTGGAGGACTCAACTGCTGAAAAATTGTGATAGCAACAACAAAGATAAGAACAATAGTCCGAATATAAATAGTGTACTTCAGTTATTATCAAATAAGTTCGATGGCGTTCCTTCGGAGGATTGGCGCGATTGCGTCTCGATTAAGGGACGAGCCTCGTGAAAGGGAGTGGCTCTTGTAGCGTGTCTCACTGCCGATGGTTCGAGGTAATGCTTTCTCCATCGCTGCGGCTGGCACAGGATAGAAAAAAAAATTGTTTATAATTACTTTGTTCAAACTTACTTTCAATAAGTTTAAATATTAAAAAAAAATGATTAAAAAGACAGAAAATGTAGGTTCCTATACTGGGTATGATAATAAACTACATCCGCATCCAGGGTAAGACTATAAACTACATACACATCCAAGGTAAGACTATAAGCTACATCCGCATCCAGGGTAAAACTATAAACTACATCCGCATCCAGGTTGAAACTATAAACTACATCCGTGTCCAGGGTAAGACTATAAGCTACATCCACATCCTGGGTAAGACAATAAACTACATCCGCATCCAGGGTAAGACTTTAAACTACATATGTGTCCTGGGTAATATGATAAACTACATCCGCATCCTGGGTAAGGCGATAAACTACATCCACATCCAGGGTAAGTCTATAAGCTACATCCGTGTCCAGGGTAAGACGATAAACTACATCCACATCCAGGGTAAGACTATAAGCTACATCCGCGTCCAGGGTAAGACTATAAACTACATCCGCATCCAGGGTGAGACTATAAACTACATCCGTGTCCTGGGTAAAACAATAAACTACATCCGCAGGCAAGGTGAGAGCGTCAGTAGAGTAGGGAGAATCTTACGGAGAGAATGACGTTGTTTTTATGAGCTTTCTAACGACTCTGTACGCGTGTGTGTTTGTATGTCTGTGTGTGTGAGAGAGAAAGAGAGCAAGAGAGAGCGAGAGCGAGAGAGAGAGCGAGAGAGAGAGCGAGAGAAAGAAAGCGATACATGGTCGCGAGTTCGAAAGAGATAGAAAGCTTTGACAAAGATGCGTGTGGCTGCTGCTGATGGCATAGGTATTCACAGTTGGGATAGAAATAATCTTGAAACTAAACCAACATCAAATACAAGGTGTTCAAATAAATAAAGCTCAATATATCTTTTTTCCAGAGCAGAAATTGATTCTCTGGAATTGGAATGAAAGCAGTGATCACATCTACCCTCTTTATGTATCACTTCTAACCATAAATGTTATACGAAATTTCCAAGAACCGGTTCTATAAAGGCATCTTTAGGAACCTAGTCTGCTTATTTTCTCTTCAATCTGAGAAGGGAAACAAATCGCCTTATATTGTATCAAAAAGAATTAAACCATTTGCATAATTAAATAGAAAACATTTGTTTATTGCACCGCTTAACTAGCTCTTAATTGAACCTTCATCTTGTTCAGGAATTTGAGAGTTCCTAATCTTTGCATATTCGCAGCATTGGAAGTTCTCCTGGCTGCCATTTGATCTGGGCTTTCATTAGCACAGGACTTACTTTTCTTCGCCGCAGCCTTGACTCTTTTGATTGCAATCTGGTCCTCTGTAGGCAAAGATTTCTTTTTGTGAGGGATATTGCAGCCAAATGCGATAGGCAAAATTAAACTACAGAAGAACTGAAAATTGATCACTGTATTTAAGTCTTGCATTAATATTTACGCTTACCTTTTAAACATTCAATGACAATTCTTCTGCCGCCACTTAATTTAAAGACAATTTGATGTACGTAGGTCCTTACTTTCTATACAAACAATTATTTCTTTTCACTCTTCTCTTAAATTCATCTCATGTTAATACTAGTGGTCGCTTCAAACTTTTGAACTGTAGAATAAATACACAGGACATAATCTAGAAAGTGAATAAATAGATTCGGTCTCTCATTTCCTCTTTGTACTCCTGCTGAGGTTTTCAGTGTTGGGGTCCTCGTCAGATAATGTACAATTCCGTAGATCAATAGAGTTCCTTTATTAGATCGATGCATTCAGTGAATTCGGAGCTAAGAAGGCGAATTCTAATGAATAAGACGAGGAAGTCTCTCTTGATATAGGCATATATTGCTGTGAGGTCGACAAAGCTGGTATACAGTTTCCTGTTAAGGAGGTAAGCAATTTCTTGGAGGTGTTTGATGACATATATGCCACCATTGAATTCTTATCAGAACGAAAACCAAACTGGGTCCTGTTGTAATAGCTGACGCTATAAATATTCTAGATGATTTATGTTAAAATCAAAAGGATTGATTGCGTATTGTATTTGGGAGAATAAATACATTTGATTTATAGTGATCTCCGATTATTATACATACAGATTTGTACTGATATTTTAGACAGTCATTTTTTTCATACATACAGGGTCGGATTATCCTATAGACAATAATGGCATCCAGGAACCGGTTTTGTAAATGCAAATAATCTTCAGGAACTTATTCTGCTTGTTTTCTTGTTAATCCAAGAATGGAAACAAATCAATTTTAGTATCATACAGAATTAAACCATTTTGATAATTTACTAGAAAAACATTTATTTAGATAAAATTTATTTAGATTGAAATTCTCTTGTCATCATATTTCTGTTCAGAAGCATGACGCTCTTTGACTCTCGGATCATCAGCTGTGTTATGGTTTCTTAGCCACATTCGAACTGAATCGATGCAGTTCCAAAGATCCAATGGAAGACCTATTAAATTTATAACTAGAAGATTTGCCACATTCTTAACTTGAAGACAATTTCTTTTGTTAGAATAAATTATGTTCATCGCAGACAAGCCTCTTTCAGCCTCTGCAGAACTTACAGTAATGATATTAAGTATAATTTTAGCTATTATATATCCCGGCTATTAATATATAAGATTATTTTCGGATAATCCAAAAACCGGTTCGCGAAACTTTTATAATTTTAAGAATCGGTTCGCCCGAATCGGTAGGATGCCTCCACTGTTTGTAAGATATTTAATATAGTCCATCATCGCTGATCCGACCCTGAACTACTCGACGCCTTGAGCGATTTGGGGGTCTAAAATTCAACCCAGACCTCAAGTGGAACTCGTACATACGATCCATCGCTAAAAAGCCTGGTTAAGTAGTACCGCTCTAGGACGTACCTGACTCCTCCTGCTATCCACTATCCAAGAGCCAGATCAAGTCGAAAATGGAGTATTGCTGTCATATTCCATCACTTTCTATCACTGAACTACCACAAGTCTCGATGAACAGATGTCCCTACGAGGAGGCCCCGTTTCTTGAC
>OZ010608.1:74749339-74779339 GCA_963932145.1 Acanthosepion lycidas | reverse complement strand
TTTTTTTTTATAGATACAAATATTTAAGTAAATGCTCTTTTTACTATTGACAACAATTCCCGGCCTGAATGTCCGAGAAATTGTCACAGAAAATATTCGTCTTCCGACAGGAATCGAACCTATATCCTATACCGAACCGCCATATAGTCTGACGTGTTTTTACCGATTTCGCTACAGAGGAGCATTTCGGGCATGAAAAAAAAATAGAATTTATCAATATAATAATGTCTTAAATAATTGTCTAACTTTGTCCATTTCATAATGTGTGACGTCATTTGTTTACATTTAGATGCGCACCGAGCAAATATGAATGTACGTGAGAAAATCATGGAAAATTGTTGTTTAAAAGCAGTAAAATCAACCTTGCTAACTGAACGCTCCTCTGTGGCTAAATCGGTAAAAGCACGTCAGGCTATATGACGATTCCGTATAGGTTAACATAAAAATGTCTTAAAATAATTATCGGGCTTTGTCCATTTCATAATATATATATATATATATATATATATATATATATATATATTTGAATATATTTGAAACGGTACAGAAGCGTATTAAGGCATTAAAAACAAGAAATTTTATATTATGGACCATGATAGATTTAAAATAAAACAAACACCAGTCGACCGGTTTCGTCCCCTCTCATCAGAACTGTTAACGGGGAAATTATGAGGAAAAAAAAAGAAGTCTGTTATGCATGACATGAATGATTGGACAGGAAGAAATAAATTATTATAAAAGTTATACCAACCAAGATGCTAGAAACGCAGCACAGCAAGTCCAAGCAAACAATCTCTTTGTTTACAAAGAGTAGGTTGCCTGAACCTGATGTAAAGCGTCTCTAACACCTTAAGATGGAATAGCGAGTGCGAACTGGCCAAAACAGAAAACCAGTTCACACTGAAATTCAACGCACAAGTAGGATTCTTTATAAAGTGATCCGCAATCGAAGACCCATACGTGTTACGAATGGTATCACCCAAAGAAAAATTTTTATTCAGTATTATAGCAGGTACGTGTTGTTTAATTCTAACGTCCAACCGCTGTGTCGTTCTACCTATGTAGTCGCATCCACAACTACATTTGAAATGATAAATAACAGAGTTAATATGGTGGGGGGTAGAACATCTTTACACATAGATGAAAGTACGGACTTAGTTTGAAAAACAACACGAACATTGGCTGCAAAATAACACTGATGTGAACTCCATGAAATACGCTTGGCGAAGGATTCACTAATGCTACCCAACCACGGCAAACGAAGATAGACCGAACATTTACCCACTGAAGCAGGTTTAATTTTGTTAAACCTGGCAGTTTCATCTCGAATAACTGAGTGAACAATGTTCAAACGGATAGCCATTGTTCACAAAAATCTCAGTTAAACAACTGATTTCATGTTTCAAAGTGTCATCCGAACAAATCATTAGGGCCCTATGTGTCAGGGTCCTAATCAAATTAATCTTTTGTCGTTTAGGACAAAAGGAGTCCCATCGAGTATATAATCCAGTAAATGTAGACTTCCTGTAAACTGATGTGATAAACAAGGAAGGAGTTCTTTGAACAAGAACATCTAAGAAGGGCAATGAACCATTGAACTCCTTATCTACTGTGAATTTAAGGGCAGGATGAACACTGTTGTTTGCTTGGACTTGCTGTGCTGCGTTTCTAGCATCTTGGTTGGTATAACTTTTATAATAATTTATTTCTTCCTGTCCAATCATTCATGCCATGCATAACAGACATCTTTTTCTTTTCCTCATAATTTCCCCGTTAACAGTTCTGATGAGAGGGGACGAAACCGGTCGACTGGTGTTTGTTTTATTTTAAATCTATCATGGTCCATAATATAAAATTTCTTGTTTTTAATGCCTTAATATATATATATATATATATATATATATATATATATATATATATATATATATATATATATATATATATATATATATATTAAAATAATAAGAAAGAACAGTAACCTTTACTGCTATGTGCAGAACCAACCACACTTTTTGAAGGACCAAATAAAAAGACCTGGCGCATGGTGTAGTCATATATATATGAGTAGCGAGCCTTTATATATATACATATATATATATATATTGTATATATATATATACATATACGCACACACACATACATATATATATATCTAAACACACACATACATATATATATATATATGCATACACATATATACATGCATATATATACACACATACATACATATATATATATATATATATATATATATATATATATATATATATTGAACAATTAAAAAATTTAAAATTTAAAATCTTTAGACACACTGGGTTGTGGATTAATATTCTTTCGTTTTTTTTTTTTTTTTTTTTTTATTATTATTTCATTTAGATTCCTCGACTAGTTTCTGCCAAAATGGCCATCATCGGGAGGAGAAATATTTCTGCTTGCTGCTAGCACGAAACTACAGAAATGAATGTCTTGATGGAGAAAATGAACTTTTGTCTGTAGTTTTCATTTGTTTTTTTTATTTTTTTATCTTTTTAACATGAATCTTTTAACATTCCTTGTGTTGGTCAAACAGTCTCTTTTAAGTTGTTATTTGAGATAAGAGCTGGATAGATACATGCTGCTATGAATTCTCTGGTCAGTTCGATAGTTTTGTTGGACCTGGTGAGGGGATGTGTCTCTGTTTAGTATTTGTGTGTGTGTCATTTGGTTCTTAGCGAGTGCGTAAGTATGATGTGTGTAAGCGTATGTATTGCTGTGGGTGTGTGTTATCATTTGGCTCATTAGGGAGTGAGTGAGTATGATGTGCGTAAGTGTGTATATTCGTGTGGGTGAGTGTATAAGTGTGAGGCCTCCACACCTCCGTAAGCATGTCTGTCTTGTGTGGGTGAGAAATGTGGGTAGGTTTTGATTTGTTGAGTTATATATTCGTACTACTATCTATATATTGTTAAATTTATGGTTTAGCCCGGCTGGATAGTGTGTTTTTAGCCGTTGTATCGACTTATTTTCACGGGTACTCTAAAATCTTTCTAATGTTATCTGCTCTGAACTTTTCTATTCTCTCAATTATAGTGAATTTGGCATGGGTTTTGAAATCATGTTTTTCCAGTCGGAAATGTTGTTCTACAGGTAATAATTTTTTATGGAGAGCCGACTTAATTCGATTGCGATAATTATTAATTCTGTAGTGAAAGGACCATTCAGATTTTCCTATATATTGTTTCTGGCATAGTGTACAGACGATCTTTAAAAATTCATTCCTTCGGTTATAATTTATTTCATGAATATACAAATATTTTATTTATTTGTATATAAATGAAAAAAATTATAACCGACTTGTTTTGTAAGGATTTTCTTGACTTCTTCTTCTTCTTCTTCTTCTTCTTCTTCTTCTTCTTCTTCTTCTTATTATTATTATTATTATTATTATTATTATTACGCTATTGCTCTGTTACTTACATTGAGCTCTCTCTGGAGTAAAGTCCTCCTTGGAATTATCCCTACTAATTCTCAATTGATATATATATATATATATATATATATATTTGTGTGTGTGTGTATGTATGTATATATGGAAACAAGGAACAAACGTTGGGTTCCTGCGCACATGCACCAAATTCTTTGTCGCATTGCTACATATTCTCTAAAATCCAAACAATTTCTTCATAGTCCATCTCCCCTCTTTCTCTGCGTGTGTCTGTCTGTCTGTCCGTCTCTCTCTTTTTTTTCTCTTTCTCTCTGCCTCTGTGTATCTGCCCATTCTTTCGCTCTCTCTCTCTCTCTCACCCTCTTTCTCTCTCTCCCTCTCTCTCTCTCTCTCTCTCTCTCTCTCTCTTTGCTCTTACCTTAAATTCTTCACGTTGGTCCTGTGCATAAACAAAGAAATTCCCGGCCAATGTGAACGCTACCGCACCCATATCTTACCCCCCACACCCAGCCCCGTTCTTGCAGAGAATGATTGCGTTCCGACAAAATCGGCCGTAGTGGAAAGTCAAAGAGAACTGGTCTTTGATCTGGGCGTCTGTGGAAAGCAGTTGGCGTCATTCGCCATAAATCTCAAAGAGAAATAAGACCCCGCCTTTAAACGAACAAACGAAAAAAAAAAAAAAAAAAAAAAGGAGGAGAAAAATTGGTCGCCAGTCGAAGAAGAGATAAGTTCTTTCAAAGCCTCCATCATGCAATATAACACGGACGAATCACACATCGTGGGGATTGAACGACTTTCGGAGATTAAATATTTCACATCCTATTATTTCCTGCCATTACCTCATATAAATAATGGACCGTTCCGTTTTGACAGCCGTGAATGACGAAAGAAAAAGACGTATAACAGATACCGTACTTCCCTATATGTAATACGCCTTCATCCATAATACGCACCCCTAAAATTGTGTAGTAAGTGTGGGGAAAATGCTTCTACTCACGCATAATACGCACCCCTTCTTTCGCAATCAAACCCTATAAATTGTACCTCTCCAATTTCATTACGACCAGCGTTTCCTACTCTTATTAAAAAATGGTTTTAAGCATAGAATATTATTCTAATTTAGTTTTATGATAATTCTTTTTTTATTTGACATTTGTAAGTATTGTTAGGTACATATGATTGTATTTGACATCCTTATGGGGTCGCAATCGCCGAATGTTTGGGTCAAATTGTAGTATGTTTGTGGCGAGTACTCATTTCGCGTCTGAAATCGACCAATGAAACGGCAATTTTTTGAAGACTTTTTGTAGTTCTTCATAATTCACCCGCCTTTTTTTGCTTATTTTTTTTTTAGAAAAATTACATATTATACATGGTGAAGTACGGAAAATCTTTTTCTCTTATTCGGTCCTTAAGGTTCTAGATGTCATGTAGCTTTTCAGTAACGTTCATTTCATTATCCTCACCCCTCAAAAATCAGGTGTTTTAGCTGAGTAAAAAATTCTGAAAACGTTTACCGTAATTCCCCATGTATAACACGCCTTCATCCATAATATGCAAACCTAAAATTGCGCTGAAAGTGTGGGAAAATGCATCTACTCACTCATAATATGCACCCCTAGTTTCGTAATCAAACCCTATAAATTGTACCTCTTCAATATTATTACGGCCAGCGTCTCCTACTTTTATTTAAAAAGAATTGTTTTAAATATAAAATAATATTATTCTAATTTAATTTTATGATAATTCTTATTTTATTTTGCGACAATTTTTTTTAAAACATTTTTTTACCTGTGCATAATACGCACTCCTGATTTTTCTTATTATTTTTTAGAAAAAAATGCGTATTGAACATGAGGAATTACGGTACTGTTTTATTTTAGTAACAAAAATAAAATAAAAATAAAGCGTATATACAGGTTAAGATTCCTTTATCCAAAACTCTTGAAACCGGAAAGTGCTTTGCCTTGTAGATTTTTTCTGATTTTGGAATATAGGCTATTTAATTTGTATATATAGCATGTATAAAATGGTGCAGCTTGGGAATGGAACCCAAGTATAAACACAATTTCCCTTTACATTTTATAACATAACTCATACATATATCCTGAAAGTAGTTTTATATAAAATTTAATCAATTTTGTGTACATACAGATACAGATAATGACGCTAGTTATATAATACTCAGGCGGATTTTTAAGCGCTGACATTAAGATTTGATAGTAAGATAATTACAATGATTTAATACAGAATTCTTTATCCGAAAATCCTTGGGACCGGAAGTGTCTCGGTTTTCAGATTTTTTTCGTATGTTGGAATACAGGCTATTTCATTTGTATATAACATCTTTAAAATGGGGGATTTTGCGAATGGAACCCAAACATAAACACGATATACCTTTACATTTCATAATACAGCTTATACATCTACCCTGAAGATAGTTTTATATAAATAACATATAACCTGAAAGTCGTTTTATATAAAATTTAATAAATTTTGTGTATATAGAGATATATTTATTAAAGACATTTTTATGTTTAACGTTCTTTTTATAGATACAAGTATTTAAGTAAATTCTCTGTTTATAATAAACAGTATTGAATAACATTTACTGGCCTGAATGTCCGAGAAATTTTCTTAGAAAATATTCGTCCTTTGACAGGATTCGAACCTGCATCCTATACGGAACCGTCATTTAGCTTGACGTGCCTAACCGCTCGGCCACAAAGGATCGTTCAGTTGGCAAGGATTGAAGGTTGATCATATAAAGCTATGGCTAATTTCTCCTCTGCACATAATTTATAAAATTTATGGCCTGCTTTATATTTGGAGCATTTTTTAAAAATATTTTCCATTTAAGGATGGGGTCTATATTATCTTTTTGTTTGGTTTTCCATACATAAGTAGATGTTTAATTTTTTCGTTTTTAAAACTACTCGTGTGGTTATAATATCTTTTTTTAAATTTATCCTGAGTAGCACCTATGTATGTTTTAGGGTTAGTATCCTCGCTATTTTTGTAAATTTTCACTTGATAAACCACGCATTCTTGCTGACATTTTCCCTGTAATGGACAGATGTTTTTGTTTCTACAATTACAAGTAGGAGGATTACTGCGTGGATTATTCCTAGTTTTTTTCTAATTCAATCCATTTATTATAGTCCCTACGTTCGGTATGCAACAATAACTAAGTTTTACATTGTTTTTGTTGAATATTTTATGTAAATCAGTTTTTTTTTTTTGAAATGTTGCTCTAATAAATCAAAAAATATCAATTTTTGTTTTTACCGCTAAATTAAAAGGAGGATTGAACCACAAAATCTTTCTTTGCCTATTATTATGTTTATTCTGAGTACTGTTGTGGTTATTTATATTAATATATTCTAATTTATTTTTATGTCCACTCTTAAATAGGGCTTCTTCATAACTTGTTTTATTGGCCTCAAAAATGTCCCTATTGGAGGATTTAGTAGAAAGTCTATACCCAATATTTTTTGGAATATGCCTTATGATATGGGCTGGGTGGTTAGATTTTATGTTTAAATATTGGGGTTCTTGGTTTTCTTTTTTATACGGGGATATTGTGCCATTTTGTAAATTCAACGTAATATCTAGATAGTTGATGATTTTCAAATTAGTTTCTATATCGAGATTGAATCCAAATTTTTTTAAAAAACCAGTGCAGTTTTTACGGATAGTGTCACATTTTTGAGGGTTACTATTGTCCACTATGATTAAACCGTCATCGCGGTACAACCCATGGTTATTAAAATCTATATATTCATTAAGCCTATGGAGCAGCAGGCACCCTACTATTTCGCACACCTCTGCTCCATCATACGCTCCCATAGGGTTGTCAAAACCGTTAATATTATTTTTTTTTATCCATAAAGTAATATCGTGGAATAACATTTTTTTTTACAATGTCTGATTAGATTTATTTTGTCATCAGAAATTTGGATGTATTCTTTGGCTAAGGGTTTTCTCTGAAATAGACGGATAATATTCCTTAATATCATACCTAATGAATGAGCACTTTTTATTTTTGTTATAATTTTCAAACCATTTAATGCCATCCTTAGTAGATTGCCATTGGTTAATATTAAGGAAAGTCCTAAGGGATTTACATATATCCTGCAGAATTATTTTACTTATTTTACCTAATTCTGTCTTGGTAGGTTTTATAAGTCTATATTCAGGATTATTAATAAAATTAATTTTATGATCTTTTATGGTGATAAAGCAAGTGTTTAGGTTTATTTTCTCAACCCGATTACCTAATCCAAATTTATTAATTAAGATCCAAGCCTCATTGTTAATTTTAGTCTCTGTCATTTGGAGCTTTTATATAATGTTTTATTACCTCTTTATGTAATATTTTTTTGTAATTATTGGGGCTCATTTTATATAAGAATTTAGATTTATCAGATTTTACGTAGATATTCTTGTCTTCCTTTATTTCTTTTATATCCTTAGTAATTTGTTGTTGCACGTTATTATTCCTTATTTTCCTATATTTTAATAATGCCAATTAACTCCGATTCGAAGTTATTGAGTTCCTTAACATACGGGGAATGGGCATTGGTCTTAAATCCATAGCTCTCGTTGGTTTTACTATTAGGTTTATTATTTAGACAAAAATATGCACGCCATCTCATATTTATTATAAATTTTTCTATTTTTCTTAGTAAACATAACTCGTATGAATGACGGTCAGGTATAGGTATGTTTTTAACTGAATAACCTATGTCTACACGTTGAATATTAGTCGATTTAAAACAGTGCTCGATAGAATAACCTAGAGCTTTATACATACAAATATAGATAACTAGACTCGTTTCGAAAAACCGTCGAATTTTTGATTTGCCAATAATCAAATCAATCTCGAGGGAAAAAAAAAGGATTTAAAAAAAGAAAGAGCTACAAACATGAACTTCTACCGAAAAAAATCGCACATATGCAGGTCTGAAGCCCAAAGAAAAAAACCCGATACGAGTAAACAACTAACAAAAGAGCTCAATACAACCGTAGAAAAGAGCTCTCTCTCTCTCTCTCTCTCTATATATATATATATATATATGTATGTATGTATGTATGTATGTATGTAGACATCCATAGAGCTAGACATTCGATCGCCTCAAGCCGGGACGGAAACCTGACTAATTTGGTATACAGTCGGAGATTCTAACTTCCAGGCTATCGAAGTTCGGCAGAGAAAAAAAAGGCCAGTTTTTGCCTGTTTATTTTTTTATGAAAACGCCAGTGATCTAGAGAACTCAATCATTTGGGAGAGTCTTGCATAATTAGCAGTAATAGTCACTGTTTACAAATACGCGCTTTTTGCATAATATATATATATATATATATATATATATATATATATATATATATATATATATATATATATATTATAATTATAATTATAATCATGACAACTAGTACTTTAGTAAACCATGGTGAAATTTATTTCGTTAAAATCGAAATTTCGATTTCAACTCTTCAGACCGGAATATTACACAAATAAAAGGATAAATAATTATACTGGATTGATATAAAAAAAAAAAAACAGACAAAAAAACGGATGGTAAAATGTTGAATTGAAAATATATTTAAACAAACTGGTATCTGAGGAAAAAAAATGGAAAAAAATAAAAACATCTGACTTGGTCGAAAAAAGTCGCCCAAAACTCCAGTACCTAACAAAAAACAAACAAAAAACAAACAAAAAAACAAACAAAAAAACAAAAAAAAAAACAATCCTGTAAAATAAGAAGACGTAAAGTGCTCAATACACTAACTAGAGCAGAATATAAAAAATGCTAGTGAGGCAGAAATTACCTACCTAGGTTTCACCAAAGTAGATCACCAGGGTGCACTAGCCAGAACCTACCTACCAAGGTTTCATTTCAAACGATCGCTAGCGACTGAAGTAAAACACATACCTGCAACAATATTTCTAAAGCAATTTGCTTTAAAAGACCTTGATTATAGAATAAAATCTTTTTTAGAATAAAACGGATTTAAATAAGACGTAAAAGCACCAGCTCTTCTTAGTTATGACGATAAACTACAACCGGCAGCAAAGCCACTGATAGGGAAATCTTGAGGAGCATGCAACCACATCTCAATTGCTGGTATACACATATACACCCTGACCCGAGATGGTAGTACCTGTTAGGGTCCAAACTATGGGTGAATACTAATCCTTGAAACTGGGTTCAAAAAACTATGAATGTATTAAAAAAAATTATATTAAAAATACCAGCAATACATTTTGGAAAAAAAATATTGCCAGCAATACATTTAAGTCTGAACAAATAAAAAAATGTTTCACAAAAATACATCAATGGAACCTTATCTACAAACAGATTTCTTACAAAGAACCTATCCTAAAAAATCTTGTCGTTATTAAATAACCCATTCAGATATACCGAAAAAGAAAATAAACGAAATCAGACTCTCAACAAAAACCCTCTTTACAAAAATACGTCAATTAAACATGATCTACAAACTGATTTCTTAAAATATATATATATATTCTATTTATACGAACCTATCCTAAAGATATTGTCGTCATTAAATAAACCATTATGGTTGATATACCGTAAAACAAAATGAATCAAGCCAGACTCTCATCAAAAACCCTCTTTACAAAAATACGTCAATGAAACATGATCTAGAAACTGATTTCTTACAAAGAATACATATTCTATTCATACGAACCTATCCAAAATTTCTTGTCAGCATTAAATAACCCATTGAGGTTGATATGCCGTAAAAGAAAATGAACCAAACCAGACTCTCATCAAAAACCCTCTTTACAAAAATACGTCAATGAAACCTGATCTAGAAACTGATTTCTTACAAAGAATACATATTCTATTCATACGAACCTATCCAAAATATCTTGTCAGCATTAAATAACCCATTGAGGTTGATATGCCGTAAAACAAAATAGAGCCAAATCCAATTAAGCAATGTCAGTACAGCGCATTTAAGTGAATTCCTGGGTATGACGATAAAAATCATCCGGCAACAAGGCTGTCATCGGGAGTTTTTGAGGGCCGTAGGACAGCCATTAATTGTTGTTGTTCCCAGGTCCACCCTGACCTGGGGTAGTAGTACCTGTTAGGGTCCCAGCTATGGGCAAATAGTAAACCCACAAACTGGAGTCAAAATATGTAAATAAAAAAATACACTAGAATACAATCCCAGCAATACATAGAAAAAATACCAAAGCTCACAAGAAAATAAAATGTCGGCATTAAATGACCCATAAGGAATCGATATGCCGTAAAACAAACCAAACCCTTCTAAAATAATATGCTTTCAGTAGGAATATTATGAGGATATGTAAAAATATTTATCGGTTGACTCAAGATTTGAAGAGGTGAAGATTGTAGCGATCGAGGAAGTATCCCTCGATTATAGAACGGGCTGTTCTATAATGCATCAGTTCTGGGGAAGAAGCTGTCTGAGTTGAACTTATTCCACAAAAATGTAATATGTGGATGATTCAACTAAATGTATGTGTCATGGCTTGTCCTAGCTCTGAAAAAATGGATTGGAGTGACTAAGAAATGGTTGGTTGTTTGGTTGTTTTGTTTTGTGGCATATCAAAACTTCAATGGGTCATTTAATGCCAACAATTTTTTTTAAATAGATTCATAGCTGGTTTGGTAAAAAAGGTGTGTATGTATAAATATATATTTGAACCACTTTTCAATTAATCATATTTTTGAGTACAATCCAACTTCTTTTAGGAAATTTACAATCTTGGATGGTTTTATTTTTGTAAAAAGTTGTTTTTTTTTAAATTACTCACTTAGTAATATTTTGTTTGCACTAGATCAAAATCTACAAACTCTAACAGTATATGTTGCACTGTAAATTTCTCTTGTCGCCTAGTCCATATCGGGGAATCTATGCCCTCTAGTTTGTTTTGGTTTGCTTGTTTTACGGCATATCAATCTCAATGGCTTATTTAATACCGACAAAACTTTTAGGATAGTTTTTTTTTTTCGTAAAAGGATTTTAAATACTTGTTCACACTAGATCAAAATCTACAAAATCTAACAGAATATGTTTTATTCTAAATTTCTCTTGGCATGTAGTGCAAATTGGGGATTCTGTGCCTTCTAGTAAATAATGGTCGGTGATGTAGGTGTGGCCTATGTGAAGGTGGGTCAGCACAACCTGTTCTCTTCTATTTTTGTATTCTGAGTTCCATTCTCCAATCGTGGGTCTAATGTTTTGGAGTTTGTTATTAATGAATGTATTCAAATGGTGTCGCCATTTTTTTATGATAATTTTCTTTACAAACGTCTTATAATTGGAGTATGGAATCTTTGTGTTTGTTATTGCATCCTTCATGGCTTTTTTTTTTTTTTGCCTCCGAATCCACCCTTTCATTTTGCGGTATCCCAAGATAACTTCAGATCCAATAAAAGATTATTTCTTTCTTTTTAGACAAGTGGTACATTCTGTTTAATACTTTTGTGGTTCAAGGGTCACTAACATTTTTATTTTTTAATGCAGTAAATGCAAATAAAGAGTCTGTGAAAATTATGAATTTATTGTGGGATGTTGTCGTTATTATGTAAAATGTGCTAAATTAAGAGCAATTATTTCAGCGCTATATATTGAAGTTATCTGTCTATGTTTCGCAAGGACACATGGCGTTGGTTAGATCCAGTGAAACGATGTCAGAGTGAGAGTTCAATACACGGTTAAGGCAGTGAAGTTCCAGAGAGGAATTAACAGGAGATAATTGATAACAGACATCCATTAAAACATGGCACGTGGAACAAGAACAGTCTACCCAAGTTAGCGAAATAAAGGGTTCAGTTCGACAATCCAACCACCTGAAGAAGGCCGGAGGGTACAAAGGCCGAAACGTTGTGATAAATATGGCGACAAAGTTGAGGACAATAGTCCGAATAATATAAATAGTGTACATAATACTTCATATCAGAAATATAGACAGATACTGAAAGGCCGAAACGTTTTGATAAATATGGCAACAAAGATGAGGACAATAATTCGAATAATGTAAATAGTATACATAATACCTCATCTCAGAAATATACACAGATACTGAAAGGCCGAAACATTGTGATAAATATGTCAACAAAATTGAGGGCAATTGTCCGAATAATGTAAATAGTGTACATAATACTTCATCTCAGAAATATAGACAGATACTGAAAGGCCGAAACGTTGTAATGAATATTGCAACAAAGATGAGGCCAATAGTCAGAATAAGAAGATGGCCTGAATGGTTATTTTTAATATTTAGTTTTTCAAACTGAAATATTTTCAAACTGGGGTAACAAAGAAATGAGTAAGAAGACGCTAGCAACGTCTCCTCCATTCAAGTTAAATATCTGTGAAGTGTTTTAAGGAATTGCGGAAAATCTGACACCAAAATCCGAAGCTACCCTGTAATAGCGAAAGACGGCTCATAAAATTTAACATGTATTAAGAAACAGGAAAATTTCATTACAATCAAAGAAAAGGATGCAGGACAGCTATGTAATAATATCAATCCTCATATATGGAAGTAAATGCTTGATGATTTCCTCACAGATGAGGAGGAAACTTGAGGAAACAGAAATGTGGTTCTACAGAAGGATGCTGAGAATACCACGGTCTGAACATGTGATCAATAAGGAAGTTTTCAGGAAAATTGGAGTGGAATTTTGTGGCAATATAAACTTTTTTTTTTCTTTTACTGTTTTTTTATTTCTTTTACTATCTTTCACCCAATATAAGGCTTAAGAGCAACTCAATGTAGAGGTCTACTAACAGAAGAAGAAGAAGAAGAAGAAGAAGAAGAACGAGTGTAGTCAGGAAACGGAAGAAAAAACAATTATTAAAAGAAAGAGGAAGAAGAACCGTAGAAAATACGAGAGTAGGCGGGAAATGGAAGCATAAAGAAATTTAGAAAAGATAGGACAGAAGAAGAAGAAGAAGATGAAGGAAAAAAAGAAGAAGAGGAGGAAAAAGAAGACGAAGAAGAAGAAGAAGAAGAAGAAGAATGATCGAGAATAGCCAGGAAAGGAAAGCAGAAAGAAATATTAGTAGAAAGAGGAAAGAAGAAGTCAAAGAAGAAAAAATAAAACTGAAGAAGAAAAGAAAAAGAAGAAAAAAGAACAAGAGTAGAAAAGGAAAGGAAGCAGAATGAAATATTAGCAGAAAGAGGAGAAAAAAGAGAAGTAGAAAAGAGAAGAAAAAGAAATAAAAGAAGAAAAAGTAGAGAAGGAAAAGAAATAGGGGGAGCAGAAGAAGAAAGAATGAGAGTAGACGGGAAACGGAAGAAGTGAAAAAAAGAAATAGAAGAAGAAGAAGACGAAGAAGAAGAAGAAGAAAAAAATGATAGTAGACGATAAAGCAGAATGAAAATATTAGCGGAAAGAGGACAAAAAAGAAGAAGAAGAAATAAAAGAAAAAGAGAAGAAAAAGAAACAGAGGAAGAGAGGAAGAAGAAAAAGTAGTAGAAGAAGAAAGAATGAGATTAGACGGGAAACGGAGGCAGAGAGAAATATCAGAAGAAAACAAAGAGAAGAAGAAGAAGAAGAAGAAAGAATGAAAGTAGACGATAAAGGGAAGCAGAATGAAAATATTATCGGGAAGAGGACAAAAAAGAAGAAGAAGAAGAAGAAGAAGAAGAAGAAAGAAAGAAAGAACGAAAGCAGACGAGAAAGTGAAGCAGGAAGAAATATTAGCAGAAAGAGGAAAAAAAAAAAAGGAAGACGCAGAAGAAGCAAAAGACGTCGACGACTTAAAATTTCAAAATGTCCAAGCATCTAAAATGCTATCTTTGTTCTTTCAGGCTTGATATTGACTTTTCCAAATGTTTCCTGTTTGTTCTTCTTGGTGGCACTAATAATCGATTTTGAAATAATGATCTTGCTATCGTTGTATCTAAATTAATTTCATCATAAATATAGCGACCAGGAACATAAAAAACGAGAATGTGGACCTAAATTCATTTTGTGTCAGATTCGAAAGATACGAAAAATAAATTCCCCTGTGAGGATCGATGCTTTTATCACAGTTCTCTAAAATTAGTATCCTTAAAAGGAACATTGAAATTTCCAGTTGCGAACAAAATGTATAAACTTATCGGGAAAAAAAATGATTATTGTTGCTACTTAATATAATTATATATTTTCTTTTTAAATATTTCACCCCAAGCAAGGCAATAAAGCCACTAAGACGCAAATAAGTTACTGAAGGTTAGAGAATTCTGAGAAAAAAAGAAAAATGCTATGAAGGGTAAAGGACAATAAAAGAACAGAAATTTAAAAAAGGCAGAAGATAACGGCTCAATTTAAATTTTTAATGGTGAAGCTTAACTCGAAAGCAAGAAGCCAGAAAAAAGTTCGACAATCGTGAAGGGTGGTGGAATAAACTGCTAGCGGAGCGGCCATGTTCACACTGTAACATCAGCGCGAAAACTGGTGCGAGCATGCTCAAACTTCGATCACGTGACCACAATGGTTACAGGAGCAGAAGTCAGTGTGACAAAACTAAAGTTATGTTATGGCGAAAATTTGGATAATTTTTGACTAACCCAGGCACAAGACTATATGTTTGCGTTCACTGAGCCGTTATGGTCAGGTCAAAGAATAGATCGGCTACAGGTTCTGGTGCTCTTGATCTGTTGCAGCCCTGTGTCGGACTAACCTAAGTTTAGAATTTTTGAAAAACATATACTATTAAAGAGAGAGCACAATAAAAGAACAGAGAACTGAGAAAACAGAAGATAACGACTTACGTTGCATTTAAATTTTTGAAGATCAAAGTTTTGACCGGAAGACAGTTCCACATGCGAGAAGTTAGACAGAAGAAACTGTTAGCATAGAACTTACGATTACATCTAGCTATTTCAACTGTAGAATAATGGGACCATACCGCCAATCTAGCACTGAGCTTAAATTCATAAAGTCTCGGCATCATTGCGAAGACTTCATCAGGACAGTCAGCATGAAAATATTTATTTATATCAGATGTCTAGAAATCTTTGCGAAAACTATTGCCTTGCCGATGGGGCGTTAGAACTTGAAGACACCACCCACTGCCGGAGACCATGACACCCAACCAAAGCGAAAAACCTCGTAAAAGAAACGCTGCTTTCCCGATCGCTACAATCTGAACGTGTTCAAGTGTAGGATTAACCGTTATCTTCCCCACATATCCGCATAAACTGTGCCACGTACTCTGTAACCCTCTATCTCGAGTGGCTCTTGGGCCTTGCGCAGAGTGGACATCATTTTAAACAAAAAATATCTACATTTATGATTCTGTTTAAAACCGAACTATGAATCGGACATGTCTCCCTTTTGATTCTAGTATAAAGCGGACATGTCTACCTTTTGACTCGTGTAAAAATGACCAATATCTACTTTCTTGACACTAGTGTTAACCGGTTTTGTTTGGGTTTTTTTACCTTAGAATAAAAGTGGACTATGTTTAAATTGTTGATTGTAGTTTAAATCGAACCTTTGTCTACTTTTTTGTCTTTCATTTAAACTCAATAGATGTCTAACTTATGGACTTCAGTGTAAACCAAACCTTGGTGACTCTCGTCTAAATAAAACCTATGACTCCCTTTTTGTCCCCCGGACCTCTGAGGCTTGTCTAAACAGGACCTATACCTACTTTTTTGACTTTAATGAGAACCGGATTAGTGTCTACCGTTTTTATTCTAGTGTAAACAAAACTTATATGTCTATCTTTTCAATCCTAGTTTAAAGAAAACGTGTGTATACCATTTTGTTTTGAACTAAATAAAACCTAAGTCTAGCTTTTTACCTCCAGCACAAACCGGATCTCTGTCTACCTTTTTGACGCTAGTCTAAAACGGACCTATGTCCATCTTTTTGAAGCTAATCTAAAACACATCTGTCTACCTCTTTGTTGCTAGTCTAAAACGGTGCTAGTCTATCTTTTTGACGCTAGTTTAAAACGGACCACTGTCTACCTTTTTGACACTAGTCTAAAACGGACCCGTGTTTACCTTTTTGACGCTAGTCTAAAACGGACCTGTGTCTACCTTTTTGACGCTAGCAAAAAGGGACCTATGTCTACCTTTTTGACGCTAGTCTAAAAGGGACCTATGACCATCTTTTTGAAGCTAATAAAACACATCTGTCTACCTCTTTGGTGCTAGTCTAAAATGGATCTTTGTCTGCCTATTTGACGCTAGTCTAAAACGGACCTATGTTTACCTTTTTGGCGCTAGTCTAAAACGGACTTCTGTCTACCTTTTTGACGCTAGTCTAAAACGGACCTCTGTCTACCTTTTTGACGCTAGTCTAAAACGGACCCCTGTCTACCTTTTTGACGCTAGTCTAAAACGGACCTGTCTTCTTTTGTGACGCTAGTCTAAAACGGATTTTCTCTACCCTGTTGATGCTAGTCTAAACCTGGCCTCTGTCTACTGTTTTTAATTTAATACTAACCGAACCAATGTGTACCATTTTTATTCTAATGTATAGACAACTTTTGCCTATCTTTTTCACCCTAGTTAAAAAATATCCATTACTATCTTTTTTGTCATACTCCAAACAAAACCTATGTCTACCTTTTAGACTCTAACGTAAACCTGATATATATATATATATATATATATATATATATATATATATATATATATATATATATATATATATATATATATATATATATATAGCTAATATTAGTGGTAAATATACATATGCAAAATATATAAATATAGATACAGAGGTGCATACACATGTATATTTTTTGAATAAAAAATTCCAAGGGGATAGAATGCACGTAGAACTCAATGTCTAGGACAGAGAAAGGATATAATAAAAAGGTTTAAACACTAATATTCCATGGTCATAATTTACATACACTCATAATTTACTTACACTCTCTCTAAATTCTATTTTTATTTCCGGAGTTGTAGGTCTGATGAATTGAAACGTATTTACCATTCCAATGGAATAAATTATGACCATGGAATATTAGTGTTTAAGCCTTCTTATTATTATTATAATATATATATATATATATATATATATATATATATATATATATATATATATATATATTTGACTATATATTAAGCCGAACCAATGCATACTTTTTAACTTAGATTAAACGGGCGTTGTGTTTAAATATCTATCGTTTCTACAGCAGTCTAATCTGGAACTATGAATTGCTTTTACACAATTTATTATTTAGATTAATTTTCGACCTGAAACACCTATCAAGGGCTGATATGTTGGCAGTGAGCTGATTGCAGACTCTAAAAAAAAGAATTATTGATTATACAAAAAAGAAAAGTAAGGAAGAAATAAAGTCTATTAACCTTAAGAGGCAAAATGTCAGAAAAAGCCAAACTAAAGCTTGATCTAGAAACTGTGGTCGTTAAAATCAAACATTAGCGTTTCTTGCGAAGATGTTGTTTGAGTGGAACTTCGTTCTTTCCAATGTAATACTGAATTGAATAAGGGTAATTCGTCCCGGCCTACGTCGGATGGGTACTAATAATGAAGGTTATTCGTCTAAACTATATAAATTATCTTGCTTGTTGACTATTAGGGCATGTGGGGGACTCCTTACTTTGCTCGATTTAGCAGTAACGGAAGTAATCACCAGGGAACAACCGGAAGTCCCAGGACTCATAAAAACACTGACCGAATCCCATTTGGCCTTTTTTGCACTTTTCCTTTTAAGCGGCCGCGATTTGCAAAACCTGCTCTTTTTCCACGTTTACTTTTCAATGGTCGCTACCTTCAAACTTTTGGAGTTTCACCGATAGACAGTAGTATCGTTTGCACAGACATTTGCTGAAAATCTGGAAAATCAGGTGGATCGTTACTATAAAGCAGAAAAATGATGGGGTCGAGTATAGGTCCATGTGGGGGTGCTGCATTGATCTTGTTGTAGCTGAACACCCCCACAAGATGGACTGGTCTAAGACAATTTAATTCAGCACTCTCTCTTAATGTTACTCTGCTTTTATATATATATATATATATATATATATATATATATATATATATATATATATATATATATATAACGCACGGATAGACAGAGAAAAAGACAAAGTATGTACGATAAATACATAGATACATACATACATATATAGATTTGAAGAAATATGGAAAAACAAAAATCTGAATATGCAAGTATGCTGTTTTAATGTTGTTTCAATGTCGACGTCAGACGTTTCGGTCTCGTAGACCTTCTTCAGGACATAGTTATTAAAACATAATTAAAATTAGACGATATTCAAGTCAACATGAAAAAACGATAGACATAAGACTAATAAAAATAGAATAACTGAAATGTTTAAGATCAGCGTTCCGTTTCGCAATAGGATCACGTCGGCGTCACGTGGGCGATGTTGTGAAAACGTATTTCTAAAATAGAGTATATTTTAAACGAAAAATAATTTTATTTTAATCTAAAATTTATAAGTACATTTGTCCAGCATTAATCTTGCTAGAAAAGGGGAAATATTAATGAAGCCGGGTCTAGTATTTACCGTGCGTGAGATAGATATTGTGCCTGCCTCATAAATCCGTCTAAGGTTTTTATTATGAATATATTTTAAAATCTTCACAGAATCAAAATCGAAAGTCTATCTTCAGTAACCAAGACTTAGGACAGTCACCTGTCACCTAAACGAGGAAGAAAAATAATTCAAAATTGTCAACATCCAGCGGAGGTTTTGATGCAGAAGTCGTAATAGAGGATAATTTTCAGTTAGCTGTCAGAGCAAGCTTCGATGCCAGAAATGGCGTTTTGCGCTCCAAGACATGTAATTCCAAACGGTTCGAATTCTAAGTTTTTTTCTTCTCCTAGACTGAATGAGGTATTGTAATTATTTACACTATTTACATTGTTCGGACTGTTGTCCTCATCTTCGTTGCCATATTCATTCGTTGGCTCAGGCCTTCTTCAGGTAATTAAAATTTTGAACTAAACCCTTTATTTTGTCCACCGGCGTAGATTGTTCTAGTTTCACGTGCCATGCCTCTTCTATATTTCCCCCCTTAAAATCAATTCTCCAGTGACTTGGTCCAAAGAATTGTGAGTTCAATAGCTGTCTAAAACAGAGGTGAACAAAAACTATTAAATAAAAGTTTAACAGAGTATTACTTTTTAGAGGATTTCCTGAGGTTGATCATGTGGTCAGATACAACCCAAAATATGGTATATCGATTTTGATCGGCTGAGCCAGCGTGGGAATGATAGATACGGAGAAAGGTTTTTCAGGGAGTCACGTCTTAATCGGCAACGTCGACGTGTTTTCTTTGGTGTCTGAAACGGCTCCACCAATGTTTAGATAGAACATGTCGACATGAACGTTAATAAAATAGTTAAATTAAAATTCTCCGTGTTGAAGTTCTTTTATCTCTGGACCCAAGACAACTAGCGACCACTGGCGACATGAGAAGAATGCAAATTTAGTATCGAATTGACGCCGTCGCATAAGACCTCACAGCATGATTCTATAAAATATATAAGTAAATTAGCGCCGATGACCATCACCACACCCATGAGCGCTAAGCTACAAAAAATTGGGGTGTTGAGTTAAAGAGAGATAACTGATATTGAGACAGCTAGAAGAGGCATGGCATGTGGAACTAGAAAAATCTACCCAGTAGATGAAATAAAGGGTTCTGTTCAAAATTCCAATCATCTGAAGGCCGGAGCGTAGGACGGCCGAAACGTCATAAATATGGCAACGATGATTTGGACAACAGTCCAAAAAAGTAACTCGAAAATAAATTATCTTATCTAATTCATAGCTGGATGGGTGCCGGGAAGAGGCGGTTTTATGCTTTTCCCAAGAGATTTAGCTCTGAGGGAACGTAACAGAACCGGCTGGAAATTGAACTCAGTTCTACGATTCCATTTTTCTGCGACGATAACCGTGATGCTAGCGGCATGTCCTATGAGGCGAAAATTTGATGTTTCCGGATCTCGAAAAAAGGAATAGGAAAATATGATTTTATATCCGAATTTCCGATCTGTCTTTGCGTCGCAAACAAACAAAAGAAAAAAAAAATGGTAACATTGGTTCTAAACATCGACGATGACAATTCTTCGCTTGAGGCGACGCTCTAAGACGGAATGTTATTACGAACCATTTTTCTGCAGTGCCCCGACGAGCGTGAAAAGAAATTGACTTCGTTTAGATCTCATTTTATCGTTACATTTACACATTATTATTATTATTATTATTATTATTATTATTATTATTATTCGTAATTTTAGCCAATGAATATTAGATTGGTATTTTCTCATTTTTATTTTGAAAAGAAAGAAAAGAAGATAGATTGAAGTTGTAGTAGTGATGAATTCGACCTAATATTAAGTATTATTATTATTATTATTATTATTATTATTATTATTATTATTATTATTTAGTAAAGAGGGGAAAGGAAAACGACTGTACATCGTAGTAGTGGTGATGATGTGAGAACTGCCATTATTATTATTATTATTATTATTATTATTATTATTATTATTATTTCTTTTGGTTTCTGTAGTATACACATTTATTTCCGGGTCCTAACCAGAGACCTAATTTTAGAAATGGCTTCATGAGATTCTCCACTGATCATTTTATTATTATTATTATTATTATTATTATTATTATTTAGTAAAGAGAGGAAAGGAAAACGACAGTACCCTCATCGTAGTAGTGGTGATGACGTTAGATCTGCTATTATTATTATTATTATTATTATTATTATTATTATTATTATTAACCAAAGAAAGAAAGGCAGAATGAACGTATTCTCAGCCTAATGGTAAGGATCATGGTCCTAGTATTTACTATTTTTATTACGTAAAAAGAGGATAAGAGACAAACTGTATTCCTGTCGTAGTCATTCTAACTGGGTCAGTTTATTATGATTATTTCTATTATTATTATTATTATTATTATTATTATTATTATTATTATTATTATTATTACTTTATTTTCGTTGATTTCTTGTGTGTACTCATTTCTTTCCGGGTCCCGACCAGAGACCTAAGGTTAGAAATGGCATCACGACATTTTCCACTGGGCAGTTTTGAAAACAGACACACACATATATACATATTCTACATAGATAAAGCCCTTCGTAAGGCGTGGGCTGTACTTGTGAGTATATTTTTTTTTTGTATTTCTTTAAGGCATTGGCGACCAGTGATTCCTTCAATGAGTCTATAGGATTCTTTTTACAAGCAATCCGAGTGCTCCAACTATAACTGGAATTATTAATGTTCTCATGTGTCACATTTCTGAGATTTCGATTTCAAGGTCCTTGTATTTTGATAGTTATCTGTAGATCTTCAAAGATACATAACAGTTTGCAAGGACTGCCATGTCAATTTATTATTATTATAATTAATATTATTATTATTATTATTATTAGTAGTAGTAGTAGTAGTATTTGTGTATGTCATGTTTCCTACATTATATCCTGTCGAGCCGGGACCAAGTTATGGCCCTTAGACCCTATAGGAGAATTGTCATTTAATTGATAGCACATTTCTTAGTATATAGTGTGTGCCGAGTAGGGCGATCTTCTGGGCAACTTGTATGTTGATGTTATCTGGGGCACTGTTAGTAAAACTTTTCATTCCTTTTCTCACGAGGCCCAGTGCTCTGATTACTATTGGTACAGTATCAGTCTTCATTCCCCACATCCTGTTAATCTCGATCTCCAGGTCCCTGCATTTGGACAATTTCTCGATAATTTTTATGGAGATGTTTCTCTCAGATGGTACTGCTATGTCAATAAATATACACTTCCTGAATTTATTGAATTTTATAATAATATCAAGTCTGTTGGCATCTATTCTCCTGTCAGTTTTAATCAGCATGTCCCAGAGGATAGTTACATCGTTATTTTGGGTATCTGTGTCTGGTTGGTGGTCATACCATCTCTCAGTGGTTTCGATTTTGTGCTTTTTACATATATTCCAGTGCACATATGTCGATACCTTGTTATGTCTGTCGGTATATTCTTTTTTTTCTAGTTCCGGACATCTTGAGATAATATAGTCGACAGTTTCATCGTATCTTCCGCAGATCCTGTATTTCAGGTTAGTTCAATCCTTGTTTATGTGACAGTGATAGAATCTGGTTGCGAGACTATTATTATTATTATTACTATTATTATTATTATTATTTAAGCATTTTACCCCAAGCAAGGCGGGAGTTCCACTAGTACGCAAGGGGTTACAGAGAGTGAAAGTAAGGGAAAAGAATAGGTATAGGGTGGGTGAGGAAAGAATAAAAAGAAGAACGAGAATCAAGGCAACTGATGATATCGATTGACATTACACTTAAATGTTTGAAGATTATATTTATCAGGGAAGCAAGTAAAGGGAAGGGAGTTCCACTGTGGGGAAGTGCGAGAGAAGAGGCTGTTGGAGTAGAAGAGGCGGTTACATTTAACTGTTTTGACAGTGAAAGGGTTGGACCTAAATGTCAACCTAGTAGCACGCTTAAATTCATGCAGTCGGGGCAACAGTGAAAATAGTACTTCAGTGCAGATGCCGTGAAAATATTTATAGAAAAGACAGAGGGAAGACACATTGCGTCGGTGATAAAGCAACTGGAGCCGAGACCCCAAGTCAGGACCGATCACATTGTACACCTGTCTTTAGATTTTGTCAAGAACCTCGAGATGAACAGCGGGGTCACCAGACCATATATGGTAACAGTATTCCATGCATGGCGGAATAGTAGATTTGTCGATGTGAAGGACGGACTCAGGCGACTATTTTTGTTTTGTTCTTCTGTTGACTCCACTCAAGATATAGAAAAAGCCAAGGTGATAAATAGATGTGTTCTGTTTGAATAAATTCTTGTCCAGTGCTTATATCTTCTTTACTTTGATAATACCAAGGATTCTCACTATTTACATTATTCGGACTATTGTCCTCATCTTTCTCGCCATATTTATTACAAGGCTTCGACTGTTGTACGCCCCGGCCTTCTACAGGTGGTTGGAATGTCGAACTGAATCCTTTATTTCGCTCACTGGGGTAGAATGTTCTAGTTCCACGTGCCATTTTTGATGGATGTCACTTATCTCCCGTTAATTCCCAACTGAAAGTTCTCCACTGCCTTAACCGGGTATTGAACTCATACTCTTTGGGTCCTGTCACTCGATCTAAGCAACACCTTTATCCTCTGTGCTCATAGTGGATAAAGGCGTTGGTTAGATCGAGTGACAGGACCCAAAGAGTATGAGTTCAATACCCGGTTAAGGCAGTGGAGAACTTTCAGAGGGAAATAACAGGAATTAACTGATAAATGACATCCATCAAACATGGCACGTAGAACAGTCTACCCCAGTGAGCGAAATAAAGGGTTCAGTTCGACATTCCAACCATCTGAAGAAGGCCGGAGCGTACAACGGCCGAAACGTTGTAATACATATGGCAACAAAGATGAAGAAAATAGTCCGAATAATGTAAATAGTCTACATAATACCTCATCTCAGAAATATAAACAGATACTGCAGGGCCGAAATGTTGTAATAAATATGGCGACAAAGATGAGGACAATACTCCGAACAATGCAAATAGTGTGCATAATACCTCATCTCAGAAATATAAGCAGATACTGAAGGGTCGAAACGTTGCAATAAATATGGCAACAAAGATGAGGACAATAGTCCGAATAATGTAAATAGTGTACATAATACCTCATCTCAGAAATATAGACAAATTCCAGGGATTCTTTTAATGTTTTTATTTGTAACGTTTGTCTTCATACACAGTACTCCAATTATTATTGGTACAACAGTAGTTTTAAAGGTACCGCGTTTTCTCAAAGTTCATATCTATGAGAACGCAACTAAATAGAACATGTCGACCTTTGTATGACATCGGTCTAAAGATTGTACCGAAATTATCATCATTCTGCTATATACCTCGTAATTCTTAAAAAATTCAAAGAAGGGTCTGTAATAATATAGGTCCTGATCTGACATCTCGACTTCAGTCACTTTCCCACCGCCGTTACCTGTCTTCCCCTGCCGACAAGTATTTCCATGGCAACCGTTCGGATGAGACGTTCTCCTTATTCTCCCGCCTGCGTTAATTCAGACGTTCTACTAGAGTGGCAATTAAGTCTCACCGTTTTAATTTTGAAATAGCCAGATGAAAACGTCTCTTTTATTCTATAAATTTCTTTTCTCGCGCTTCTCGCTTGTGGATTTCCCTCCCAATTTCTTGCTTCCTTGTCAACTGCAATCTTCAAAAATTCAATTACCATGAACACTGTTCCATTCCTGATAACTACAATCTTCAAACATTTAAAGGCAACGTCAACTGCCATTTTGTTTTTATTTTTTCTTGAATTCTCACCACTAATGTCTTCTCAGTCTCTTTTCACTCCCTTTGCATTTTAGTGAAATTAACGGCTTGCTTCGGGCGAAAAGATTTAAAAATTTCTGCTTCCATTTCAATTTCAGAGCATGCTTTCTAAATGGTAAAGATGCCTTCCAAAAGCTAAGCAGAGTATTAAGAGACAAAAAAGCATAATTAGAAACAAAGGTAAGAGTACTGGAGTGTTATGTTATTAGAGTGGTGCAAAATAATGACGTAATAATGTCGTTTTTGACATATTTTTAACGTCAAAAAACGACATTATTACGTCATTATTTGTGCACCAACCTAATAATATCGGTCTTCCTATATGACATTGAATGCTGGACAATCCCCACACAGATGAAGAAGAGACTTGAAGCAAGAGAAACAAAGAAAAGAGTACTGAACTGTTATGTAATATCAGTCCTCCTATATGACATTGAATGCTGGACAATCTCCTCACTGATGAAGAAGAGACTTGAAGTAAGTGAAACAAAGAAAATAGAACTGAACTGTTATGTAATATCAGTCCTCACCAATGGCAGTGAATATTGGACAATTTGAAGACATTTGAAGCAACAGAGATGTGGTTCCACAGAAGGATGTATAGGATACCATAGACCGCACATGTGAGCCACGACGAGGTTTCTGAGAAAATGGAAAGAAAAGGGACACTTATAATTAACACCAAGAAGAGCCGGTTGAAATTTTTGAAAGATTCTGTAATGGTATAGGTCCTGACGTGGCATCTCGGCTTCATTCACTTTCTAGCCGTCATAATGTGGCTTCCCTCTGTCTTTTCTACAAATATTTTCATGAGATGTTCTCTTTAGTGTCTCAACAGCATGACTTCAAGTTACTACTAGATTGGCAATTAGGACTCACCGTTTACTGTCGAACTAGCCAGATACCACCATCTCTTCTATTCTCACAGTTTCTGTTCTCACACTTCTCGCCTGTGGAACTCCCTTCTGATTTATTGCTTCCCCTGATAACTACAATATTCAAAACTTTTAATTTTGATGTCAATCGTCATCATGTATCTTTGTTGAACCCGTTCTTTTATTGTCTTTTTTTTCACTTTTCTTTCATTCACCCTGCACCCTATTGGCAAAATATATCTGAAGAGAAAGACTGTGTGTGTGAGAGAGAGAGAAAAAAAGAGAGAGAGGAGGTAAAAGATAGAAAGAAATAGAGAAGCAAAAGAAAGAAAGATTGCGAGAACGGGAAGAGAGAGAGCGTGGGAAATGAGAGAAGCAAGAGAGAGAGAGAGAGGGTAGGAAAAGATAGAAACAAGAGAAAGAAGAGAAGCGAAAGAGAGAGAGAGATAGAGAGACAAGAGAGAGGGAGAGGTACAAAAGAGAAAGAGAGAGGGTGGGGAAAAGAGAGAAGCAAGAGAGAGAGAAAAGATACAAGCAAAAGAGGGAAAAGCAAGAGAGAGGAGAAGAAAAGAGAGAGAGAAAGAGAAAGGCAAAAGTGAGAGAAAGAAATAGAGAGACAAGAAAGAGAGTGAGGGAGGGGGTGGTACAAGAGAGAAAGAGATGCAAAATAGAGTGGGTAAATGAATGACAAAACCGGATAAAACCCGACAAATAAAATATAATTGTACTTATTTTTTTTAAGGGAATTAAGAAAATAAAATGATTTATGACTCAACCTATCTGTAATATAATCGGTTCTGACCTGGCATCTCGGCTTCATTCACTTTCGCACGGTCATGATTTGGCTTCTCTCTGTCTTTTCTGCAAATAATTTCATGAGTTGTTCTCCTTATTCCCTCGACTGCATGAATTCAAGCGTTCTACTAGATTGGCAATTAGGTCTCACCGTTTTAATGTTGAAATAGCCAGATGAAAACGTCTCTTGAATTTTATAAGTTTCTTTTCTCGCGCTTCTCGCCTGTGGATCTCCCTTCCAATTTCTTGCTTCCCTGTCAACTACAATCTTCAGAAATTCAATTACCATCTTCTGTCTTCTTTCCATTTTTTTGTGCTTTCCTCAATCCTCCCCATTTTCCGTCTTCTCATTTTCCTTCACACTCTGTAATTCCCCCCATTGTAGTTGTGGTGACGGTGTTAGACCTGCCATTATTATTATTATTATTATTATTAAGTAAAGAGAGGAAAGGAGAAAGACTGTACTCTCATCGTAGTAGTAGTGATGGTAATAGACCTGCCATTATTATTATTATTATTATTATTATTATTATTAAGTAAAGAGAGGAAAGGAGAAAGACTGTACTCTCATCGTAGTAGTAGTGATGGTAATAGACCTGCCATTATTATTATTATTATTATTATTAAGTAAAGAGAGGAAAGGAGAAAGACTGTACTCTCATCGTAGTCGTGGTGATATTGTTAGACCTGACATTATTATTATTATTATTATTAAGTAAAGAGAGGAAAGGAGAAAGACTGTACTCTCATCGTAGTAGTAATAATGGTAATAGACCTGCCATTATTATTATTTTTATTATTATTATTAAGTAAAGAGAGGAAAGGAGAAAGACTGTACTCTCATCGTAGTAGCAGTGATGGTAATAGACCTGCCATTATTATTATTATTATTATTATTATTATTATTATTATTATTATTATTATTAAGTAAAGAGAGGAAAGGAGAAAGACTGTACTCTCATCGTAGTAGTAGTGATGGTAATAGACCTGCCATTATTATTATTATTATTATTATTATTATTATTATTATTATTAAGTAAAGAGAGGAAAGGAGAAAGACTGTACTCTCATCGTAGTAGTAGTAATGGTAATAGACCTGCCATTATTATTATTTTTATTATTATTATTAAGTAAAGAGAGGAAAGGAGAAAGACTGTACTCTCATCGTAGTCGTGGTGATATTGTTAGACCTGACATTATTATTATTATTATTATTATTATTAAAAAGTGAGAAAATAAAAAAAGTCACTACCCTCGCCGTAGTAGTGATGATGGTGTTAGACTTGCCATTTAGTAATTTTACTTCGTAAAGGAAAAGATGGAGAACGACTGTCATGGTGACGGTCATGAACCTCGTATCTATTACTATTATTATCTAGAGAGGGAGTGCGATGTGCGGGGAATGACTGTCCTCTCATTGTGGCAGTGATGGTGTGATTAACATCAATCTAATTTACACATCGTTCCGATTCGCTTTGTCCTGTTTTATTTTCTTCCATTTCTCTTTACACCAAGTTCTTTCTCCTCATCTTCACACCATTTTCTATCCCCTCCCCTCCTATTGCTGTGCCCTTACGCGAACCCATCGTCTCGTTCCTTCCAGATTGGCGCACATCAATTGATTCGATTGACGTCAAGTTAAAAAAAAAAATCAGACGTGTTGGTCACGAACAATTTTCCATATCAACCATTTTTTTTTTTCTCTTCGATTTTATTTTTTTGGGTTTCCTCTCAATATATAATTATTACTCAATATATTTTCAATTTCTTTCCTCTCTCGCTCCTGTCCATTAATCTACCATTTTATTTTGGTTGTTTTTTTTTTATATATTTTCTATTTATTTATTTATCTTTTTTCTTTGTTTTCCATGTTTTTAAGTCCCAGTTTTCTTTAGAAAAACGGCGAGACACGTGTATGAGTTTCAATAATACATATTGTAAAATTTCTGCTATATGTTATGTTAACATACTAGCAGCATGACCCGGCGTTGCCCGGGCTTGATTCAAAAGTCGTACGACTCATACAGCAATCGCTATCACTTGACTTAAATTATTTTTGTCCTTCCTTGCCTTTAAAGGAGTGCCCTTTGCCGTGCTGATGTTGCTACATGCCTTACTTCTTGCCTCTCTCACACTGCGATTTTTTTCGAAGCTCTATAGTAAACATTAAATCTGTTACGAAAAAAGAACTAAACAAAACGAACACAAAACGATCAGCTTTAAAAAAAAAAGGATTCGTAACTGAAAAAACCGAATAAAAAAAGAATGTTAACAACAAATACTTTTTCACACCCAACCCAGTTCTGCGGAATCAGAATCAGCGTTGAGTTTAAGCAAGCGAATTAGCCAATTGGATGGAGTAAAGTGCCATGCAGATTTAAATTTTTCCCAGTTGTGACGAATGCAGCTATCGATTTTTTTTTTGCATGCTAGCATGCTAGTTAACATTCGTGTCAGTCAGCTGTTGGCTCTCACGCTGGCCAATAGAATCTTCCTGCCTATTCGTGGCAGCCAGCTATTGGCTCCCACTCTGGCCAGTAGAAAATGGCCGTAAACTACATGAAAACTGCCGTAGAAGCATGAAAAAATCGATTATTTCCACTATTGATAGGATTTGGGAAATGCAAAGTCGCTCTTAGGATTCTCGCTAACTTGGAGCATGTGCATGTAAATTTTGGTGCAAATCCGTCGAAAATTGCGGACGTGCATTCGTTACACACACACACACACACACACACACACACACACACACACATCCTACCTTTTATAGATAGAGATAACTATTATAAACATAAATTATAAGCATAGATAAACATAGATGTGCGGGTGGTGTAAAGGATAGCGTTTCTGAATAAGTAATCGGAGTTCGAATTCAAGTCATGTTCCTTGAAAAAACACAACAAAAAACACCAAAACAAAACAAAAAATGGACTGATTATTTATATGTTACATTCATTTATCGAGCTGAGAGATTTATGCCTTTCGCAAGGTATGAATCCATTACCTCCCCACTCATAGATTAAATAGTAGGACTTGTTTCTAGAAAAGTCATTCTTATTTTCACTGCAATATTCACTCGCATTATTTTTACAATCCATAAAGGGTTGACAATCCGTAAAAACAAATATATAACCATATATTCATATCCGTTAAGAAATCCATCTACGTCGTGGTGTTCATATACCGTCTTCTCAACTGAGCAATAGTAAGAGGAAAAAGATCATTCAGGCCTTCAGCAATGGCACCAAGGTTCATACCTTGGCTTCCATCTTCAAAGACCATTCAAGAACCATCAAGTGTAAATTAGTTTTAAAAATAGGGAACAGTACAGTGATAACTGGATCAGGATGTCACAACAGCAAGATGGATCCTCGTTTAAAGTGAGTATTAAAGATATGAATTCTAAGACGTTTGAAACTTGAAAGAGGAGTTTCAGCTATGACAGTCCAAACAGCAGTGAAAAAAAATACTTGCAAATCTGTGAGACAACCTGTGACTCCAGGACGGGAAGTTAGAAGGTTAGAG
>OZ010608.1:74741839-74744339 GCA_963932145.1 Acanthosepion lycidas | reverse complement strand
ATCGGCTTGGATTGAGCAATCGGAGAGCCGAGTTCGAATTCCAGTCGAATCCATTACATTCACTTACGTACTAATACCTTTGGGAAAGGTATGACTCCTCTTCTTCTCCCTCCAGCTATGGGTAACATAGCAGGACAGACTGGGTTTTATAGCCTTGGATGGCAACTGGTCTAGGAGAAGGACAACTCTGAATTCAAAACCTGCGAAGGGTCGTTTGGGGACCTTGTGGCATTCGGTGCACCAGGCCTCTGTGTTCGTCCCTCCAAAAAGTGTGGATGGTCCTGCACGAGGCCTTCACCACTATAATCAAATCTCATGTGCCGGTGTCGGGCTGTCGGTTTCCTGGAAACGGATCTTCTTGACCCTCATATGTCGAATCTCGATGGGAGAGTCCATTATTATATATATATATATGTAGTTTATAAAAAACTAGGTAATCCGTATGGGTAAACCTAAGGAGGATAAAATCCAGAGAGTTCAATGTAAACCCAGAGTTTGTTTGGAAGTAAAGTCTGATGATCCGAAGTCCTTTAAAAGGTCTGTGGTGAAATAATTTATTACATGGAACTTTAAAGTGGTCTGTTTTTATTTAAATCCACACTTTTTGAAGGGCCGAATACAGAGACCGGGTTCACGAAGTGCCACAAGGTCCCCAAACGAACCTCCGCAGGTTTTGAATTCAAAGTTGTCCTTCTCCTAGACCAGCTGCTATTCAAGGCTATAGAACCCAGTCTGTCCTGCTATTTCCCCATAGCTGGAGGCACGGTGGAATAGTGGATAACGGATTGGATTGAGGAGTCGGAGAGCCGAGTTCGAATCCCAGTCGAATCCATTACATTAGAAGAAAAAGAAGAGTAAGGAGAAGAAAAAGAAGAGTAAGGAGAAGAAAAAGAAGAGTAAGGAGAAGAAAAAATGAGGAGAAGAAGGGGAAGAAGAAAGAAGGAGAAGAAATAATAATAAGAAGTCTATTTTTTTTTCATAACCGAAATGCTCCTCTGTAGCGAAATCGGTAAAAACACGTCAGACTATGTGGCGGTTCGATATAGGTTCGATTCCTGTCGGGAGACGAATATTTTCTATGTCAATTTCTCGGACATTCAGGCCGGCAAATGTTGTCAATACTGTGTTTTATAAAAAGAGCATTTACTTAAATATTTGTATCTATAAAAAGAATGTATAGACATAAAAAATGTCTTAAAATAATTGTCGGACTTTGTCCATTTAATAATAGTAACTTTTGCAAATTTCCTAACGTTCTAAATGTAAAATATTTTGGACGCTATGTGATGTAATTTTTTGTTTTTTAAACGTATGCGAGTAAATGTTTTATTTAGTAATGTTTAGGTATTGCTCGCCTGTTTCCAGGGAGTGCAGGCCACACTGCCCAACTCAGGGATTAAACTTAAAACGACTATATCACAAAATTCACATAACAGCGCCTTTACCCATTAACACAATTTACGAGAGTAAGAGCCTTAAACCTAACCTTACTGGAGTTAAGGGCCTTACGCTGATTTGGCTGCAACTGCTGCTACTGGCTGTCATATACATCTGAGGAAGACCGGAGACACAACGGTCGAAACTTTGTGATATAAACAATAAACGATAGTCCGAATATAAATAGTGTAAATAATGATTAATATTCGCTCTAGAAATTCAGAAGAAAATTGTTTTATATTTTTTTAATAAATTATTTATGTATTTATTTACATAAAATATTTATAGTTTTTAGTTCACCTTTATTTCTCACCCACACAAGACAGACATGCTTGCAGAGGTTTTGAGGTCTCACACATATGCACACACTCACAAAAATATATACACATACACACATAACACACACTCCTCTGAAACTAAAAGATACCATACACTTAACACACACATCTCATTCAGAGCAACCAATAAAACTATCAAAATGACGAAGGAGGGAATTCTAGGACTCACGAATCTCCCCTGCCACTATCTGAAAAACAACTTAAAAGAGGCCGTTTGAACAACACAAGGACTGACCAAAATTAACGATAAAAAACAAAACCAAATGAAAACTACAGATAAAGTTCGCTTTCTTCAGAAACAGTCATTCACTCCTGTAGTTTACTGCTATTAAAAAAGCAGTTTTTTTTTTTCTCCTGGTGATGGCCATGCTGGCCGGAATTAGTCGAGAAACCTAACTGAAATAATAAAACAAACAAAAAAAATATTATTATAAAACCCAGCGAAATTTTTGTATTGTTCTAAATATATATATATATATATATATATATATATATATATATATATATATATATATGTGTATGCATTTTTTGTTTTACATTTTTGTAATGTTTTAAAGATATATAAATATATATATATATATTAACATTAAAACAGCATAATTGCATATAAGGATTTTTGTTTGTTTTTTCCGTATATTTTTCTTCATACTGTCGGATCTATATCCATATATTTGCTTACACACACACACACACACATATATATATATATATATATATATATATAT
>OZ010608.1:74714339-74736839 GCA_963932145.1 Acanthosepion lycidas | reverse complement strand
AAAATAAAAATCAATTGCCTTGTTTGGGGGAGGGGTTGAATGAGTGAAAAAAATTAAATTTGGAATTTTTTTGATTCTTTCAGTTGTCATTGATATGCAAGTATGTCACGAAATTTTTGATTGAAAAAAAAAACTGTTTTTAGAAAAAACGCATCTTACTGTGGCAAAACTAAGTCTATTCATATAACGACGGGATTCTGGGAAATAAGTTTTAATGTAATCTACAAAAACGCCGTGTTTAAATTATTTTTATTAATTAAATTTACTTAATTTACTTTTTTTTTATCTCCAAGAATCGTCTAGAGATTTTCTTTTAGAGTTAATTTCATTGTTTTCTCTTTTAGACTGCTACTTTTTTCAACTTTCTTTTAACCACCTGACCGCCATCTTTGTTTTTACATTTTACCGTTCATTGAGTTCGTTGCCCTCATTTTAAAAACAGTTTCCAATTGACGCGTCACTCAGCAAAACGTCTGCTGATGGTTGAAAAAATACTGAAAGTTTGTAGGGTCGAATAATTCCGACTTTAGGTATAGAAAGGGCGAAGTGTCCAGTAAATAAAATCGATTATTCGGGAGAGAAATTATCAAAAAAAAAAAAAAAAAAAAGTTGGCAAGGTCGAATTTACTGCTTATAACGAACAATCCTTTGCGGCCGAGCGGTTAGGCACCTCAAGGTAAATGACGGTTCCGTATAGGATGCAGGTTCGAATCCTGTCAAAGATTTCTCGGACATTCAGGCCGGTAAATGTTATTTAATACTGTTTATTATAAACAGAGCATTTACTTAAATACTTGTATCTATAAAAAGAACGTTAGACATAAAAAATGTCTTTAATAAATAAATTGTCGGACTTTGTCCATTTCTTAATGTATGACGTCATTTGTTTGCATTTGATACGCCATGAGCAGTTATGAATGTACGAGAATCATGGAAGATTGAAGTTTATAAGCAGTAAATTCGACCTTGCCTACCGAACGCTTCTTTGTAGCCTAACGGTAAGGCACGTCAGCGTAAATGACGGTTCCGTATAGGATGCAGGTTCGAATCCTGTCAAAGGACGAATATTTTCTATGAAAATTTCTCAGGCCGGTAAATATTATTTAATACTGTTTATTATAAATAGAGCATTTACTTAAATACTTGTATCTATAAAAAGAACGTTAAACATAAAAAATGTCTTTAATAAATAAATTGTCGGACTTTGTCCATTTCTTAATGTATATATATATATAAACGCACCGATTGCGTGTGGGTGGACGCTTTCAATTTTTTAAAAATTATTTCTAGCGTTTTGTTCATGAAATACGTGATGCAGACACTTGTCACGAAATTGTAAGCGTTCTGTTGGTGAGTGGTCACCTTAAACGCTCATCATCTCAGGCTGATACTCGACCGGATTTGAAAAACCACTCAAGTAATCAGTGTTCGACATTTAGTTAAAACTTCGTAGTAGATGTCTATATTTCTGAGATGACATCCATTAAAAAATGTCACATGGAACTAGAACAGTCTACCTCAGTGAGCGAAATAAAGGGTTAAGTTCGACATTCCAACCACGTGTAGAAGGCCGGAGCGTACAACGTCCGAAACGTTGTAAATAAATATGGCGACAAAGATGAGGACAATAGTCCGAATAATGTAAATAATGTTCGTAGTAGATTTGGTGAAATTTATGGAATATTTGATGCAAACACGGGTCACGAAATTGTCAGCGTTTTTCTATAGTAAGACTTATCATCCATTCGGACAGTTTTTTTCCCAAGAGCTGCTGCTTTGTGGAACAGACTCCCAAGAAGATGTTTCCTGGATCACTACAATCTTCGTGTCCAAGTCTCTTGTTAACCATTACCTTTCTTATGAACTTTACTTTTTTTCCGTCTTTTACACTCAACAATATGACAGTACTTCTACCTTTCCAAATAGGACGACCATTGCCACGTCTCAAATCTCTTTGTATTCCATTTATAAGGAAGAAGTTCCACTCGAACATTTTCTCTCTAAGAACTGCTACTTTTCCTAATCACTAAAATCTTGGTGTTTTCAAATCTCCGGTTAGCTTTCTTGCATAAATTGATCAACTTCTTTCCTTTCCTTTCCTTTTTCTACGCTTATGCAACATCTACCTTTCGTAGCCTTTGGGTATTGTATTTGGGGAACATTAGTATAAAAAAATATTAAGCAGCACGTGCGTTATGAATGGCGATAAGCTCAGATGAATAATGAATCCTTCTGTTATATAGGAATAAAGTGTCGCTGTCGACACTTGAATTTGAACATAGATCGCCAGTGAGCAAACACAGTCGATCCCATTATTGAATTAAATAGACCACTTGACCATAGATGAAACGCATAAGTATGGAGTCGCGTGACGTCCAATTGATCGTCATTTCTAGTCTATCTTCTATTACTATTCGGATCGCCATTTCTAGTCTATCCTCTTTTACTATACGAACCGCTATTCTCTACTCTATTCACTATACTATTTCTCTATTCAGATTACTATTCGGTGGTTACTATTCGAGCAAGTATTATCGAGCAAGTACTATTAGTGCGAGTGATATTCGATGGCGTCTGACACCAGTATTTTTCAACGGCGTTACTATAGTAGTATCTGCGATTACAAAGTCTCTACTACACGAAAGTGGTAACGAGTATTCGTTGGCATAACAAAAGTGGTAAGGAGTGTTCGTTGACATCACAAAACATTCCATTTTAACTGCGATGAAAGACAAGAAAAAACATTTACCCGAGACGCTTTTTAGCCTTAGTTAGAAAAAGAAATGTTGCATAAGAAAGAGATGATAATGCTCTCATATGTTTAATGTCTGCTTCAGTGGGATAGAAAACCTCATCAGTTTTGGATCTTTTAATTTGTACCCTCTTACTTCTTTAGGAGAGCGGTGGAGTAATGTGTGAATCCTCTTCTCTTCTTCTTATCTATCTATCTATCTATCTATCTATCTATCTATCTATTTGAGGCACGAACCGCGTGATCTATGGCTCACCACAGGGCGTGCGGCTCTACTAAAAACTTTCAAGGTAATAGTGATTATTTTCGTAGTAGGTACCTCAGCTACATTCACTACAGTACACCATATACATAAGCATGTACCTTAGAAATGGTAGGAAAGTTTTATTTTTTAGAAAAGATTTTTTTATAATTAAAAGATTGAAATCTTCGTATAATATTATCACAATTGATAGTCAGATTATCACATGTTGACGTGTGGGGTTTATTTCTAATTTATTCATTTGAAAATGAAAACATTTCTTTTTATGAGAAAAATATTTCTTATGAAAATTTCCTATTTCAAAAGCAAAAGATGTTTACATGTATGATCTTCCTTAGTGAAAATCGCCAATGGTTTAAACTGCTGAGAACGTTACTTTCCCGAAATTTTACAAAATTCAAGAATGTAAGAGAGAGTATGTGAGTGAACAAGTGAGAAAGAAACAAATAAGATTTATGAAACGTTATTTTGATTATGAAGTTAAGCGGGCCATTCGGAAAGAGCAAATGGGTCAAAGGTGGCCCGCGGGCCTCAATCTGCCAATGGCTGATCTACCATTATAAGCGACAGGTCAGGCCATAAATAGAGAACTGCTGCCCGGTCTTCACATTCTACTCTCGACAAAATCCAAAAGCTACTCCGCGTCCTTGTGGGTGATGAATTATTTTCCACACATGCAACAGCTTTTTCACAGACGAGACGTCGCTATTCTATCGCTCTTTCTATGGAAAGTGTTAAGATAAAATACACTACACTTCCACCAGTTCTGTATAGCTGGCTACTCGTATTCGAGGACACCTGTCTACTAAGTCGGCTAGCCAATCCCTATTGCAGACGCTTGCTCAGGCGTATTTGTGTTTATTCAAAACACACAGAGCCAACCTGTGTTTTATACTGCAACTATGCTGAGCAGACCTTAGTTACAGTTTCTTGGAGAGAGCGTATTTAGCGTGATCAACAATTTGAACAAGGCCAGCACGCTCAAACTCTCGTCCACGATGGATTGTGCTTTCGTGCTAGAACAGCTATCGACGGCACGCAAGGGTTCCGTCTACCTAATTTCACTCACAAGGCTTGCGTCAACACATGGTATGGTTTTCAGGCAATTTCAAAGTTGCTGCATTCTAGGATCGAACCCTACAGTCCGATAACACCAAGACGTCTCCTTCCCGACAAATCGTGAGATTCGAACCCGGGTATCATTGTCAGATTGCGAACGTTATAAGCACTCGGCCACGTGCCTAACCAGTTCTAAACCTCACAGCAATGACCCACCATGCCACGCCTTGTTGCGAACCACCCTTATTTCCTTTGTTTTCCGTTGATGAGATGTAAATTCCACTTGAGCGACATCTCCCCACAAACCACTGCTTTGTGAAAAGCAGGATGCATCTCCCATCATTTCATTCTTAATCTTTATCTTCTATACATATCTACATAAGCTGTGCCTTTTACTCTGTAACCCTCTACCTCGAGTGGTCCTTGGGCCTTGTACAAGTTGAACATCATTGTAAAAAAGCAAAAAAGATTCAAATGTACACACGCAGGTATCATTTTTTATCTAGTTTGTCCAGGCAATAAGTCATGTTTTTTTTAAATGTTTACATATTTATTGTTACATTTCCTCATTTGAGGAAACTTCAACTAATATGGCGACGCTATCTCTCGCCTAATATATCCCTTCAACAATTGGTTATCCGCAACAAATGTGACCTGGACTTAGTAGTGTAACACAAACAAAACTATATTTATTTCAGTCGCCATCTTGCTTCAATCGCCAGCGGCCACCCACTGCCATCTTTTTCAGGTACCATCGTGTTTTCTCTCGTTCTTCTCCCGCCATATTTTTTCGTCTTCCGTCAGTCGCCATCTTGTTTTTGTTCCTTTTTTTTCAGCCCCTATCTTGTATTTATTCCTTCAGCCATCATTCCTTGTTCGTTATTTCCAGCGACCTTCATGCTTTTTTTTTCACTTTTTCTAGTCGCCATTTTGTCTACTCCCGTTCTTCAGCATCCAGCTTTATTTTTTTCTTTCTTCAAACCGTCTTTTCACACTTTTTTTTTTATTTTTTATCTCAAAGCAAATACAGCAGATCATTTTTTCCGACCCATTTTTGCCCTAACAAGTTAGAAATCTCATAAAAACAGCCCCACTTCCATTTCGTTCGCCTTCCATTTTGAGCTTGATTTGGTCAATCTTCTTGCGAGATGCAAATGAATATGGCGAAGCCAGTATCCTGTGGGCACTCGTCTTCTTTTTTATCCCTTTTCAACAAGGGCAAAGAGTTCTGATATTATATTTGAACACTATAACGCTCCATTCTGAGAAGACGGAAAGTGCATTATAGAACTCACTGTCGTTTTGATAGAAACACTTTTATAACAGCTAAACCCGAAGGCAAAATGATATGCACACGAACTATATATATATATATATATATATATATATATATATATATATATATATATATATATCGAGAGAGAGAGAGAAAGAACAAGGGATAGATTAAATTCCTTACACTATACTAGATTTTACCTCCTAAGTCAATCTTTTCATAATAAAATTGGAGATAATCAAGCAACGGTTGTAGAATTTTCAGAATGTACTTATTTGATAAATGTACCACATGAGGGTGTGCGGGAAGCGTAATGGATATCAGTATTCAAAATGGAAGCCGGGTTCAAATGCAGGTTTAATCTGTTACTGTCACACCCACATGCTCTTAGGTACTACAACAAACCGCCTTTTTCCACACTCAAAGGTTAAATAGTAGTGTACATTGCCTACTCTACACACACACACACACACACATATATATATATGTCTTAACATACATACATATATATATATATATATATATATATATATATGTTAAGACATGCTTTGTTTGACAGTTTAGACATATTCTGTCTACTCATTTCCGTTAAGATGCTTTCATAACCTCGAATAACATTTGCATGTCATTACTGTAAGACGAAAGAAAATCGCTGTGCTTATACATATTTGTTTTATTACCAAGTACTTTCGACATATCCATCTCATCATCAAGGTATTGTTTATAATATATTAAATATTATTGTATCTATTATTTTCAGAGACAAATTGTTGCGTTAACTGACAGTTAATTTTTTTACAGATGGAGTGAGGATAGCTAGAATATTCATTTTATTATAAACAATTCCCTAATGAGGACATGAATATCGCTTTTTTCCCTGGGCCGAAGTTCCAAATCAGGCCGAAAATTAAGATCTTCAAATAACAAACTCTGCGGAATTTCAAAATCTCACGTCACGAAACTTCTCACTTTAACTCCGTTTCCTTGACATTTTCAAAAATAAAATTGATTACCTAAATTCATAATGATTTGGAGATATTTTAAACTGAATTTCAAACAAATTTTTTTAAATTCAAAGTTTTTTCCGTTGCTTTAAGCTGAGTAGAAATTTTAAAAAATTAAAATTACAGACGGACAAAGCGACTTTACCGTTTATTTATTTCGATATATTGGCTTTATAGAATCTCTATCTATAAAAGGCAGGATGTGTGTGTGTGTGTGTGTGTGTGTGTGTGTGTGTGTGTGTGTGTGTGTAACGAATGCACGGTCGCAATTTTCGACGGATTTGCCCCAAAATTTACATGCACACGCTCCAAGTTAGTGGGAAGGCCAACACTGACTTTGCATTTCCCAACTTCCATCGATAGTGGAAATAATCGATTTTTTCATGCTTCTACGGCAGTTTTCATGTAGTTTGCGGCCATTTTCTACTGGTCAGAGTGGGAGAGTCTATAGCTTTCCCAGTTACGTGTCCTTTTTTAAAGCTGATCGTTTTGTGTTCGTTATGTTTAGTTCTTTTTTCGTAACAGATTTAATGTTTAGTATAGAGTTTAGAAAAAATTCGCAGTGTGAGATAGGCAAGAAGTAAGGCATGTAGCAACATCAGCTCGGCGAAGGACACTCCTTTAAAGGCAAGGAAGGGCAAAAATATTTTAAGTCAAGTGATAGCGATTGCTGTATGAGTCGTACGGTTTTTGAATCAAGCACGGGCAACGCCGGGTCATGCTGCTAGTAAATAAATATAAACAAAAAAGAAATAGACAAAAGGTATTATTTTGAAAAATCAAATGAAAAAGACAATAATAAAAGTTTTAAAATTCCTGGTAGGTTCACTGTGCCCTTCAATTTTTCTTGTCAGAATAAAACTTGCATATTTATAAATCTACCATACATCCGTGCATTATATAGGAAATTTTAGCGTCTTTTTGCTGCAAATACACATTGATTTAGAAATTCTTGCAAAAATTAAATAATTGTCGCTTCTTAATGAAACTGTCAAGACAGATTCACAAATGAATGCGAATTATTTTTAATAGGAATCTTTTTTCAGAAAATCCTGGTAAATTTTTTTACATCAGTTACCCGCTCTTCAATTGTTTAATTTTTTGAAATTTTTTGCAAGTTTTAATGTTCATATTAGATATAAGCACAAGTCCTTGGTGAATTTAAATCATTAATTTCTTTTATAATACGAGATTCACAGTTACCTAAAATCTGCTCTGAATCGTAAAATAAAAATGCAATAAAACTAAGACAGTTATCTAGAAAAGCTTTTAATTTCTTTTATGAATAAATATATATTAGGGGCACTAACAATATAACGCCAGTTACCTAAAATTAGAATATTTTCAAAAATTTTCAAAATTACTGAGTAGGTAACGTAAAGAAAAAATATACAAGTAAAATAAATTAACCTAAATTCATCCAAGTAAATAAATAAACAAACCAATCCCAAATAAAGATAATCAATTAAAAAGTGTTCCCGCCAAAATAATACTTAGAATGAACTACAACAATCAACTGAACAAATAGCTTTAATTAAATTCCCAAACTAAAACAAAACTGTTAAATAAGTGATATAAATAAATTTTTAATAAATAAATGAATAAATAAATAAAATAAGAAACAAAAATAAAAACAAGCAATATAATTTGACCTAAATAGATAAACAAACGACTTCCGGTGAAATAACCGCCATAACAGAATACCCACAATGCACCACTAACCCGTATATATATAAATAGCCGAGAAAAATAACAGCACATGTGGCCTGACGATTGCATATAGCATGAAACAGACTGTCGCCTCTAAGTGTTGACTTCTATGTTCACTTTTATATTTACACACGCTCTATCTCTGATATTGAGCACTTTATTCCATAAATATAGCACACCTTAAGACTATATTTCTTTATATATATATATATATATATATATAATTTTTTTTAAGAATTTCACCCCTAGCAAGGCGGGAAGCCACTAGTACGCAAGCGGTTACAGAGGATTTGGAGTGAGAGCAGGTAAAAAATATCTCTAAACATAAATCTATCGAGATAGTTATCAACGTCTCATAAAAACACCCACATCCCCGTTAAAAATGCGTATCTGCGGTATTTTAAACAAAAAGTAATATTTGTTTCAAATTAATTAATCTTTACATCAGTTAATCTTTCTGAAACAATAGGAGAAAAGGAAATAAAACATAGACTAGGCTACGCTAGATGTAGTTCTGCCCAACATCACAAATACTAACAAAGCTAAAACACTAAACAAAAAAATACACGAGTCGTGTTTTTAAATAGTCTCGTTAGAACGAGACTTTAATATGGAAATCAGGAATGGCACTAAATCTGTTCAGAAATATCTAAATAGTGACCTGTATTTTTTTAAATTGGAATGACCCCAACCAACGCTGTAATGCCACTAAAACACAAGGGGTTACAAGGAGTGGAAGAATTAGGAACAGAAACATTAATGATGAGCAGAAAGAGAAGAGAGTAATCAGGTGAACAGTAGTTTGAAGATAATAATGATTTAGTGACACAGGTCTTACTAATTAACCCATAGCTGGAGGAGAAGAGGTGGATTCATACCTCATCAGAATTTGATAAACAAGAAATTATGACGTGGATATAAAGTGAGGGATCAAATTTGTATTAAAATCTATATATAAACTGATCTATCACTTTATGGCCACAGTAGTTTCTATACATTTCTATTCCAGAGAATGTAAATAAATCAAAAAGACATGCCTGTGTAGCTAATCAGTATTTCATTGATTGATTCGTTTTCTACGGCTTATCAACAAACATTATAATGTAGATATAAAGTGAGGGATCAATTCTATATTAAAATCGATATATAAACTGATCCCTCACTTTGTGGCCACGGTAGTTTCTATACATTTATATTCCAGAGAATGTAAATAAATCTAAAATACATGCTTGTGTAGCTAATCAGTATTTCATTGATTGATTCATTCGTTTTCTACGGCTTATCAGCAAACAAGAAATTATAATGTTGATATAAAGTGGGGGATCAATTCTATATTACGAGAAACATAAAACTGATCCCTCACTTTGTGGCCATGGTAGTTTCTGTACATTTATATTCCAGAGAATGTAAATAAATCTAAAAGACATGCCTGTCCATCTAATCAGTATTCCGTTAATTCATTTTCTACGGCTTATTGACAAGAAATTATAATGTGGATATAAAATGAGTGATCAGTTCTATATTACAATCAACATATAAACTAATCCCTCACTTTGTGGTCACGGTAGTTTTAGATTGTAAAGATATTTTTTTAATTGGAATCACCCCAAGCAAGGCAGTAATGCCACTAAAACACAAGGGGTTAAAAAGAGTGGAAGAATTAGAAACAGAAACATTAATGATGAGCAAAAAGAGAAGAGAGTAATCAGAAGATAGCGATTGACATTGCATTTAATTTTTTGCAGATTAAAATGGCGGGAAAGCATGGAGCCGGGACGGAGTTCCACAAGCGAGAAGTACGAGAGAAGAAACTGTTAGCATAGAACTTACGGCTAGATCTAGTCAGCTCAACTGTAAATGGATGAGATCTCGACACCAGTCTAGTACATAAAATTCAAAAACTCTAGGTATCTTAGGGAAGAGCGATATTTATTCCGCTTATATATAGAAATGTGGCACAAGGCCAAAATGTGAAGTTGGTTGAAAGGACGGGTTTCTTCTGTCTTAAAATTAAACTTAGCTAGCCACGATCGCTGACCCAAACATTTCCACAATATTCCTTGCACGAAAACAGCGAATTCTTACACCACATTCTTACAACATTCACCATAATACCTCAGGGTCTCTATGAAAATCCTAACTAGTCCCCATATGTACAGTTCGTTGTCTGTGGGTGGGGGGGAGGGAATTAAATAACAAAGAGCATTATTTGTAAATATTACAAAATGTGGCACAAGGTAAAAATGGGGATATAAAGGGGGGATCAATTCTATATTACAATCAACATAAAACTGATCCCTCCCTTTGTGACCCCGGTATTTTTTATGATAACATAAAAAAATGAGCTAGCCACAAACACTGACCCAAACATACCACAATATTTCTTACGCCAAAACAACGTATTCTTACTTACCCTATTTACAACATTCACCATAATATCTCATTGTCTCTATGAAAATTCTAACTTGTCCCCATAAGTACAATTCATTATCTATAGTGGGGTGAAAAAATATCCATATCGAAGAGCTCACTCGAATAATTACCATCCAAGTATTTATAGAAAAAAACAGAGCGACAAACTATAGGTTGTGTTATAGTGACTGAAGCCAAGCCGCCAGATCAGGACCAATAATATTGCTGATTCTTCTTTGGGTTTTATCAAGGAGCTTAAGATAAATAGCAGAGGCACTGGACCATATATGACAACAATATTCTAAGCATGGGCGAATTGTAGACTTATACATATGCAAGATGTTATATGTCCAAGTTCCTTGTACCACGTTGATGGTTCAAGGTTAGAACCAATGAAAGAATAAAACAAACACAGGTATAGAATACAAAGATATATTACAACAGAAATATAATACAAAGAAGTAGAAGTATTAGTAATGACTATCAGATTTGGTTAGAGTGAACTATGTTGTCTCGACAAGTATCACTATTCCAATGTCCTTACAATATGCTCTCAATTATCTCTCCTCGTCTTACAATATCCATCATACCTCTTGAGAGGCGCAGTATTTATAATGTCAGGGATAATCCATTATTATTCCCATAACACTTTCAAAAACAGAAACTAGAATCTAGAATTGGACTAAAGATAGTGATGGGGTCTATCGTAATTCCGCCATAAAAATTAAATTAATAATTTAATTAATTTAATTAATGCGTTTAAATTAATAAAGTCCAGGTACCTTAGAGAAGAGCTCATCCGAACAATTTACCATGAAAGTATTTATAGAAAAGACACATGGTGACAAACTATAGGTAGTGGGAAAGTGACTGAAGCAAATCTGCCAGATCAGGACCAATAATATTGCTGATTCTTCTTTGGGTTTTATCAAAGAGCTTAAGATAAATAGCAGAGGCACTGGACCATATATGACAGCAATATTCTAAGGATGGACGAATGGTAGACTTATAGATGAGATAGATTCTTGGAGATGTCAGCTGAGAACATTAGCCGAAGAAGGCGCAACATACCTGGTGGTTAGCATTAGCCATACTGATGGAAGTCAGGGAGAGGTCCTTTCATCAGAGTTTTGAAAAAAAATCATGGTCAAGAGTCAAGAGGTTTGACTTCTTTTTAAAACTCCTAGGATAAGGCAACCAAGGCAACTTGGGAGACACATCTCGTTACCTGGGAGTATTTTCGAGCGAAAACCCGTCAGGTTTACCCGTCCCGATATGAGCAGAAAGAGTAAGGAGTAATAAGGTAGACAGTAAATAGTGATTGACATTGCATTTAAATTTTTTATTATTAAAGTTGTCTGGAAATTATGGAGTCGGTAGGGAATTTCACTGGCGAGAAGTACGAGAAAAGGAACTGTTAGCATTTTTATTTATAGCTAGGCACCACAAGAGCTCTCACGATATCGCGTACTTTTGGCTGTGCTGCATGCGCCTGATATACTTTTAAAAGACTGAATGTCATTTTGGATATATTGGGCGTTGTATATTTGTACCCCAGCGCCATTTTCTTGGTATGCTACTCTCTCTCTCTCACTCAGTAGTAATAATCTTCTTATCGAGGTGCTAAACCACACTCAACCAGTATTACGCACAGAGCCTTGCCCCTGGAGTGTTATGGATTCAAGATCGTTAAGTGTGGATCAGTCAACACTGTCAAGAAGGCTTATAATATAGCAAATCCTTCCTGTTAGATAGTACAAATGACCAATATTTACCTATTCTTGAACCAAATTAGTGCTTATAAGCTCAAATATATAGAACTAATAGTCTAAGCATGGACGATATGTAAGATAGATTCTGGAGAGAAAAATAGTCTCTCACGACACAGTGACCTGACTTTCTTGGCAGCTGACCTAACAATGGATTCAATATAGTCTTTCCGTTTCATGTCAGCTGAGAACGTTAGCTCGGGAAAGTGCAACGAGTCACTTACCTGGTGGTTAGCATCAACCATGCTGATGGAAGGCAGAGAGGAATCTTTACATCAGAGTTGAGAAGAGAATCATGGTCAAGTGTCAAGAGGATTGACTTTTTTCTAACTCGTAGGATAAGGCAACCAAGGCAACTTGGGAGACACATCTCGTTACTTGGGAGTGCTTTCGTGCGAAAACCCGTCAGGTTTACCCGTCCCGATGGTATTTACAGCTAGGCACCACAAGAGCTCTCTCGATATGAACAGAAAGAGAAAGGGGTAATAAGGTAGACAGTAAATAGTGATTGACATTGCATTTAAATTTTTGATAATTAAAATTGTCTCTAAATTATGGAGTCGATAGGGAATTCCACAGGCGAGAAGTGCGAGAAAAGGAACTGTTAGCATAGAACTTACGCTTACAACTAGCCAAATCATGTATAAATTGATGAGACCTCGGCGCCAATCTAGTACTGCGCTTAAATTAATAAAGTCCAGGTACCTTAGAGAAGAGCTCATCCGAGCAATTTACCATGAAAGTATTTATAGAAAAGACACATGGTGACAAACTATAGGTAGTGGGAAAGTGACTGAAGCAAATCTGCCAGATCAGGACCAATAATATTGCTGATTCTTCTTTTGATCTTATGAAGGAGCTCCAGGTAAGTAGCAGGGAAACCGAACCATATGTGCCAGCAATATTCTAAGCATGGACGAATGGTAGACTTATATATATATGTAAGATAGAATCTGGAGAGAAAAACTGTCTCGCCCGAAACAGTGAACAGACTTATTAGGTTGGTGCAAAAATAATGACGTAATAATGTCGTTTTTTGACGTATTTTTAACGTCAAAAAACGACATTATTACGTCATTATTTTTGCACCAACCTAATACTTAGCAGCTGGTCTAGCAATGGATTCAATATAGTCTTTCCACTTCATAGCAGCGGAGAACGTGAGGCCAAGAAGGCGCAACGGGTCATTTTCCTGGAGTTTAGAATCAGCCATGCTGACGGAAGTCAGAGAGGAGTCTCTCAGATGATTAATGGAGAGAAATTTAGTTTTAGAGGCGTAAAAATTAACAAGCCATTTTTCCCCAAGTTAAGGTCGGACTTGAGGCTTTGAACATCGTAACCCAAATTCTCAGATCAATGCTTAAAACTGGCTTCGCGTGAGTGAAGCCTAGGGTATTGGTGAATACCACAGTACTTCAAATCTTATGAACAGGCTTTACAAAATCCCAAAGGCCTATACCAAATACTACATCACATCAAGAGCAACAACAGTTAAAACTGATATCACATGTAACTCGAAGAGAAAATAATGACCTAATCAAGATGTTGATATTCCACACTACTTCAAATAAAAGGTTAGGAAGGAAACTCCCACCAATACTAAAAAGAGCGATAACAGGTATTGGATTTGGCAAACCTGTTTACCTAAAAATTTTCAAACGTTAGTATATTTTGATGAGAGTCTGGTTTGGTTCATTTTGTTTTACGGCATATCAACCTCAATGGGTAATTTAATGCCGACAACATTTTGAGGATAGGTTCGTATGAATAGAATATGTATTCTTTGTAAGAAATCAGTTTCTAGATCAGGTTTCATTAACGTATTTCTGTAAAGAGGGTTTTTGATGAGAGTCTGGTTTGGTTTATTTTGTTTTACGGCATATCAACACCTCAATGGGTTATTTAATGCCGACAACATTTTTAGGATAGGTTCGTATGAATAGAATATGTATTCATTGGTTTAGATTGTTGTGGTTTCTTTTGTTTTACGGTATATCAACCTCAATGGGTTATTTAATGCCGACAACATTTTTAGGATAGATTCGTATGAATAGAATATGTATTCTTTGGTTTAGATTGGTTTGGTTTATTTTGTTTTACGGCATGTCTACCTCAATGGGTTATTTAATGCCGACAACATTTTTAGGATAGGTTCGAATCAATAGGATATGTATTCTTTGTGAGAAATCAGTTTCTAGATCAGGTTTCATTGACGTCTGATTTGGTTTTATTTTGTTTTACGTCATTTTTTTTTCCAAAAAATGTATGGCTGGTAATATTTTTTCCTCAAAAATCTATTGCTGGTAATAATTTTTCCTTGAAAATTTTATTGCTGGTAATAAAACCTATTTTTTCATATTCATAGTGTATTGACTTTTTTCCCATAGTTGGGACCCTAACAGGTGCTACCACTCCGGGTCAGGGTGAACCTGTTAACACCAGAAATTAAGAGGTGGTTCCACGCTCCTCAAAAACTCCTGAACAGAGGCCTCGCTGTTGGATGTAATTCATCGTCTTACTGAGAACACGGGTGTAATTTATCGTCATACCCAGGACGGTAGGAATTTGTTACTTGTTATATTGACTGGGACGGTATTAGGTATGGGAGGATTGAATTTGCTGAATAAGAGAGAAAAGAGAATTCGAAGAAAGAACGAAAGAACTTTATCGATTGCCACCAAAATAAATAAACAACTCGTCCATAAAAGGTTGCGAGACAAGCGTAGATACCTTTGCGCAAACAGTAAGCTATTTTACGCTACTTCCTTATCTTATTTACAAACTACGGACGTAATATTTTCGGTAGGAGTGCATTTTTTTTTCTCTGTTTATTTTGTATGATAAAAATCTCCTCGGTGACACTTGCTGGTATGGTATGGTTGTTGGAACAAAGAACAAGACACACTTGAAACGAAGTCAGTGAAAGAAATTAAAAAAAAGCTAAGCTGGAATAAAATGTATAATCCTCAGCGAGTAACGTAGCGTAATTGTTCGTGTATAACACGCTCTAGTGTATAATACTTAGCCTAATATTGGACTATGAAATTATGGGAAAGATCACTTGTGCCGTGGAATCTAAAGGGTGTTTCATTAAGAGGGATTATATATAAGGGTGTTTCATTAAGAGGGATCAAAATCAGCTGTAACTAAATCAGTGTTATTATTGAAAATTTATTTATTTCTCCATGGGATCATGTTATTTAAGTCATGGCAATTATGTGTGAAAATTAATATCACCCAAATTTCCGAATCTGAAAGAAAAAGAAAAAAAATCATTAGACGCTTAAACTTGATTCACATTTAAAATCGGTCCAAGTTATTTGGACACCCTTATATATATATATATATATATATATATATATATATATATATATATATATATATATATATATATATAATGTCTATTTATAAAGGGTGTTTCATTAAGAGGGATCGAAGTCAGCAGAAAATAAATTAGTGTTACTGGTGAAAATTTATATATTTCTCTATTGTTATTTAAGTCATGGCAATTATGGGTGAAAAATAATATCGCCCAAATGTCTTCCAAATCTGAAGAAAAAAGAAAAATCATTACACGCTTATTGGAACACACATTATGAGGAGAAGGATCGCGCTTAAAGACACAGTTCGTTCGGCTTCTTCGTGGTTCTGTTGGTTAAGGCACGTCGGATCTAATGATTGTTGCCCACTGACCAGAATTCAGCAGATGAACTTATTTCGCACATTTTTAGGCTAGTAGATAAATAAATAAATTTACTATTTCATAAATAAACGGAGCGTCTACTAAAATATAAGTATCCACTAAAAAAACGGATTAATGAATAAAAAACCATTTCAAATTTAGAAAAATAATCTACATCCACAAACACACACACACAAGCACACACACACACATATATATATATATATATATATATATATAAATATATATATATATATATATATATATATATATATATATATATATATATATATATATATATATGTGTGTGTGTGTTAAATTTCTCCTTGAAGTTTTGGTTGTTTGTTTTATTTTTTATTGATTATCTTTTTCATTGTTTTCGATATAGTTGTGATAAATTTTATGTTGAGTTTAAAACAACCAGCCAAAACGTGAAGGAGAAATTTACTCTATCAAACGCATTAATTGCCAAAATATATATATATACATATATATATATATATATATATATATATATATATATATATATATATATATATATATATATATATATATATATGTATATATATATGTAAGCAAATATATGGATATAGATCCGACAGTAAGAAGAAAAATATACGGAAAAAACAAACAAAAATCCTTATATGCAATTATGCTGTTTTAATGTTAATATAATGTCAACGTCGGACGTTTCGGTCTAATAAACCATCTTCAGGAACGCTGATCTTATAAAACTTTCAGTTATCTGTTTGGATAAGTCTTGTTCTTATGTCCATCGTCTTTGTCATGTTGAATTGATAATGTTAATTATATTTTACGAATATGTCCTGAAGATGGTTTATTAGACCGAAACGTCTGGCGTTGACATTATATTAACATTAAAACAGCATAATTGCATATAAGGATTTTTGTTTGTTTTTTCCGTATATTTTTCTTCATATATATATATATATATATATATATATATATATATTAGGTTAGTAACATATGTTAGAAAACGAAATTATTTTTGCACCAACCTAATATATATATATATATATATATATATATATATATATATATATATATATATATATATATATATTATAGTAAAAAGAATTAACAGTAAGATATATGATCCGAGTAAAAATAATATTTTAAAATTGTAGTTCAATATAACGTATTGAAACCCAGACACCCTTTTTTGAAAGACTCTTTATGTATAGAAGTACGAATTTAACGGGAAAAAAATCCCGAAAATCTTTTTGTCGTTAATATAAAAAAAAAACAGACGACATGCGTTGGACGGATGTCACAATCCGTTTTAAAAATGCACCCCTACCCTAGACTTAACCACTTTTTCGAACTTAACACATAATTGACAAAATAATAGTTAAAAAAAATGGACACGCTACCACCCCTTGTCTAAATGATGGGATTTCTCTGTATCCTTGGAAACAAAAAAATATGAATTGTATGTCCTTTTAACTCTCAGTAAATTTAAAAATAATTTATTCTAAAATTCGCTTGCAGATGAAACAGAACTAATGCTTTTAATTTAATTATATAATTAAATTTGAAGTTTTTTGAAACAAGGTAATTCCTGTGTAGCGAAGGAACCATATTTTTAAATCAGTTAATTCATATATATATATATATATATATATATATATATATATATATATATATATATATATATATATTATAATAATAATAATTTACGCTAACATTCGCCCCACACTCTCTTACACTTTTATTTTTTATTTCCGGAGTTGTTTTTTCCGTTTTCTTTTTGTAGGTCTGATGAATTGGATCGTATTTACGATTCCAATGGAATAAATTATGACCATGGAATATTAGGGTTTAAGCCTTTTTATTATATCCTTACTCTGTCCTGGACATTGAGTTCTACCTGGATTCTATCCTCTTGGATTTATTTTTTATACAAATATATACGTATCTATATATATTTATATATTTTTAGATATATGATTGCATATGTATGTGTATATTTACCATTAATATTATCTATCTATCTATCTATCTATCTATCTATCTATCTATTAGGTTAGTGCAAAAATAATGAGGTAATAATGTCGTTTTTTGACGTTAAAAATACGTCAAAAAACGACATTATTACGTCATTATTTTTGCACCAAGCTAATATATATATATATATATATATATATATATATATATATATATACATAAAGAAAGATGTGGCCTGACGATTGCATATAGCATGAAACAGACTGTCGCCTCTAAGTGTTGACTTCTATGTTCACTTTTATATATATATATATATATATATATGTATGTATATATATATATATATATATATATATATATGTGTATATATATATATATATATATGTATATATATATATATATATATATATATATAAATATATATATATAGTGAGTGTAACATCAAAATTGTCCCAATCATGTAACAGCAAAATTGTTCAATTGTTAAATTAAATATCTTATCTTTAAGATGAAATAATAATCCCTCTTGCTGTTGTGGTATCCTGATGTCTCATTTTTAAACTTATTCACCGTTGTTTTAATGGTTCTTTAATGGTCGTTCAAGATGGAAGCCAAAGTATGAATGTTGTTATCATTACAGAAGGCCTGAATGATCTTTTACTCTCACCATTGCTCATTTGATAAGTGAGGCTGACACAAAACGATTTTAACCTGTTCTCTTTTTAACTGAATAACTCAAAGGATTTTTCAGTCATTCTTACAAAAAAAAATGTGTCAAGATGGCTAAACGTCGTATCTGAAAACCTGGAAAAAACCAACACAGTTAGTTTAGTGTTTATTTTGTTTTGTTTTGTTTTGTTTTTAGATATTAAACCTTTTTGGGGATGAACAATTATCGCCTGCTTTTACACGATTTGTTTATTTTTTTCTGTTACACCCGATATATATATATATATATATATATATATATATATATATATATATATATATGGGAGTAGAAAGAGGTTGGAGAAGGGTTTAAAAGACGCGAAGAGACAGAAAAGCGATACAAATATAATGAGAGAGAGAGAGAGGTGGGATAAAGAAGAATGATACGAAAGATATGATTCAGCAAACAATGAGGAGCAAAATGAAGAAAAAGAAGAGGAGGGGGCGGAAGAAGAAGAAGAAGAAAATGTTGACAAATTAGAAAAAGAAAAAGAATGAGGAAAAGGTGAATGAAAAAGAAAGAAAGAAAGAAGGAAAGTAAGAAAGAAAAACAGAAAAAAAAGAAAAGAGAGAGGAGAGGGTGCGCGTGTTTAAGAAAAGCAACAGACAGAGGAGAGAAACTGTTAAAAAGACAGAGAGAGAAAAAAATAGGGAACAGATAAGAAGATGAAAATTTAGAGGGGCACAAAAGAAGAAAGAGGAAGTGAGGAAAATTTAAAGGAGGCAGAGAAGAAAGAAGAGGAGGGTAACAGGAAATTTTAGAGAAGGCAAAGTAGGAGGAGGAAGAGAGGAATATTTTGGAAGAGTCAGAGAAGGAGGATAGGAAAATTTTGGAGGAGGCAGAAAAGAAGGAGGAGGCAGAAAAGGAGGAGGCGAGGAAAATTTAGAGGAAGCAGAGAAGAAGGAGTTGGAGAAGGAGAAGAAAATTTAGAGGAGAAAGAGAAGGAGGAAGGGAGGAAAATTTAGAGACGGTAGAGGAGGAGGAGGGGGAAAGGAAAATTTAGAGGAGGCGGAGAAAAAGAAGAAGTGTTGAAGAAAAGTTTAGAGGAAGTAGAGAATAAAAAGGAGGAGAAGAAAATTTAGTGGAGGCAGAGAAGAAGGAAGAGGACAATAAAATTTAGAGGAGGCAAAAAAGGAGGAGTAGGAGGAGAGGAAAATTGAGAGGAGGCAGAGAAGAAGAAGAAGGCTGAGGCGAGAAAATTTAGAGAAAGAGGAGGAGAATAAAATTGAAAGGAAGAAGAGAATAGTGAAGAGAATAAGGAAGAAAAGAAAATTTAGAGGAGAAGGAGAAGAAAATTTAGAGGAGGCAGAGAAGAAGGTGGGTAAGAGGAAACTTTAGAGAAGGCGGAGAAGGAAGAGAAGAGCTGAAAAGTAAAGTTTAGAGGAAGCAGAGAAGGAGGAGGAGAATAAAATGTAAAAGGGGAAGAGAATAAGGAGAAGAAGAAAATTTAGAGGAGGCGGAGAAGAAGGAGGAGGAGGAGAGGAAAATTTAGAGTAGGCAGAGAAGGAGGTGGAAGAGAGGAAAATTTAGACGAGGCAGAGGAGAAGAAAAATTAGAGAAGGAGGAGAAGAGCTGAAAAGAAAAGTTTAGAGGAAACAGAGAAGGAGGAGGATCATAAAATGTAAAGGAAGAACACAATAAGGAAGAGAATAAGTAGGAGGAGAAAATTTAGAGGAGGCGGAGAAGATGGAGGAGGAGAGGAAAATTTAGAGGAGGCGGAGAAGAAGGAGGAGGAGGAGAAGAAAATTTAGAGGAGGCGGAGAAGAAGGAGGAAGAGGAGAGAATAATTTAGAGGAGGCAGAGAAGTAGTTGGAGGAGAGGAAAATTAGAGAAGGCAGAGGAGAGGAAAATTTCGAGAAGGCGGAGAAGGAGGAGAAGAGCTGAAAAGAAAAGTTTAGAGGAAGCAGAGAAGAAGGAGGATCGTAAAATGAAAAGGAAGAAGAGAATAAGGAAGAGAGTAAGGAGGAGAAGAAAATTTAGAGGAGGTGGAGAAGAAGAAGAAGGAGGAGAAGAAAATTTAGAGGAAGCAGAGAAGGAGGTGGAAGAGAGGAAAATTTAGACGAGGCAGAGGAGAAGAAAAATTAGAGAAGGTGGAGAAGGAGGAGAAGAGCTGAAAAGAAAAGTTTAGAGGAAACAGAGAAGGAGGAAAATAAAAGAATAAAATGTAAAAAGGGAAGAGAATAAGGAAGAGAGTAAGGAGGAGTAGAAAATTTAGAGGAGGCGGAGAAGAAGGAGGAGGAGGAGAAGAAAATTTAGAGGAAGCAGAGAAGGAGGTGGAAGAGAGGAAAATTTAGACGAGGCAGAGGAGAAGAAAAATTAGAGAAGGTGGAGAAGGAGGAGAAGAGCTGAAAAGAAAAGTTTAGAGGAAGCAGAGAAGAAGGAGGATCGTAAAATGAAAAGGAAGAAGAGAATAAGGAAGAGAGTAAGGAGGAGAAGAAAATTTAGAGGAGGTGGAGAAGAAGAAGGAAGAGGAGATAAAAATTTAGAGGAGGAAGAGAAGGAGGTGGAGGAGAGGAAAATTCAGAGGAGGCAGAGGAGAGGAAAATTTAGAGAAGGAGGAGAAGAGCTGAAAAGAAAAGTTTAGAGGAAACAGAGAAGGAGGAAAATAAAAGAATAAAATGTAAAAAGGGAAGAGAATAAGGAAGAGAATAAGGAGGAGTAGAAAATTTAGAGGAGGCGGAGAAGAAGGAGGAGGAGGAGAAGAAAATTTAGAGGAAGCAGAGAAGGAGGTGGAAGAGAGGAAAATTTAGACGAGGCAGAGGAGAAGAAAAATTAGAGAAGGTGGAGAAGGAGGAGAAGAGCTGAAAAGAAAAGTTTAGAGGAAGCAGAGAAGAAGGAGGATCGTAAAATGAAAAGGAAGAAGAGAATAAGGAAGAGAGTAAGGAGGAGAAGAAAATTTAGAGGAGGTGGAGAAGAAGAAGGAAGAGGAGATAAAAATTTAGAGGAGGAAGAGAAGGAGGTGGAGGAGAGGAAAATTCAGAGGAGGCAGAGGAGAGGAAAATTTAGAGAAGGAGGAGAAGAGCTGAAAAGAAAAGTTTAGAGGAAACAGAGAAGGAGGAAAATAAAAGAATAAAATGTAAAAAGGGAAGAGAATAAGGAAGAGAATAAGGAGGAGTAGAAAATTTAGAGGAGGCGGAGAAGAAGGAGGAGGAGGAGAAGAAAATTTAGAGGAAACAGAGAAGGAGGTGGAAGAGAGGAAAATTTAGACGAGGCAGAGGAGAAGAAAAATTAGAGAAGGAGGAGAAGAGCTGAAAAGAAAAGTTTAGAGGAAACAGAGAAGGAGGAGGATCATAAAATGTAAAGGAAGAACACAATAAGGAAGAGAATAAGTTGGAGGAGAAAATTTAGAGGAGGCGGAGAAGATGGAGGAGGAGAGGAAAATTTAGAGGAGGCGGAGAAGAAGGAGGAGAAGAAAATTTAGAGGAGGCGGAGAAGAAGGAGGAAGAGGAGAGAATAATTTAGAGGAGGCAGAGAAGTAGTTGGAGGAGAGGAAAATTAGAGAAGACAGAGGAGAGGAAAATTTCGAGAAGGCGGAGAAGGAGGAGAAGAGCTGAAAAGAAAAGTTTAGAGGAAGCAGAGAAGAAGGAGGATCGTAAAATGAAAAGGAAGAAGAGAATAAGGAAGAGAGTAAGGAGGAGAAGAAAATTTAGAGGAGGTGGAGAAGAAGAAGGAAGAGGAGATAAAAATTTAGAGGAGGAAGAGAAGGAGGTGGAGGAGAGGAAAATTCAGAGGAGGCAGAGGAGAGGAAAATTTAGAGAAGGAGGAGAAGAGCCGAAAAGAAAAGTTTAGAGGAAGCAGAGAAGGAGGAAAATAAAAGAATAAAATGTAAAAATGGAAGAGAATAAGGAAGAGAATAAGGAGGAGTAGAAAATTTAGAGGAGGCGGAGAAGAAGGAGG
>OZ010608.1:74681839-74711839 GCA_963932145.1 Acanthosepion lycidas | reverse complement strand
GCATTTTTTTATTGATGCATGTTTCATTAAATAATATAGACAAATCCGAAGTCCCACTGGAATGGCGAAAAAGATATCTTCCAAAAGCTAAGCAAACGTTTAAAAATTATTCACCGTTCTCTTGACGGTTCTTGAATGGACTTTGAAGAATGGAAGCCAGAGTATGACTATTGGTAACATTGCTGAAAGAGTGAATGATCTTTTTCCTCTCACCATTGCTCAGTTGAGAAGATAGAAGGTCTGACACAAAATGATTTTAACCTGATTTCTAGCTGAATAACTCAAAGAGTTTTTCAATAATCCTTACGACACATGGTGCCAAAATGCTTAAACGTCTTACTTGAAAAGCTGGAAAAATAATTCAATTATATTTAACTATATTGTCGACATGGAAAAAAAAATCCCTTACTATAAAGGTAATTTACATTAACCAGAAAAAAAGGCTTAGACAGAAGCGTCTGTCTTTTTAAATTTGGAATTTTTAATGTAACTAAAACTACAAAAAATTTCGCTTTCATTTTTGCCAAGTCGGAAGAAGAAACGCGTCGGCAAAATCTGTCATTTTATACCATATATATATATATATATATATATATATATATATATATATATATATATATATATATAATTGGTATATTACACCCGGTATGTCACAAGTTCTAAGTTGAAATGAAGATCCCTCTTGCTGTTGCGACCCCCTGATCCAGATTTAAAAAGAGTGAACAGTTGAGAGGTAATCCTCTCAAATGTTCACTCTTTTTAAATTATTTAACGTTCTTCTAATGATTTTTTAATGGACTTTGGAGAGAAAAGCCAAAGGAAGAATGTTATTACCATTACTGAAGGTCTGAATGAATCTTTTCCTCTCAGCATTGTTCAGTTGGGAAGACATACTGGGGGTGACGCAAAACGATTTTAACCTGTTCTCTATCTAGCTGAATAACTCAATGGTTTTTTTTCTGTGAAAATCTGGAAACCTGGAATAAAAAATAAACTGTCTTCTAGTTGAATAACTCAAAGGGTTTTTCAATAATCCTTATCTGGAAATCTGGAAAAAAAGAAATTCAATTAGTTTAGATATTAAATATTTTGTGGGATGGACGATTGTTCCATGTTTTTACGCGACTTCGACAATTTTACTGTTACACTCGGTAAATATAGAGACAGACATTATATATATATATATATATATATATATATATATATATATATATATATATATATATATATATATATGTGTGTAGTATATAAGATATGCAGATAGCAAAGTGTTCATAGCAAACACAGAAAGGAAACTCCAAGAACTCTTATAAAAGTTAGCGAAAGAAAGAAAGAAGGAGGTACGAAACATAAATTGCTAGAAGACGGAATGCAAGGCTGTCAGAAAAAGGAATAGCCCAGCATGCAAAATAGAAATTCGCGATAACAAAATCAAATAAATATCCGTGAAATGATTTACAAGAGGATGGAAAGTGTGACAGCGAAATTCGTAGGTGTATTGGGATAACGAAAAACTCCTTTCAAAAGCAAAGTATTAAAAAAGAAAAATATTTTTAAAAAAGTGTACTTAACTATTATATAATATCAGTCCTCCTGTATGGCAGTGAATGCTGGACAATCTTCTCACAGTTGAAAAAGAGATTTGAAGCAAGAGAAACAAAGAAAAGAGTACTGAACTGTTATGTAATATCAGTCCTCCTATATGGCAATGAATGCTGGATGATCTCACAGATGACGAAAAGACTTGAAGTAAGAGAAACAAAGAAAAGAGTACTGAACTGTTATGTAATATCAGTCCTCCTATATGGCAATGAATGCTGGACAATCTCTTCACAGATGAAGAAGAGACTTGAAGCAAGAGAAACAAAAAAATTTTTTACTGAACTGTTATGTAATATCAGTCCTCCTATATGGCAATGAATGCTGGACAATCTCCACACTGTTGAAGAAAAGACTTGAAGAAAGAGAAACAAAGAAAAGACTACTGATCTGTTATGTAATATCAGTCCTCCTATATGGCAATGAATGCTGGACAACCTCATCACAGATGAAGAAGAGACTTGAAGCAAGAGAAACAAAGAAAAGAGTACTGAACTGTTATGTAATATCAGTCCTCCTATATGGAAGTGAATACTGGACAATCTCCTCAAAGATGAAGAAGATACTTGTTGCTAGAGATACAAAGAAAAAAATACCGAACTGTTATGTAATATCAGTCCTCGTATATAAAAAATCATTGTTAAAGATGCTGTAAAAATGTTCGGTTCTCTGTATCATTCCAGTAAGTACCTGATTCCTTCGGCTTTCTTCTATCTTTACAAAAGCCATATCAGGCCCAAGATGATGTAATGCTGTCATATTTAGAGTACTGTTGTCCTATTCCTTCACTGCCAATAAGACCCTGAACTACCACAAATCTCGATGTAGAGATCTACCTACGAGGTGGCCCCTTGCCTTCACAGAATATTGGACGTCACATTTAAACTTGACCTCAAGTGGAACTCTTACATACGATCCGTTGCTAAGGATCCAGCTAAAATCATCGGTTTCCTGTACGTCTCCAGGAAGTACATGATGCTATACTGTAACTTTACAAAAGCCTCATCAGACCAGACATGGAGTACTGTAGTCATATTTGAGCATGACCTGCCTATAGCTCATTCCTTAGCTTTGATAGAGTTCAAAAACGTCTCCGAGCACTTGTGTGAGACGAATTATTCTCCACCTTTTAACCTCTCTCCAACAGTCGGGATGTGGCAAGTCTCTCTATGCGCTACCTCTGCTTCCATGAAAAGTGATCGGATGAACTACATTCTCTGTTCCACCAAGGCAAAGCTTCATAGCAAGATCACGCCCTACCACTTCCAAAGTATCAAAGCACCCACATTCCCTCCGTATTCCATCGGGGCGAAGTAAGTTCCGCTCGAGTAGCATCTTCCGGCGTACCACTGCCCTGTGGAGCCGACTCCCAAGAGGATGTTTCCCTGATCACTCCAATCTTAACCTGTTCAAGGCTAGAGTTAAACGTTATTTCCCTCTCCTATAGACACAAATAGACTCCTAACGTAACCCTCCACCTTGAGTGACCTCAGGGCTATGTAAAGAGTGACCCTCACTGTAATAAAAATAGCGTAAATCTGTCATCTGCTCTCGAAAATAAAAGGATTGTAAATTTTAACACCCCCAAAAGAAGACTACTTTCATTTAATCACCATAGAGAATTTTTCCCCTTTCCATCAGTATAGCTAATGCTAACCTCCAAGATAGTCCTGGGTATGACGATAAATTATAACCGGCAGCAAGGCTTTTGCCCTGGAGATTTGAGGTTTCGTGTAGTGAGGAACCACCTCTTAATTGCTGTTGTTCCCAGATCCATCCTGACATGGGGTAGTAGCACCTGTTAGGGTCCTAGCTATGGGCAAATAGTGACCCCCCACCAACAAAAGACAAAGCATTATGAAAGTATAAAAATACATTTTTATAGTAAAAATACTAGTAATATACTTTTATATAAAATAATTACCATATATATATATATATATATATATATATATATATATATATATATATATATATATATATATTAAAATGGCAAGCAAGACATTTTTAAAGAAAATGACCAACGATACATTTTACAGTAGAGCTACCAACAATACATTTTATAGCATTTTTTTATAAGCGTTTCACCCCAAGCAAGGCAGGAAGCCACTACCACACAAGGAGTTACAGTTGGAGTGAGAGCAAATAGGAGTGATAGAGGAAAGGATCAAGAGAAGGATAGGGGATAGATCAAAGCATCTGGAGACGTCGATTGACATTACATTTGAATAGTTAAAGATTATAGTTATCAGGAAAACAGGAAAAGGGGAGAGAGTTCCACAGGCGAGAAGTGCGAGACATGAAGCTATTGGAGTAGAAGTGACGATTACATTTAACAGTTTCCACAGTGAAAGGGTGATAGCGAGATGCCAGCCTAGTTGAGCGCTTAAATTCATGAAGTCTGGGAACCAGCGAAAGCAGTTCATCGGAGCAGTTACCGTGAAAGTATTTGTAAAAAATACAGAGGGAAGCAACGACACGTCAGTGAGAGAGCGACTGCAGACGAGATGCTAGATCAGGGCCAATTACATTGCATATCCGTCTTTGGATTTTATCAAGGACCTTGAGGTAAACAGAAAGAGCACCAGACCATATATGGCAGCAATACTGCATGCAAGGCCGAATGGGTGATTTGTAGATTTGACGGATCTATTCCGGCGAGAAAATTTTCATGGTGTGGCACAAGGAGCCAACTTTAACAATTCATTTTATAGAAATATAACAAAACTCTATGGAATTGTAAAAATACATATTTATATATATATATAAATAATTTTTACAAATTAATATATTAAAATACATATCTATATAAAAATTTACATATTTAGATAAAACAAATGACATATTTATAGTAAAAATTAATAACAATACATATTTATTGTAAAATGACCAACAACAGAATTTTAAATTAATATGAACAGAAATATATTTAATAGTAAAACTTCCGACAATACATTTTATCTGTAGTCGGAGACATACAATGGCTTTCATAATATATTTAATTGAAACTATAAAATTGTCTTCAAAATATTTAGTTTTTGGCATTAAATAACCCATAGAGGTGTTCATATGCCGCTAAACAAAATCAATGAAACAACCAATATCAAAGATATCTTTCCTGGCATTTGTTCATATAATATTCGACAATTTATTAAAGAAACCAAATTGTATTCCAAAATATGAATTCAACAAAACTCCAACAAAAAACACGCACATCACCGCCTCTAGTAATTATGTCCACACAAACATGCATATGCATAAAAGCTGAGTATTATCTACCATGTACTCAATTGTGAATGCAGAATAACGTATATCACATTTTTATTATTCCAAAGTCCCCTCCTACTAAATTAAATTTCAGGATTAAATGACCCATATAGGAGTTGATATGCCGTTAAAAAAACAATCAATGAATAGAATTTTAAAGTCATATGACCAACAACACATATCTATAGTAAAATAACCAACAATACATTTTATCTATAGTTGAAGGCATAGAAAAGCTTTCGAAATATATTTAATTGAAACTATAACGGTATCTTAAAAATATTTAGTTTTTGGCATTACATAACCCATAGAGGTGTTGATACGCCGCTAAACAAAATCAAACAAACAACCTATATGAAAGAATTCTTTCATGACATTAGTCCATATAATATCCGACACTTTATTAAAGAAATCAAACTGTATTCCAAAATATAACTTCAACAAAACTACAATGTAAAACACACATATCAGTTCCTCTAGTTTGGTTTGGTTTGGTTTGGTTTGTTTTACGGCATATCAATACCTCAATGGGTTATTTAATGCCGACAAAATTTTTATTGCTGGTAATATGTTCTTCTTCAAAGATATACTCCTGGGAATATCTTTCCTTGAAGAAATCTATAGCTGGTCATATTTTTTTTCAAAGAATCTATAACTGTTTATAATGCTGGTATTTTTTAAAAACTATTGCTGATAATAATTTTTCCTTCAAAAATTATTGTTGGCAATGATTTTTTTATTACAAAGTATTTCTGGTATTAAAACCTATTTTTGCACAAGTTTGGGTGTTAACTATTTACCCATAGCTGGGACCATAACAGGTGCTATCACTCCTTGTCATGGTGGATCTGGGAACTCCAGCAATTAACAGGCGGTTTCACACTCCTCAAAACCTCCTGATCAGAAGCCTTGCTGTTGGACGTAGTTTATCTTCTTATCCAGGACGCTGATGTAGTTTATCGTCTTACCCAGGGCGCGGATGTAGTTTATCATCATACCAAGGACGACCCGCCTCATTAATTATGTCCACGCAAACATATATATACACAAAAGCTGAGTATCATCTACCATGTACTCAATTGCGAAAGCAGAATAACATATTTTTATTACTTCAAACCTCGCAAGAAAATTTAATTTCGGCATTAAATGACCCATGAGGAATTGATATGCCGTTAAACAAACAAAAAAATGTACACCTTAAGATACTTTTTGAAAGGTATGAATCCTTCTCTTTTCTGCCTAACTATGCGTTAAATAGCAGAACAGACTGGCCACTCTAGCCTTGGTTAGTAACCAGTCTAGAAGGATAAAATCCGTACTGTTAGCTTCTCATATGTTGAAAGAACGACAGAAGAGGCCACTATATATAAACACAGAGAGAAAAGTCGCGATTATGTTTGTCATACATGCTTTCTGCGCATATAGACATGCCAGTAACAAGACGTTTGCTAGGATGACAGTCTTCCAGGGAGAGGTAGGTTCATGACTTTTCAAGAATATTGAGAAAAGAAAAAAAGGCACTTTCAGTCGTGATTGGAACGCTGTTCGCTTAAATTGGTTTTCGATCGGCCATTTTTGCACGCGGGGACATTTTCTATAGTTTTCCACAAGCATTGAATATATTCATAAATCTGTCGCCCACAAGGTATATTGAAAATAATAATAATAATAATAGTAATAATAATAATAATAATAATAATAATAATAAAACTTATGCAAAAATAGTGCGAAATTCGTTATTGATCCTTCCAAAGGTTCATACATACATCCCCGCTCCTACTCGTGGAAAAAAGGGCAAACGAATGAGACCCTAATCACTAGCTACTTTTGAAAGCAGACAATAAGTTTCCTTATACCAATCAATTTTATGAATCATCCGGGGTTACTAACTATTTTTTTTATTTTGGCTTTTCTTTATGTCATAGCAAACCATTTCTTTCTCTCGAAGAGTATAGATTTCTTGCTAACAGAACTATTGGGGTTTGCTCTTAATACAAATGGACTTATCTTGCCCCTGTCCATAAAAATCTAGAAATCGCTGTGCAATTTTCACCCTCAACAGAATCTTTTTATTATTTTTTCATATATATATATATATATATATATATATATATATATATATATGTAGGTATGAATTTAACAATCCGTATGTATTTGTTCCGAGAAAAGCAAGGTAGGGTTTTTTTTTCCAATAATAAAAAAATAAAATGAAGAAATAGGAAAAAAAAAATGAAAGAATTTGAATGATCAACACGCGTTTCTTTGAAATTGGCTTTCAAAACCGGATTCCGAAAAATACCTTCGTTGTCTATAAATTGTCGACAAGGGGATGCTCTATAGATGATAATATAACAAAAAGCAAAAGCCTGAATTTCATCTATGTTTTTTTACTTTCTATTTTTTTTTTTTTTTTTTTTTTGCTGTTTCTTTCTCCGCCCCCCCCCATAAGGAACAGAACTGGCTAATGAAACCGACGTTTCCCGACTACGAAATAGGTTTTGCCGTTGTCGCTTTTCACTAGGGCAGAGAACTGCTTTAAAAATATAGCCACCTGATGCTAATCTTATTAACTCTACAGATGACCCCTTTTTGTTTTTATTTGCTTTAGCATATATTTTTTTGTCTATTTATATTCGCCATCAGGTATCCCATATATCGTTCTTTGATCAGTGAAGGAAAAAACGGTTGATTGCATTAGGATTATATATAGATGATTGAAAACCTTTTTTTTTTTTTTTGTTCTGATACGATTTTTTTTTTATCTGTGGGGGGTATAGTGGGGAAGAGAATGCGAGCAAGTTGTCCGATGGGGCACCTTTTCGTTCTATAGCATGGAGATATACCGTTCGCCGACTCTGGAAAAAGAAAATGGCCGATTTGAATATAATCAATCAGCAGATAATACCAAGAAATACAAAATAAGATGACTTCATAACAGGTTTTATTCGTGGTTGATTGGTAAGGGCGGAGGTTTTGGCAATATATCTCATAATCGGCCCCGACTCTGTTGCTTCTGATGTCCTTGGTTGCCCTTGCTGCCTTCCCATATTTTTATCCCTCCATATTCCTTTTCTTATATTTTATTCCCCCTCCATTTTCATTTTTATTCCACTATTTCTCTTTTATTTCATTCACTTTGCTTTTATTTCATTCCTTTTCAAATTTTATTTTAATTTCGTAACTTTCATTTTTACTTTTCTTTCTTTTCATCTCTCTTTTGTTTATTCATTTAATTTCCTTCATTCTTTTTCTTTATTTCATTCTTTTTTCCTTTAAACATTTTCTTCTTCATTCTTTCTTTATTTTTCATTTTCCTTCATTCTTTGTTTTCTTTCTTTCCTTTTTTTTCTTTCATTTACGATATTCTTTCTTTTCTAGTTTTCCTTCTTTCCTTCATTCTTTCTTACTTTCTTTCTTTATTTCCTTCTTTCTTTTTCTAGTATATATATTATATCATTCTTTCATTAACAATTTTTCTTTCTTTTTTTTTCTTTTTGTTTTCTTTTCCTCTTTCTTTCTTTCTTTCTTTCTTTCCTATTTCCTTATTTGTAATTTTCATTGATTTTTGTTCTTGTTTCCTTTTTTTCTTTCATTTACGATATTCTTTCTTTTCTAGTTTTCCTTCTTTCTTTCCTTTTTCTTTCTTTTTTCGTGTGTATATTTTAATTCATTCTTTTATTTACAATTTTTCTTTCCTTTTTCGTTCTTTTGTACTTTCCATTTTCCTACTTTCTTTCTTTCTTTCTTTCATTCTTTTCAGTTTTCTTCTTTCTTTCTTTTGTTCTTTCTTACTTTTTTCTTTATTTCTTTTATTCCTTCAGTCTTTCTTTTTTCATTCTGTCTTTCTTTCTTTCTTTCATTCTTTCTTTCATTCATTCTTTCTTTCATTCTTTATTTTTTCTTTCTTTCTTTCATTTATTCATTTTCCTTTTTCCTTTCTTTCTTTGAGGCATTAACTCTGTATTTAAATCGTTTTCCTTCTATTTTTTTGCTTTCCTCATTTTTTCTGATTTAGCTTTTTACTGTTGTCTTCTTTCTTTCTTTCTTTCTTTCTTTCTTTCTTTGCTTTTTCTTCTTTCTTTCTTTCTTTCTTTCATTCCTTCTTTCTTTTTTCTTTATTTCTTTCATTCTTCGTTTTTCTTTTTTCATTGTCTGTCTTTCATTCATTCATTCTTTCTTTCTTTCATTCTTTTTTCTCTCATTTTTTTCTTTCTTTCCTACTTTCTTTCTTTCATTTTTGCTTGCTTTTTTCTTTCTTTCTTTCTTTCTTTTATTTTTCTTCATTTTTTGTCTAGTCGCTGAACAGTAACCTGTCCCTCGGGATATAAGACAAAGGTTGATACTTGGCGGGGTTCTTTTGTTGGAAAATCCTGCAAAAGACAAATTCACTTTCCATGGCAAAAATGCGATTTAATTTTTTTTTTACCCTGTTAAAGGCCTGGGGGCAAACTCAAGGTAGAGTTAACATTAAGAGACAGTTTATACGGATAGGAAAGAACGATAAATGTTAACTCTAGACTTGAACAGGTTAAGATTGTAGTGATTGGGGAAACACCCTCTTGGGAGTCTGTTCCACAGAGGAGTGGTTCACGGGAAGGAGCTGTTTGATTGAAACTTACTTCCTTCCGATGGAATACGGGGGGAATGTTGGTGATTTGATACTTTGTAAGTGGCATGGCGGGCCCTCGCCCTTAAGATTAGACCTGACGGAACTATTAGATGTAGTTCGTCCGAGCACTTTTCATGAAGGTAGCAATAGAGTAGAGAGAGAGAGAGAGAGAGAGAGAGAGAGAGAGAGAGAGAGAGGAGAGAGAGAGGGGGGTTGGAAGATGGAAAATAATTCTTCTCCTACAAGGAATCAGAGACGCTTTTGAACTCAAAAAATGGAACGTGAAGTCTGGGCAGGTCCTAGCCAAATATGGCAACAGTACTCCATTTTTGGCCTGACCTGGTTCTTATAAAGGTAGAGGATATCAAGTGGAGTCAAATACTTACTGGAGTGGTAAAGGGAGCCGATCATTTTTTGTTCTGCACTTTAGTATATACGAGTTCTACTTGGGGTCTGGTGTATGAGTTTAAGGCCCAATGGTCTCGCAAGGTACGGAGACACCTCGAAGGGATATCCGTTTGTCGTGAATGGCGATACTGCGGGGTTAATATTTTCATTCATTTTCTTTTTCTTCTGGTTTTCTTTTTCTTTTGTTCTTCTTTTTCTGATTATTTATTTTTCTTATATTAACACTCTTTCTTATTTTCTTTTGTGAAACTTTCATTTCCTTTCGCCATCTTTTGTAGTCTTTCAGAAGACGTTTCTCACTCAATCCACTAAAACATAATCCACTCCTTATCGTGTTCTTCTTCTTTTTCTTCTTCTTTTTCTTCTTCTTCTTCTTCTTCTTCTTCTTCTTCTTCTTCTTTCTGCTAACATTTCTTTTTGCTTCTATTTCTCGCCTACACTCGGTCTTCTTCTTATTATTCTTCCCCTCCTACTTTTTCTATATCGTCATCGTCTTCTTATTCTACTTCTTCTTCTTCTTCTTCTTCTTCTTCTTCTTCTTCTTCTTCTTCTTCTGCTACTTGTCATCCTTCTTGTTCTACGTCGTCATCGTCTTCTCATTCCACTTCTTCCTTTTCTTCTTCTTCTTCTTCCTTTTCTTCTTCTTTTTCTTTTCCATCTTCTTCTTGTCCTTCGCCTCCTCCTTCTTCAACTTCATCATAGTCTTCTTCTTCTACTACTACTTCTTCTTATCCTTTTCCTCCTACTACTACTATGCCGTCATCGTCTTCTTATTCTTCTTCTTCTTCTTCTTCTTCTTCTTCTTCTTCTCCTCCTTCTTCTTCTACGTCATCGTCGTTTTTTTCATTCCACTTCTTCTTCTTCTTCTTCTTCTTCTTCTTCTTCTTTCTGCTAATATTTCTTTTTGCTTCAATTTCTCGTCTACACTCGGTCTTCTTCTTCTTCTCCTTTCTTCTTTTTCTTTTCCATCTTCTTGTTGTCCTTCTCCTCATCCTTTTTTCAACATCATCATAGTCTTCTTCTTCTTCTTCTTCTACTACTACTACTACTACTACTGCTACTGATACTACTACTACTACTTATCCTTCTCCTCTTTCATCTACGTCGTGGTCGTCTACTTCTTCTTCTTCTTTTTCTTCTTCTTCATCTTCTTCTCCACCTCCTCCTTCTTCTTCTACGTCATCGTCGTTTTCTCATTCCACTTCTTCTTCCTTTTCTTCTTCTTCTTCTTCTTCTTCTTCTTCTTCTTCTTCTCCTTCTTCTTCTTTTTCTTCTTCTTCTTCTTTCTGCTAATATTTCTTTTTGCTTCTTCTCCTTCTTTCTTCTTTTTCTTTTCCTTCTTCTTCTTCTTCTCATTTTCCAGTATTTTCATCCGTTATATTTTGTTTCTTTTTCGTCTCTCTTTCTTTCGTTTCGATTACTTTTCTCATTTTTTTTCCTTTTCCTAATCTTCTTTTTCTTTCTCCTCTTCTCGTTCTTTTTGTTTTTCTTTTTTCTTGTTTTTTCGTCTTTTTCTTCTGTTTCTTTCTTTCCTTATTTTTTCTTTCTTCCTTCTTTCATCAATATTTTCTTACCCTTGTGTTTTTTTTCTCCCTCTTCGCCCTTTTCTTCTTTTTTTCTCTCCTCTTCTTCTGCAACTACATTTTCGTTTGCTTCTAAGTACTTTTCATTTTCTTCTTCTTTTTCATTACCCTCCCCCCTCTCTCTCTCTCTCTGTCCATCATATTCTTCCCCCCTCTTTTAAGTTCTTTTTTTCCCTCCCTGTCTATATCTCTCCACATCGTCACCGCCGCTTCCCCTGGTGACCCCTCCCCTCATATCTCTTCTGCTCCAGCCACAATGACATCAAATATGTATGTTGATTACTAGAAAAACGTGTGCCTTTTTCCAAAAGCCGAATTATTTTGATTATCATCAGAGTAGCAAGCAGATGCAAACACAATATGGAATCATGAAATACATTTCAACCCTACCCTGGCATCTCTCACCTCACCCTCGTGTCTGCTTCCACCCCCACCCACAACCTGCCAAAAGATTGCGGGGATAAAACTATAATGTTCGCGGTCTGGTTATTGTCAATGTTGTAACAAAGTGAATGGCCCTAGAAACAGCTGATTTTCGGCATCTGGTCATTGATACTGTAATGTCCATCACGCTAGAAGTCGATACACTACACCTTCGATAATTCGCACTTCCATTTTCCGGAATTCGGTTACCCGGATGCGAAATGAAAGGAAAAAATGTAATCATCAGAATTAAATCCACTCTAATAAAACCATCTTGAGAATTTAGACATCCTAATGGCAATAACAACCGTTTCCCTATAAGGAAAGATTCACCGAGCAGCTAATGATGATTTATAATATTTCTTTTCACACAATCGCTTTCAGAATTTTGAAATTCTAATGGCAATCATTTAATAATTTTTCTTAATTCTCTTTTTCTTATTCGTTCCCACCCAGTAACTCCCACAAGCAAGGAAATAAAGCCACTAAGGTACAAGGAGAAAAGAGAAGCATTATCATAAAAGAAGAGGAATCACGAAAAGATTAGATATTGCCTTGACATTGACTTCCAAGTTTTGAAGGACAAAGTTGCCTGCAGAGCAAGAGCCGAGAGAGAGAGAGACGCGAGAAGTACGAGAGAAGAAACCGTTGACATGCAAAGTACAGTTATAGTTAGAAATGCATTTGATTACGGTATAGTAGTTTGTTAGGGCCAGAAATAAAGACACAAAGAGAGGGATTGAGTTAAACAAATATATTAACAGAAACAGTAATACAAACATATAAAACGAGAGTGTTACAGCAAGAATGTTCGGTCCGACTGTCAGAGCTGACTGCTGGAAACTTCCATCTCCAAAAAGCAGTACCTGCTCCTATGTATAGCTGGGAAAGTCCATGCCTGCGTGGGTGAATTACCATAACAATTATGAAAATGGATTGGAAAGGAGTTTATTATGAAAATGCATTTGTAGAGATTTTATTATGAAAATGCATTGGAAAGGGATTTTATGATGAAAATGCATTGGAAAAGGTGTTGTGACCTTGTTAGGGCCAGAAATAAAGACACAGAAGAGAGGAATTGAGTTGACAGCCGGAAGCTTCCCAGCAAAAGGCAGTACCTGTTCCTATTTATAGCTGGGAGAGGCCATGCCTGCTTGAGTAAATTACCAAAACAGACAGGTTTATTTGAAGATGTATTATGTTCGTTTTTAGTGGTGTTAATATTCCCAAAAGCTCGTCTAATTTTTTATCATCAATGTAATTAGGAATGTCATTATTCATAAAGGTTTGTTAATATTTTTTTGATTCAGTATATAAAATCTTTCTTGTTGAATATATATATATATATATATATATATATATATATATATATATATATATATATATATATTAGGTTGGTGCAAAAATAATGACGTAATAATGTCGTTTTTTGACGTTAAAAAACGACATTATTACGTCATTATTTTTGCAACAACCATATATATATATATATATATATATATATATATATATATCCGACTTTTCTAAATTATTTATATTTTTATACATGATGCACTCTCTCTCAGAAACAGTAACTACAAGTTGTTTGTTTAGTATCGGTAATAGCCAGTGATTACAATTTATTTAATAGATAGATTTAGGATAGATAAGCTTTAAAACAAGGGGACAATAATTGTGCATACTTTGAGGATCGAACGCAGTATTATTGATCTACAAGACAATCTAACACGCATGCACAAAAGTACAGAGAATTTATATATACACACATACACAGACGTGTGTCTGTGTGCGTGTCTATGTATGTGTTGTATTATTCCGAAAAGTGTATGATAATGTGAAGTGTCGAGTGAATAGAAGAGGTCGGTTTGGGTCTTATATCTCCGTCCCTTTAGGTCAGTCGATAGTGTCAGAACGAGTTTCTCTTCATTTTTATTTTGGTATGAGAAAGGAAAGTCGCCATCTTTTTATGCCAGATTATTTGCGCATGCGCCAAATTCTTTACTGCGGCTTCCGTTGAGCGAATATTTCCGGAGAAAAATAATTCCAAAACATTGTAAAATTTAATTATATTTCTAAATTATTATTATTATTATTATTACTATTATATTTTTGTATTTTTTTTTACTTGTCATCAATAATTTTATTTTCAAATTTTTATTTGCATTTTCTGTTTTGAAAGCTAAAAGACCAAAAACGAAAGAGTAAACAGAAAAGAAAAAGAGGAGGAGAAAAAAGAACAAATGTAATGAGAGGAGAAATAGCAGAAGGAAACAGAACAATGGCATGAGGAAGAGAGAAAGAAAGGAAGAAGGAAGTTTTGGAAAGTGAAGGAAAGAAAGGAAGAAAAAAATCGAACACAAGAGTAAACAAAAAAGAGAAGGATTGAAAGAAAGAAGTAATAATTATATAGCAATAATGTATGTCTGTCTATATCTCTGAGATGAGGTATTATGATTACTTACATTATTTACATTAATCGAACTGTTAATCACATCTCCATTGCCATATTCACAACGTTTCAGCCTCTATATCGCTGAGATGAAGTATTATGATTACTTGCATTATTTACATTAATCGGACTGTTATCCTCACCTTCATTGCCATATTCACAACGTTTCGGCCGTTGTACGCTCCGGCCTTTATGTCTATGTCTCTCTATGTATCTGTCTATATCTCTGAGATGAGGTATTATGATTACTTCTATTATTTGCATTATTTGGACTGTTATCCTCATCATCATTGCCATATTCACAACGTTTCGGCCTCTATATCTCTGAGATGAGGTATTATGATTCCTTACATTATTTACATTATTCGGATTGTTATCGTCATCTTCGTTGCCATATTCACAACGTTTCGGCCTCTATATCTCTGAGATGAGGTATTATGATTCCTTACATTATTTACATTATTCGGATTGTTATCCTCATCTTCATTGCCATATTCACAACGTTTCGGCCTCTATATCTCAGAGTTGAGGGATTATGATTACTTGCATTATTTACATTATTCGGTCTATTATCATCTTCATTGCTATATTCACAACGTTTCGGCCTCTATACCTCTGAGATGAGGTATTATGATTACTTGCATTATTTACATTATTCGGACTGTTATCCTCATCTTCATTGCCATATTCACAACGTTTCGGCCTCTATACCTCTGAGATGAGGTATTATGATTACTTGCATTATTTACATTATTCAGACTGTTATCCTCATCTTCATTGCCATATTCACAACGTTTCGACCTCTATATCTCTGAGATGACGTCTTATGATTACTTGCATTATTTACATTATTCGGACTGTTATCCTTATCTTCATTGCCATATTCACAACGTTTCGGCCTCTATATCTCTGAGATGAGGGATTATGATTACTTGCATTATTTACATTATTCGGACTGTTATCCTTATCTTCATTGCCATATTCACAACGTTTCGGCCTCTATATCTCTGAGATGAGGGATTATGATTACTTGCATTATTTATATTATTCGGACTGTTATCCTTATCTTCATTGCCATATTCACAACGTTTTGCATGGTTACAAACTATAAACCTAAACTGAGCTTGAAATATTGTCTAATTAGCTTTAGCTTTTTGTAAAATACTTGGATATGATAGTGATTTTCCAACTGTGGCTCAGATGTGACACAAGGCCGAAATTATGGTGTATCCAGTGAGGACCGAGTTCACTACCCAGTCGTAATTGTTCTAACGAGACAAGCTTGTTAACCATTACACCACCTCCGGTTGCCCACACTTGGATACAGTATAATGAATAATTTGCAGACAAAAAAGCAATTTTCGATTTTTTGTTGAACACACCCCTCCCCGCCAAACACGTCAGACACTAATTAAATTACCAGTGTTTTACAAGAGATTAGGGAAAGTATTGTATAAGTCAGTGGTTTCCACGTTTTTTTCCCAGGGCACTCTTTTAACTATGTCAGAATGAAATCACCACCCTTTCCAAAATTGTCTGACTCAAAAGGGGCACTCCAAATTATTCTTATATATATATATATATATATATATATATATATATATATATATATATATATATATGTAAGCAAATATATGGATATAGATCCGACAGTATGAAGAAAAATATACGGAAAAAACAAACAAGTAGGCATAATATCCCTCTCACGCACGGTGAATACTAGACCTGGCTTTTTAGTATTTCCCCTTTTCTAGCGAGATTAATGCTCGACAAGCGTACATATAAATTTTAGATCAAAATAGAATTCTTTTCATTTTTCATTCAAAATACTCAAATTTTAGGAATACGTTTTCACAGCGTCGCCCACGTGACGACAACGCGACCATGTTTAAACGGAACGCTGATCATATAAAACTTTCAGTTATCTGTTTGGATAAGTCTTGTTCTTATGTCCATCGTCTTTGTCATGTTGAATTGATAATGTTAATTATATTTTATGAATATGTCCTGAAGATGGTTTATTAGACCGAAACGTCCGACGTTGACATTATATTAACATTAAAACAGCATAATTACATATAAGGATTTTTGTTTGTTTTTTCCGTATTTTTTTATTCATATATATATATATATATATATATATATATATATATATATATATATATATATAGTCCCAAGGAGTATGAAATCCTGAGAGCTCAATGTAAATCCAGAGCTAACAATTTAAAGAAAAACAGACCGCTTTAAGTTTCCATTATAATAATTTATTTCACTAGAGCCCTTTTAAGGGACTCTGGCTCATCAGATAACCTGATAATCTGATGAGCCAGCGTCCCTTAAAAGGGCTCTGGTGAAATAAATTATTATAGTGGAACCTTAAAGTGTTCTGTTTTTCTTTAAATATATATATATATACTAGCAGCATCGTTCGGCGTTGCCCGTGCTTGATTAAAAAATCATACTACTCATACAGCAATCGCTATCACTTGACTTAAAATATTTTTGCCCTTCCTTGCCTTTAAAGGAGTGCCCTTTGCTGTGCTGATGTTGCTACATGCCTTACTTCTTGCCTATCTCACACTGCGAATTTTTTCTAAGCTCTATACTAAATTAAATCTGTTACGAAAAAAGAATTAAACAAAATGAACACAAAACGACCAGCTTTAAAAAAGGACTCGTAACTGGAAAAACCGAATGAAAAAAGAATGTTAACAACGAATACTTTTTCACACCCAACCCAGTTCTGCGGAATCAGAATCAACGTTGAGTTTAAGCAAGCGAATGAGCCAATTGGAGTAAAGTGTCATGCAGATTTAAATTTTTCCCACTTGTGTCGAATGCAGCTATCGATTTTTTTTCTTGCTAGCATGCTAGTTAACATTCGTGTCAGTCAGCTGTTGGCTCTCACACTGGTCAATAGAATCTTCCTGCCTATTTGTGGCAGCCAGCTATAGGCTATCACTCTGGTCAGTAAAAAATGGCCGCAAACTACATGAAAACTGCCGTAGAAGCATGAAAAAAAACTATTATTTCCACTATCGATAGGAGTTGGGAAACGCAAAGTCGATGTTGGCCTTCCCGCTAACTTGGAGCATGTGCATGTAAATTTTGGTGCAAACTGTCGAAAATTGCGGCCGTGCATTCCTTACACATACATCCTGCCTTATATATATATATATATATATATATATATATATATATATATGTGTGTGTGTGTGTGTGTGTGTGTGTGTGTGTGTGTGTGTGTGTGTGTGTGTGTGTGTGAAAAGTGTGTGTATATAAATATAAATAAATATATATATATATATATATATATATATATAATTATTTATATATTATATGTGCGGAATCAAATGTTTCATATTGATAAAACTCACAAGACAATTACTCAAGTGTTTGGTAATGCATAAGGATCCTGATTTTCAAGCTTATTACACATGTTCTTATTTGATGTATGGGGCTTATTACAATTAAGAGTGCACTTTGCAGCAGAGGTTAATGCTTCTTTGAACTAGTGTCATTGTTGTTCAGCTATTTGCATTACATGCAATATAGCCTGAACAAGATGATAGCACCATGTATTTCAGTCTTTAAACTTTTCTCAAGATGCTCTGATAATAACAAATCAAGGCGGAAACATTTCAATCTTGAATAGCTTTTCATTTTGAATGTTTGCTTCTTTTTTTTTTTGTTTGTTAGTTTTCAAATTATTTGATGTTTCAAAAAACAAACAAAACTTGTGCTTAGAAGTTTTATTTCTGACTAGCAGGAGATCCCGGCGTTGCCCGGGGATGTAACAGTAAGAGATAGATCAAGTATAGACCATCATAAAGACTGAAAAATAAAATTCACAAAGATTATTGTTTAAGGTTGACGGACATGCATGTCTTAATTTTTTTTTTTTTTTTACTGAGAGTAAGAACAAGAACACAATCTATTTCATACCCGAGGATGTCTGTAGGAACAGACGAAAGCTTGTAAAAATAAAAAGACCTATTGCAACTGAAATTTATAAAACAGGATCTTTTCATTCATAAACAGGTTCGGGGTTTTTGTATATTATTTGAATTGTTCGCGAAGATGGATTTCTCGCCATTTAAATCATTAACCTTTGTATTTGTTTTATGTATGATATAATTCATGAATTTGTAGATTATTATATATATATATACTAGGAAGGTAGGGAGTAATGCGTTGGGTAATGTATTTTGTTAGATGATATACAGGAGTTGGAATTTGCGACATGATAGAACGGAGAGGATAGTTAGGTTTACGTGTTTTCATAATGCCATATATGTAACCAGGTCTATAATCACCAACAATTTTCGGGAGTTTTAAAGAGTTCTGTTCAGCATTATTAGCATTAATGAGTTCATTAAGCTTTGATTAGTCGGGTTTTTTCGTTGGTCGGATTCTTGTTAAGTTTTTTTTTTAATTTTATGTGATCATTGAGTATGTGGTCAAGTTTTTTTGTTGTAATTAAAAACTTGACCACATACTCCATGATCACATAAATTTTCAAAAAACAAATTTAATAAGAACCCCATCAACTATGTCAGAATGTCATGGAATCCCCTTTCTAAGATTGTTCGACTCAAAAGGGACATTCCAAATAACATGCACATATTATTAAAAATCTCCATTCTTTTATATATATATATATATATATTAAAGACATTTTTATGTTTAACGTTCTTTTTATAGATACAAGTATTTAAGTAAATGCTCTGTTTATAATAAACAGTATTAAATAACATTTACCGGCCTGAATGTCCGAGAAATTTTAATAGAAAATATTCGTCCTTTGACAGGATTCGAACCTGCATCCTATACGGAACCGTCATTTACCTTGGCGTGCCTAACCGCTCGGCCACAAAGGATCGTTCGGTTGCCAAAGGACGAATATTTTCTATGAAAATTTCTCGGACATTCAGGCCGGTAAATGTTATTTAATACTGTTTATTATAAACAGAGCATTTACTTAAATACTTGTATCTATAAAAAGAATGTTAAACATAAAAATGTCTTTAATAAATAAATTGTCGGACTTTGTCCATTTCTTAATAGATATATATATGGATCATTTTTTATCACTGAGCTTTACAAACTGAATAGCAATAGAAAATGTTGAACTGTTTCTCTTGTGGAAAAATGGATAGTTTCGTTTCCTGAGGCACAATATTTTTTTAGTAAGACTTCCCAATCTAGGCCGGTTGGTATTTATTTCACTGTTTAAGAAAATAAAAAAAAAAAACTGGGACAGCAAGTGATTTTTACTCACTAAAATGAACGTTTAGAGCAATGAGAAATGTTGCAAATAAAAAAAATCTCTATACCCAAATTACAGTTAAAATAGATTTTCTTCCTTTATTTAGGAATGATATTTTCTTAAAAGATATTGAAAGAATAGTCAAATTCTTTGTTATTATGCAAAAGTTCATCAGATAAAAATACAAAAGACAGGTGGTTCCAAGAAGAACATATAAGTTTAAAACCCGTACAGAACTTTTTCGGGTAGTCTACATTCTCTGTAAATATCTACCCGGAGGTTTAGATTTGGTTACCACACACAACCAGCCAAGAATCAACATCTGTTTTCGGCTTTCTGAAAACTCACCATTCTTGTTCTGTGAGGCATGATTTTTTCAAACAATTTGGCATTTGTCGGCATCGGTTTGGTGAGGAAAGTATACAGAACTAATGGAAAATATTTGTTACAGACAGGAGATTATTTGACTAAGATGTCGAATTCTATTAGGATTCGGGAATGGCGTGGAGAGACATGACATATTTTAATGGGAACGATATATATATATATATATATCCGTACACACACACACACATATATATATATATATATATATATATATATATATATATATATATATATATATATATATACATTATATATATGCGTATACGTATGTATATATGTATATGTATGTATATATGTATATGTATGTATATGAGTGTATATATATACATATTTATGTACACACACATACATACACACACACACATATATATATATGAATGAGAAGAAGGAGAGAAATAGATAAGAAAACATTGAGACAGATAGATAGATATGAGCAGACTGAGATAGATAGATAGATAGATAGATAGATAGATAGATAGAAAATGTTTGCAACAGACGAGATTATTTGACTAAGATAACAGAATTCTGCGTTGTGCATTGATCTTCTATATTTTAATGGGAACCATATATATATATATATATATATATATATATATATAATACATTTACTTTGAGTTCAACCAATACAAGGCCCAAGGTAAAGGGTTACTGAGTAGATAGATAGATAGATTGATGCATACAAACCAGGCAAAATGTTTTTTTAAAGTAAATCCATTGAACTCTAAAAAATTGTCATACAATAGCATCATGTTTTGTTTTCTTCAATAAAACGACAATCTGCCTTAATTACGGCTTTCAAATTTTTGCCTGTCGTGCAGATAAGTATGAATAAAGAGACAGATAGATAGAGAGAGAGATAGAATGAGAGTGAGTGAGTGAGTGAGTGAGAGAGAGTGACAGAGTGAGAGTGAATGAGAGTGAGAGAGAGTGAGATTGAATGAGTGAGAGAGAGAATGAGAGAGTGAGTCAGAGAGAGTGAGAGTGAGTGGGAGAGAGAGTGAGAGAGTGAGAGAGATAGTGAGAGAGAGAGATTGAGAGTTTGTGAGAGAGTGAGTGAGTGGGATAGAGTGAGTGAGAGAGAGTTTGTGAGAGAGTGAGTGAGTGGGAGAGAGTGAGTAAGAGAACGAGTGAGAGTGAGAGAGAGAGTGAGAGTGAGAGAGAATGAGAGTGAGAGAGAGATATGAGGGAGTGCTCTGATTTTTAGTCGTTGGAATACTGATTTTGCTTGGGAATTTTCATATATAAATAGATCGGAAACAAATATCGCACTTAGGAAAGGCCTAAAACCACTATTCCCTGAGTTTATATATCCATGTTTTTTAATCGGTAAAAAAACGCTTGGTACCATAACAAAAAGCTCATTCGAACATTTATCATGAAAGTATTTATAGAAAAGACAGAGAGAGGCAACTTTTTGCCGGTGGGAAAAGGACTTAAGCTTAGATGCCCGATCAGGATCAATAATATTGCTGATTCTTCTTTGGATCTTATCAAAGAACTCCAGGTAAATAGCAGGCGCATCGGACCATATCTGGCAGCAATATTCTAAACATGGACGCATTGTAGACTTATAGATATGTAAGTTTTTTTAAAACTTACATATCTATAAGTCTACAATGCGTCCATATATATATATATATATATATATATATATATATATATATATATATATAAATATATATATATATGTAAGCAAATATGGATATAGATCCGACAGTATGAAGAAAAATATACAGAAAAAACAAACAAAAATCCTTATATGCAATTATGCTGTTTTAATGTTAATATAATGTCAACGGCGGACGCTTCGGTCTAATAAACCATCTTCAGGACATATTCATAAAATATAATTATCATTATCAATTCAACATGACAAAGACGATGGACATAAGAACAAGATTATCCAAAACAGATAGCTGATTATATAAAACTTTCAGTTATGTGTTTTGGATAAGTCTTGTTCTTATGTCCATCGTCTTTGTCATGCTGAATTGATAATGTTAATTATATTTTATGAATATGTCCTGAAGATGGTTTATTAGACCGAAACGTCCGACGTTGACATTATATTAACATTAAAACAGCATAATTGCATATAAGGATTTTTGTTTGTTTTTTCCGTATATTTTTCTTCATATATATATATATATATATATATTTATAATGAAATGAACTATATAGATACAATTATTTAAGTAAATGCTTTGTTTTATAATAAACAGTATTATTAGGTTGGTGCAAAAATAATGACGTAATAATGTCGTTTTTTGACGTTAAGAAATACGTCAAAAAACGACATTATTACGTCATTATTTTTGCACCAACCTAATAACAAGATTTACCGGCCTGAATGTTCGAGAAATTTTCATAGAAAATATGCGCACTCCGACAGGAATTGAACTTGTATCCTATACAGAACCGTCATATACGCTCATCTGTAGCGAGATCGGTAAAAGCACGTCTGGCTATATGACGGTTCCGTATAGGATTTGATACTCTCAGAACAGACTGAAGGCAATAGAGACAGAGAAAAACATTGCATACCCTACCGAGCGAGCTTCAGTAAATTGATGGCGGAAGAAGCTTTGGGAGTGATAACAAAAAGACAAAATATATTAAGAGCTACAACAGTTAGGATATATATATATATATATATATATATATATATATATATATATATATATATATATATATATATATATATATATATATATATATATAAAAAGGCTTAAACACTAATATTCCATGGTCATAATTTATTCCATTGGAATCGTAAATACGATCCAATTCATCAGACCTACAAATTCAAAAAGAAAACGGAAAAAAACAACTCCGGAAATAAATAATATATTACCACTATATATTTACCACTAATATTATCAATATATATATATATATATATATATATATATATATATATATATATATATGGGGTGGGGTGGGGAAATACGTTAGGTAAATAATCCGGAGTTTTGAAGTATTTTTGTTTTTATTTTTAAAAAACAATGCTCCATAGAGAAGTAGAGCTTAAATTATAGTTATTTTTTTATATCATATTTTTAAAAAAATAATTATAATACATATATATATATATATATATATATATATATATATATATATATATATATATATATATATATATATATATATATACATACACAAACAAAATAAGCAGGTGGCTAAATGGTTATAAATGGATCACATTCCTAGATAAGTTATAAGTACCTTCGCAAACAACGAATATTTAGCAATTTTTTATAGTTTTGAGACGTCATTAAAATTCAGATAGGTCTTTAGATGAAATAAAATTCTTTTTTTATCACCTTTAGATATAACGAGACGAATCAGCGATGGCCAAATTGACAACAATATGGAGGAGCAAAATCTGCTTTCAAACAAAGTACAGCATATACATATCACTGTTAATTTCCATTCTGCTATATGAATGTGAAACGTTAACACTTTTGGCAGAAACAGAGAGAAGGGTCCAAGCGTTTGAGAACAAATGCATGAGAAAACTCCTTGAATTTGTGCGGAAAAGGATTGAATGTTTCGTGGGATGCCAGGATCCTATTCTCGCCACCGTCAAACAGAAAAATGGCGTGGTTTAGACACAAACCAGCTTGTGCAAGATCATTATGCACAGCGCCGTTGAAGGTGGACGTAGCAAAAACAATGTTTGGACAATGTCAAACAATAAACAGGTATGACTATACAGAATTGCTAATGGCTTTCGTTGATAGACCGTTGTGGAAAGGAGTTATTGTGGCTTCTGCATTCAGATCCGCCCTACGATTACAAAAGTCAAGGGGATGATAATGATGATAGTTTTGAGAAATCATTAAAATAGAAGTACTTCTTCAGACAAAATAAGATTTTTTTCGGGTATAAATCAAATAAGGGGAGACCAAGAAGAACAAAAAAAAATTCGCTGATTTTTTATTAGTTGCTAGAATTGTATAGTAATACTTTGTCACACTTGTAACACAAAACCTAGCTATAAAAGTAATCATGAACGTAAAATTAATTACAGATATACTTTTAAAACAATCAAGTTTGTTTTCGTTTCTTCTTTAATACGGCAGTAGTAGCTGCAGCAGTAGGCGCATATGTCAACGCTATTTATTACCTCCCTTTGGTACGTTTTATCATTATGATAAAGTTATTTTGCTACAAACTTTTAGCAAACAATTTTATTATGCTTTTGTATATCTATATCTATAAAATACAAGATGTCTGCGCGTATGCTATTCATGTGCGTCCACATTTAGTGACTGATTTCGACGAAATTGTACACATATGTTGCAAATTTACCAATTTAGATTCAGACTCACGTTTCAATCTCCAGCCTCCAACTGGGTTTGCTAGAAAAATCGAATAAAACTGAATGTGGCAATGACTTTTTGAACAAAAATTTTTACTGGATGAGCTGATGTTCTTTGCACTTAATACAAAACATCAGCTCATGTTAGGATAGTTTTCCTGCAACAGTTGCTCAACATAAAATAGACAAGTATGACTGTATCAGAATTGCTAATGTCTGCCGTTGATAGACCGTTGGGGAAAAGAGTGTGGATTCTGCATTCGGATCCGCCCTACGCTTACAACAGTCAAAGGGATGATGATTACAGATATACTTTTAAAATGATCAAGTTAGCTTTCGTTCGTTCTTTAAACACGGTAGTAGTAGTTGCAGCAGTAGTCGCATAAGTCAACGTTATTTGTTACCTCCCTTTAGTGCGTTTTATTACATCATAAAGTCATTTTGCGGCAAACATTTATCAAACAATTTTGCTATGCTTTTGTATATCTATATAACACAAGAGTTTCTTGGAATGTTTTTTATATATATATATACTATAGAAGATGCCAATATCTGTTAGATTACATTATTTACATTATTCAGACTATTGTCCTCATCTTTGTCGCCATATTTATTACAATGTTTCGGCCGTTGGTACCCGCCGGCCTTCTTCAGGTGGTTGAAATGTCGAACTGATCCCTTTACTTCGCTCACTGGGGTAGACTGTTCTAGTTCCACGTGCCATGTTTGATGGATGTCAGTTATCAGTTATCTCCTGTTAATTTCCCTCTGAAAGTTCTCCACTGCCTTAACCGGGTATTGAACTCACATTCTTTGGGTCCTGTCACTGGATCTAACCAACGCCTTTATCCATTGTCCTGTGTATGAATTTCTGGGTATTATAAACCTAATGTCTTCAGCAACTATTTTTACCAGTGCTCATATTGCAATTTTTTGATGTTATCATTTTATGTTTTTACCAGAGCTCATATTGCAACTTTTGTTGTTATTATCGTTTTTCTCTGGCAGGCCTTATTATTAGTTCCCATATTGTATTCATTTCTATGCTTGGTCGGCCCAGGAGATTTTTGTGACCTAGCATATGTACTGATTCCTTAAGTTTACGAATTTTCCAATGATGTTCCTTGTCTATGATCTCAACAACAAATTATTTCATAGTTTAAAATATTGAAAGTGTGACCTTTGAAATTGGTAATATCCATACTAGTGCACTTTGTTTTTTATCACAATATTTGTCTTGTGTGTTCTTAGGAGTATCTCATTAATTACTACAAGTTTAAAAGTTACCTAAATTAGGATTTCCCAGCCTGGGTGATTTCAGTTGTTGGTTGGGAGTAAATATACCGAAAATTGTTGGTGATATAGGATTTTGAGTATTAAAAAGGTACTTCAACATATGCTACCCACCAAAAGAACATATACAAAAAACCTGTATAACAAAACAGGCAGCTAACTGGAAATAAATTGGTCATATTCCTAGATGAGTTATAAATACCCCCCGCAAACAAGGAATATTTTGGTATGTTCTATAGTTTTGAGAAGGGACATTAACATTCAAATAGTTCTTCAAACGAAATAACATTTTTCGTGTATAAGTCAGATAAGGAAAGACAAAAGAGATTCGCTGATGTTTGAAGTTGTATTTTTGTATTGTTTTGAATACAAATAGAAACGTTTATTCCGAGCCTTCGCTTGTTGAGCTCATCTGGAAATCGAGTGTCTTTCTATTTTGTTTAAAATTTCAACGCAGCATTTCCACTGTTAAATAAGGTGGGGTTCATTGTGGGAGGGAGATGTTTAATACATAGTGTCTCTGTTATAGCGAGATGCTTCCGGTAATGTGATTCATATAGAATTTTAGTCTTTTCGATCCGAATATTTTTTAAGGGTTCTTGTAAATTGTGTTTAGCTAAATGTTTTTTTCTTCTTTTTTTCCATAGAACTTCGATAAAGACAAGCGACAAGTGCACCGGTACTATATAGATATAGGTAATTGATTTATGACAAGGGACACAGGGGAGTAAATGCAAATAACTGGGTCACATTTCTAAATAGGATATAAATATCTCCACTGACAAGGAATATTTTCATATTTGCTATAGTTTTGAGAAGGGCCTTTTACATTGAAATATTTCTTCAGCTATTTTTTTTGTGGGGGGGATATAAATTATTATAATTACGGAAAACCAAAAACAACAAAAGATATTCAAATTCAATTATATTAAATTAAAAGCATTAGTTTTGTTTCATCTTCAAGCGAATAGAATATCTTATATTAAAAGATTAGAATATCTTATTTTAAAATTTACTGAGTTTTAGAAGTAAAGTTTTTACTATCTATCTATCTATCTATCTATCTATCTATCTATCTATATATATATATATATATATATATATATATATATATATATATATATATATCAATGAAGATCAAAGTTGGCTGTAGAGAATGAAGCCAGAATAGAGTGCCACAATCGAGAAAGTGCTTAAAAATGTTATTCCTAATTTTCTTCAGCTATCTTCTTGGTGTAATCAATTCTCGAAATGAGAGTTATCTTCAATGGCCATTCTTCCAGATCATATGACATAAAAGCATGTGTTCCCAGGTCCGTCTAAGCCTAAGTTGTTTTCTAATCTGTTACTCCAGGACAGAAAGAAGATAGGTTAGAGAGAGCGATGATCATTTTGAATCATTTGGAAAATGATCCTGTAAATATATATATATATATATATATATATATATATATATGTGTGTGTGTGTGTAATTATTTTTTTAAAAATATGATTCCGTCGCTACGTAAGAGTTCTCATATTTCAAAAATGAGAGATTAATTCGCTCTGACTTAACATTGAGCTCTCAGGATTTCATCCACGTTTGGATTATACATACGGATTAACAAGATTTTCATCAGTGATATATATATATATATATATATATATATATATATATATATATATATATATATATATATATAATTATCTATTTAAAAATTATAACATAAATAAGTTATAAAATCACGACAAAAATAGCCATTTTGTTTCAACACCTCTGGTGTCTTATCAAATGATGATGTTGAATGGAGAATATATATATATATATATATATATGTGTAGATTATATGTATATACATATATATATATATATATATATATATATATATATATATATATATATATATATATATACGAACTTTATTTCAATCCCTCATGATTAAAGAGGAAAATGTCATTTTATTTATGATCCATTTCATCACGATTATTCCCTTAATTTTGGAGAGTAATCATACATTAATATTGTTCAATATAGAGTCCAATAGTCCTTGGAAAATTCCAGTAAGATATCTTTAATCATTTCTATGAAACAACGGTTCAAGTCTTAATCTAACAATTGGCATTTTTTCTGTTACACGATTTGGGCAATTTTCCTGTTACACACGGTATATATATATATATATATATATATATATATATATATATATATATATAAGCACGTTTCAATAAATAATATAGACAAGTTTTGTCTATTTTCAATAAATTCCTTTCATATTGTTGAATTAGCTTTTTAGCATACCAACCAACGGTTTTCCATACTTAACACTTTTCTTCATTTTCACTCTCACGTGGCCACGTGTGACGTCATGAACCGCAATGCGATATTTACTTCCTGCGTTTCATATGCACGAATGTATCGTTGCAATCTTCCATGAAAACAAATCACTGTTGCAATGTCGGCATAACCATTCTAAAAGAAAAATTACCATTACAAAAGTTACCATCTTTTTTATATAATTTATTATTTAATTTGTTGTAATGTGCTTGTAATCTCTGATTATGGCTTATGTAAAACGAACGCTTAGACAGGGTTAACAATAAAAACATGAATCAACACGGTGATTTTCTTTCGTGTTTCAGTGCTAATGCTAAAAAGCTTATTCGACAATATGAAAGGAATTTACTTTAAATAAATAGACAAAACTTGTCTATATTATTCTTTAATGAAACATGCATTAAAGTAAAAAGGCAGCATAAATACACACACAATATATATATATATATATATATATATATATATATATATATATATATATATATATATATACGAATTAGCAATCAAACACTATAATAATTGCAACGTGTATTTATTTATATATTTCCTGTCGTATCTGTAGCAGGAAGGAAGGTAAGGTAAGGTAGTTTTCAACAGTCAGCTGAACATTCTTGCTGTAACACTCGTTTGTATTACTGTTTCTGTTACTATATTTCTTTAAATCAATTCCTCTCTTTGTGTCTTTATTTCTGGTCCTAACAAGGCCCCAACATTAATCGTGGCAAAGAATGGCTTTTCATTTTTAGCACTTTCTTTTAATGGTCTGAGAGAACCCTTTTATCTTGTATCAATATGGCTGGTGCTAACTTTCAGGAAATGACTTGCTACACTTTCCCGGGTTAATGTTTTCAAGTGGTAAGATTATATCGAATATATAGGTCTACTGACAGGAAAGTTGGTTCACTGTGCCGCGCTATACAATCTTTCTCTTTAGAATCTATCTTACATATTTATAAGTCTATCATCTGTCCTTGCTTTGAATAATGCCGCCACATCTGGTCTGGCGTTACTGCTGTGTATTTACTGATTCTTGATAAAATCCGAAAAAAGAATCTGCAATGTTATTAGCACTGACCTGACATCTCCGCTACAGTCACTTTCACACCGCCGTATTATAGTTTCCCTGCGACATTTTTCAGCAAATACCTCCGTGGTAATTTTTCTGATGAAATTTCTCTATGGCACCTAGACTTTATGAGTTTAAGCGCACTACATGATTGGCTGCTAGGTCTCTAACCGGAAGTTCTTTGCTAACAGTTTTTTCTCTCGCACCTCTCCCTTGTGGAACACTCTTCCGGCTTCTAGCATCCCAGTCAATTTTGATCTTCAAAAATTTAAATGTATCGGCAATCGTAATCTTCTGTCTTCTTAATTCCTCTTCTTTTATTGTTCTCTCTCCTTAAAAATGTTTTCTTTGCTTTTTCCTATATACTTTCCCACTCAGTAATTCCTTGCGTCTTAGTGGCTATATTGCCTTGGTTGTTCTTAAATGATTAAAAGAAATATTTCTTATTAATTTAAACGTTATATTTTAATGGATGCACGTGTTTGAGTAGATGCCCTGTTTCTTTATTTTCTTTTTTTTTTTTTTTCATTTCAACAGACTGCACGAGATTAATGTAGTTTAAAAATCCAAAGTTCATTCTTTTCCAAATTCTGATATTCTTCCGATTATTCATTGCTATTTCTGGTTTTCTTTTAAAGTTCGAAAAGTATTCTAGGCAAATGCCTGCACCTACTGCGATATTACAAAATATTTTATGAAATGACTTTACTGATAATCTGCTGCTGTTTAAACAGAAACTCAAGCACACAAACGAGCATATCGACAAACAGACAGACATAAAGATACGCTAGAACCAGATAGATAGATAGAGAGAGAGAGAAATATTGACAGAGACACATAGATATTGACAGCGATATATGGATTAATCGATCGATCGATCGATAGATAGATAGATAGATAGATAGATAGATAGATAGATAGATAGATAGATATCGGCTGAGAGAGAAAAAGAGAGAGCGAGAGAACAATATTAACATATATATATATATATATATATATATATATGTAT
>OZ010608.1:74671839-74674339 GCA_963932145.1 Acanthosepion lycidas | reverse complement strand
ATTTCTGCATCTAGTTGGTTGCATTTGTCTTTGTTTTTTAAGTACTTTGCAGCTTCAGTCGGTTTATTTTGGTTTACTTTTAATTCTATACCCATTTGAAACTCCATTTTGAACTTGTTGGCTTTCTTCATTACGGAATAAAGACGCTTACTACTTTCATGTACTTTGAGACAGATAATCATCCATCTTCTGTAGCTTCTAGATGTCTTTAAAGACAGATAGTTGCAGGTTTTTTAAAACAGTTCTAGTTGAACTAATCCTCTGCCTCCTTCGGATCTGGGCACATACAGACGATCAACATCAAGTGCGAACATTTCTCGTTTTGGCGTCTATTCGCTTAATCTCAGCTATGATCCAGTTAAGGATCTTAAAAGTGTATTGAATCACACAGACAGCAGTTTGGGCTAACATAATTTTTCGGTATATGTGTTTGGTAATTTCTAGTTAGGAATCATTAGTTCTGAGCAGCAAGAATAAAAACTTAGGTTTCAGCTTTTAAACCTGTATTATGTAGCGACTGCTGGGTACGGTGTTTGTCTACATCAGCTTGTCTGTTACGGGCAGAGTATTGACCGTGAAGTGATTTATCTTGCCATCATTTATCTATCTTGGCGGTTGCATTTGCTTTCTTTCTTTTTTAAGTACTTTGCTACTTCAGTCGTTTTATTTTGCTTTACTTATATTTCTACACCCATTTGAAACTCCATCTTGAATTTGTTAGTTTCCTTTATTACTTAACAAAGTAGCTGAGTACTTTCATGTAGTTCGACGCAGATCCTAATCCAGCCTTCTGTAGCTTCCAGATATCTTTGAAGGGAAAATGTTTTAGTTTTGTCAGACGCTTCTAGTTGAACTAATTCTCTTCCTCCTTCGGATCTGGGCACATAGAGACGATCAACATCAGCTTTGGGATGATACATGTGGTTGCAAGTGAGAAACTTTCTAGTTTTGGCGTCTATTCGCTTAATGTCAGTTATGTTCCAATTTAGGATGTTAAAACTGTATTGCATCACGTGGACAGCCAAGGTGATTATGGCTGATATTCTGTTTTTGAATTCAGCTCGGTATTTAGTACCAGACGCACACACCTGTAGTACGCCTTTCTTACCTTCTCCTTCATTTGGGTATGCTGTATTCTCTAATCCTTAGGTACCTATAGAGTTCATTTTGTTCCAGTACCCTAATCCTAATGCCAAAATTTAAATCTAAATTTATACAGAGTGTTTCTGTAATTCTCCCCTTTTTAAATGTTATTTCTGTTACTTATTATTATTATTTCTTTTTATTTCGTTTCTTCAGATAAATTTCCACCATGACGGGCTTGGGATATTTTACATACCCTCCTCCTCCTCCCTCCACCACCTCCCCCTCTTTCATTTGTGAATGCTGTATTCAATCTCATTCTCTAATTCTTAGGTAATTATAGACATCATCCTGTTCCAGTTCCCAAGATTTTGTGACAAAATCTAAATTTTTATAATTATTATAATTAAAAATTAGTGTTATCACTATAATTATTAGAAGTAGTAGTAGTATTTTCTTATATATATATATTCATATATATATATATATATATATATATATATATATAATGATCAAACACTAATCATTCATGGTTATAAATTATTACTTTGGAAAGCGTAATATTAGAGTTTGAGACATTTATATTATATTCTTGATCTGTCCTGGACATTGAGCTCTACTTGGATTCTATATTCTTGGAAATTTATATATATATATATATATAAATATATATATAATGGACTCTCCCGTCAGTTTCCACGTGTGTGGATATGAGAGCTTAATGGATCCAGTTATGAAATTTAGTACGATAATCTTAAGTGGCACTTAAGACCCGCTAGTGATTTACAAAGGAGGCTGCATATCGAGCAAGATTGAGAATTGTGGGATTAGATCACTGTTAGATTGGCGGACCTTTTAGATCGTGCTCTCGCTTCTTCAAGATGGTGCAAACAAGCAGACTGAAAACTGCTAAGTTACCTAAAACATGTAGATCTCCATTCTACCCGCTTCAAGGCTACGCTCGAGGGTGTTATGAGGTATATTAATCACTGACAAGTTGCTCTTGAGCTTGTCTTTGTATCTTTGTTATATTGACCACTAATATTACATACACACACACACACACACACACACACACACATATATATATATATATATATATATATATATATATATATATATATATATATATATATATATATATATATATATATAAATTTTGGATTATCCAAGTTTTTAATTATGCGATTGTTTCCGACAAATCTTTTTGTACGATAACAATTTTTATAACTTGGAAATAAATTTGGGAATAATCCAAATTAATTGCGACATCCAACGAAAGTCGCCCATGAAATAAAAATAATTGTTTGTACGGAAAGTAAGGACCTACGCACATCAAACTGTCTTTAAATTAAAGGGTGGCAGAAGAATTATCGCCGAACTATTAAAAGGTAAGCTTAAATATTAATGCAATACT
>OZ010608.1:74649339-74656839 GCA_963932145.1 Acanthosepion lycidas | reverse complement strand
ATATTTAAAAAGTTAAGTGATCTTTTTATATAATATTAAGGCTCTTTTTAATATTATTTTAATATTGAGCACTATATATAAAAATATACGCTGTTTCTTAAATTTCATATATATATATATATATATATATATATATATATATATATATATATATGTATATATATATATATGTATGTGTGTGTTCATATATATGAATATGTATTTCATTATCCATTTGTGTATGCACATGTTTCTTACAAACTTTGCGTGTGTGATTCTATTCCCTTGTTCACGGCAAACGTTGTGTGAGTGCCATTATATAAGCATCATATATATATATATATATATATATATATATATATATATATATATATATATATATATATATGTCTAAACACGGTAACACGTGACGTGGAAAAAACTATAAACAACGCGTTTCGCTAGTGAAGGCTTCTTTACTTGAGAATGAAAAACAAGAATGTCTTAGACAATAATGAAACTTCATTATCAGATCCGTAAATCAAATACTAAAACGGTTTTTGATTTGTTTTATATATATATATATATATATATATATATATATATATATATATATATATATATATATATTCTAAACGCAACTTAGACGTGGCACAAGAGCGAAATTATGAGGTACCCAGTGAGGTTCGAACAAACTACCCAGTCGTAACTGATCTAGAAAGTAAATCCTTCTATCCATTACACCATTCGAGGTGCTCCTATCTCTCTCTCTCTCTCTCTCTCTCTCTCTCTCTCTCTCTCTCTCTCTCTCTCTCTCTCTATCTATCTGTCTATCTATCTATCTATATATATATATATATATATATATATATATAGGGATTGGAGAGCCGCCCTAGTAAACGTATATTCTTGAATACGAGTTGCAGCTATACTATACTATACTTTATATATATATATATATATATATATATATATATATATATATATATATATATATGTATGTATGTATGTATGTATGTATGTGTGATTATAAACACAAATGCGCCTGAGCAAGCGTCTGCAATAGAGATTGTCAAGCCGGTCTAGTAGACGGGTGCGCTTGAATACGAATGGAAATATATATATATATATATATATATATATATATATATATATATATATATATATGTGTGTGTGTGTGTGTGTGTGTGTTAAACAATAATAAATGGCTTGTATAATAATATTGTCTTGTTTTATCATTCAAATTAATTTTCGCCCAGCATGGGCATCATCAGGAGAATAAATCCCTGCTCCTACTAGTGATATATATATATATATATATATATATATATATATATATATATATATATATATTCATATATATTCAATAAATACAAAATATACAAGCCGGTTTCTAGTTTAGCATGAACCTCAGTCTCCTGATAAGGAAAATGTCGCCATTTTCATCGGCCTGGCAAGTAAGAAAAAGATTATTCACGTAAACAAAATTTGCCAAAATGAAAATTATTGACAAAGATTTGTTGCCGCTAATATTTGCATTCAGTTTCTTTCTTTCTTTCTTTCTTTCTTTCTTTCTTTCTTTCTTCATTTCTGTCTTTCTTTCATTCTATCTTTGTTTGTCTTCAATTTTTGTAATTCGTTCTTTCTTTTTTCTCTCTTTTCTTTTTTCTTTCTTTCCACCTTTCTTTCTTTTCTGTCTTTCTGTCTTACTTTCTATCTGCTTTTCTTTTTCTGTCTTTCTTTTTCCATTCTTTCTCTTTTGTCTTTCATTGTCTCTTTCTTTCTGTCTTTCTTTTTCTCTTTCATTCTTTTTTTCTGTCGTTTCTGTCTTTCTTTTTGTCTTTTTTCTTTTCTAACTTTCTCCCTTTCTTTCTTTCCTTCTTTCTTTCTTTCCACCTTTCTTTCTTCTTTCTTTCTTTCAATCTTTTTCCTGGCTACTTTTCTGTCTTTCTTTCTCCCATTCTTATTTTTTCTTTCTTTCTTTCTTTCTTTCTTTTTTCTTCCTGTCTTTCTATTTGCCTTTTCTTATTTCTTTTTCGCTTTCTTTCTTTCTTTTTTCTCTCGTTCCTTCTGTCTTTCTTTCTTTTACTATTTTTCTTTCTTTCTTTTTCTTTCATTTTTTCTTTCTTTCTTTCTTTCTTTCTTCCTTCCTTTCTTAGTACTCCTTTCTTTCTTCGTCTGTTCATATCTCCCTATCTGTCTGCCTTTCTCCGACATTCATTTTATTTCATTCTATCTATCTATCTATCTATCTATCTATCTATCTATCTATCTATCTTCTTTCTCTTATCTATCTATCTATCTATCTATCTATCTATCTATCTATCTTCTTTCTCTTATCTATCTATCTATCTATCTATCTATCTATCTATCTATCTATCTATCTATCCCTGTCTATCGAAATATACAGGGCGTCCCACTAATAAGTTCAAATATAATATAATGAAAACATATTAATTCTATATTTTCCTATATAAATAAACTAAAAGAAAATTAACTAATATATACATTTTTTTTAACTATTTTTAGTTCAACGCGGGGTGATCGTTCTTTTTAAAGTAGAACATTCAACTGTTCGGGACTGAAGAAATGCCAAGAAATTTTGCCAGAGTTTTCCCTTGGAACACCACATCTAACATTTATGTTTCGTTCTGTTTTAAACGACTAAAATTCTATCTTTCGTTTTGTTTAAAATAAATAGAACAAAAATCCCAACAATTAAATAACCTGTACCCAAATTTCTTTTCTTTTTTTATTGTTAGGCCACACTGTATATATATATATATATATATATATATATATATATATATATATATATATATATATATATATATATATATATATATATATCTGTGTGTGTGTGTATGTATTTATAAATAAGTCATTTTCTTCATATCTATCTGTTTCAATCGACACATATATTTATAGATAAATGAGTTTCCTCATATTTATCCCAATCTAAACATACATATATATATAGATACCTCAGCTTCTTTATATCTATCTGAATATATATATATATGTATGTATATATATATATATATATATAGATAGATAGATAGATAGATAGATACATAGATAGATAACTCTTTCTTTTCAAATCTATCTGTTAGACTATACACATATATATATTTATAGATAAATCATTCTTTTCATAAATGTTTGAATCTGTATATGCATATAGAACTGAATCTAAACACACATATATATATATATATATATATATATATGTATATATTGATGTTATTCTTTTCAGATATATCTATCTGAATCTAAATATATATATATATATTTATAGATAAATGAGTCTCCTCATAGCTATCTGAATCTAAATATATATATATATATACACACAAACATATATATATATATATATATATATATATATATAACTGAATGTAAACGCATATATATATCTAATGATAAGTCATTCTTTTCATATCTATCTGAAACTAAAAATATACATATTTATGGATAAGTCAGTCTCCTCTTAGCTATCGGAATCGAAAACGTATATATATATATAGATAAGTCATTCTCTTCAAAATCTAAATATATATACTTATATATAACTCAGTCTCTTTACATCTATCTGTATCTAATCATATATGCATATATATACATATATATAAATAGATAAGTTTTTCTTTTATTATCTATCTGAATCTACACGGATATATCCTTATAGATAAGTCCTCCTCTTCATATATATTGTTCTGCGCCGATTTGCATTTATATATATATATATAGATTTAAATGCAGTGATTTCTTCTATACGAATTACTGTGTGTGTGTGCGCGCGCGCACTCACTATTACCCTATATGTTTCATACGGATAACATTATGTAAACATTGTAAATTATAGCGGTGTGTACGTCAACTACTGCCGTGTATAAGCAAACATTCTTATGAATCTACATCTCTGTCAGTATGTCTTTTTAGTGCACATGTCACTATCTATCTATCTATCTATCTATCTATCTATCTATCTATATATATATATATATATATATATATATATATATATATATATAAGAAAGAGGTTGTAGTGGTTCCAACGAGAGAAAAGTATGTATATTAAAAAGAAGAGAAGAGAGGTGCCGTAAACGTTTTTGGTTGTATTATTTAGAAAAAAATATTATGCTTTGTTTTACATAATTTTACTACACGTGTTTCTGGTCTCATGACCGTCTTCAGGTAAAAGCGGAGATTTCCACATATTATTAAAAATAATTCATTTTTTCTTTTGTTTTTCAATGTTAAATATTCTCGATATGAGACATTTTCTGTGTTTGTAATCCGAATTTCTTTCTTGAATTGGCAATGAAGAGTTCTGCGCGAAGGGTCATAAAACAATTAAGGTTGGTCCAAGCGAAATGATGAATTACTTATCAGCATTTTATCTTTTAATGTTTTACTGACCCCTATGTGTTCTTGGATCTGTTTCTATTTTTGTGTGTTTCTCTCAGCATGCGTGTATATATGCGTACGTATATTCTCCCTCCATACATATACTGTTTTATTATGAGGAATTAGTAAACTCATTTGTACATATACACGCATACACATACATACGCACATACACACCATCCCACCACAAGAAATCAGTACATACACACACACATACACACACACATACACACACATACTTCCCAAGCTACATGGAACCAGTATACACACTCACACATACACATACATACACACACACACGCACCTACACACACACGTACTTCCTAAATTGTGTGGGGTTTGGGCGCGTGCTCGGGAATAGTTCCCCTGTTTTGTCAACATGCGTATCTATATATATATATATATATATATGTAAAGGTGTGCATACATATATATAACCTCGTGTCTCCCGTATTTGAGCATGTCTCCCGTATATCTTACTGGAATTCTCCGAATTTTTTATAACACTATTGGACTCTACTTTCGACAATAAAAATGTATAATTTCTCTCCAAGCTTAACATACGCTATCGCCCTAATCTAACTCACTTTTGACCATAAATATAGTAGCATACGTTAAAACTACATGTTTATCATTTTATATATATATATATATATATATATATATATATATATATATATATATATATATATATATATGTACATATTAAGGCATGTGTGGTTAATGACTACAGAACTTTTCCGTTTTATTTTATTTTTTCCTTGTTTTTCTCAAGTTTTTTTTTTACATTCGTTGAAATAAGACCCTTCTCCATGTTTTGCTGGGCGTTTTCGGTTATCGTCAACTGTCATCATAGCGTATGTTTTGATTTAAAAATTAGTTATTTATTAGTTTACTTTTATAGATAATATTCTGGCTATTAATTCGATATTGTTGGATGAATTCATTATTTCTAGGTTGGTGCAAAAATAATGACGTAATAATGTCGTTTTTTGACGTAACGTCAAAAAACGACATTATTACGTCATTATTTTTGCGCCAACCTAATAACAAGGATGGGGTTGGGTGTTTATTATTTGGAGAATTACTTATTAAATATGTTTCTGCCAGTATTTAATGCTGTTTTATTTATGTTAGGCTTTTGGTTTTTAATTAGGATGTCTTCAAGAATTTGTAATCGTTTTTTGCAATTTTTTTATATGGAGGATAAATAAAAAAGGAAAGGCAGCGTTCCCGCTAATATTAATTAATGACGGAATTTTTGAAAAAAAAATTCCGTTAATTCAAAATGAATAGAAGAATTTATATATCAGACGGACAGACAAACATAAAAAATATCATTTTTCAACCACACAAACACATGTTTATGCCTGTGTACATATAGGTTAAACTTCTCACACACACACGCACACACACACACACACACACACACTGCACTGTCACTCTCTCTCTCTCACACACACAAACACACACACACACACACACACACACACATATATATATATATATATATATATATATATTTAGCAGTTAATTTTGTTTATTATAAACGTTATATTTGCCGGGTGAACGTGTTTAATTTTAAACACGTTATATTTGGCTTTAAACACGTTATATTTGCCGGGTGTAAGTGTTTAATTTTAAGCACTTGTGCATCTGTCGTCCTATCGACCGAATATTTATTAAGAATGTGTTGTTAAAACAACGGAAAGTCCCTGGGTATGACAATTGGCCTTTGACCGGTAGGTTTTGAGGAAGTAGAAGCCACTTTTAAATTACTGTCGTTAATATTTGACAGCTACGCCCACCTCCCCGAGGGATGTAGGTGACACAAGGCCGAGTTTACAGTGGGCTCTCCGAGCTCGTAGGCCCGGCCAGAAATATTCCCTTAGAACCCGCATAAATGGGTACAGGGTCTGTCTAGCTCCCCGGACGAAACTGTCCTTCAGCAAAGTCTCGTCCGGGTTACGCTCTGCTCAAAACAGAGAGTCCGACAGTTGAACAGACTATGGCTGTTGCTTTTGTTCTTACGTTTACCCTGATTAACTTGTTGAAATATGACCCTTGACTATTTTGTTTTACCGAGCGCTTTCGGTTATCGTCAACCGTTATCATGGCCGTGTGTTTTCATTTAAAAATAAGTTACTTATTATTTTAGTTTTATAGATAATATTTTGGGTATTTACACAATGTGAGTGGATTAGTTCATTATTAAGGAGAGGGTTGGTATCTATTATTTAGAGTATTAGTTAGTAAATATGTTTAAGATGTTTCTGCAAGTATTAAATGCTATTTTATTTATGTTAGGCTTTTGGTTTTTACTTGTGATGGCTTCAAGTATTTGTAATCGTTTTTTGCATTTGTTTTTATAGAGTATTTTGTGGTTGTTAATTAAGATTTTTTTTAAATTTCCTTGATTTAGATATGTTACTAGTGGTGCAGTGTGTTGTTATAACATGATTTTTATGGTGCTGGTGTCATTAAGGTGATATGTGAGCCTATGAGAGCGAGTCGTGGTTAAGTGTCCTATATATGAGCTAGGGTTATTATTTAAGAAGCATTCTCACATAATACAAAATACACTACATACAATCATGAGGACATTTGATTGAAACAGAACGCGCTTGGCAAAACATCATGGAGCGGAGTTGTATTTCAACACCTTAGTGCCAAATATTAAAAAAAAAAACAAAAAAAACTTGCAGGAAAGCAAGAAAAAACAAAATAAAAGTTTATTAAATGCAAAAGTTCCATAGTTATAAACAACACATGCCATAATAATGGTATGCTGCCAAAGCATACATAATTTAAACTTTATGCATATATATATACATATATATATATATATATATATATATATATATATAGATAAATATATATATATATATATATATTGTTGGATAGATGTGAGTTTGTAACCCTGGGTTTCACGCCAGACAAATATATATATATATATATATATATATATATATATATATATATATATATGCAGGCAGAAAAAGACCATTTCACAAGATCATTAAAAATTTTGAAAGGATTGTGAGTTAATTTTATTTTCCTTTTATTAAGTCTTTCCGCCTTACGTTTTAATTATATTTTCAATAAATTTAATTTTAAACGAGCTCGGACTAT
>OZ010608.1:74614339-74631839 GCA_963932145.1 Acanthosepion lycidas | reverse complement strand
ATTGCCATGTTCACTACGTTTCAGCCTCTATATCACTGTGATGAGGGATTATGCTTACTAGCATTATTTAAATTATTCGGACTTTTATCCTCATCTTCATAATTTTACGGCCTTCTTCAGGTGATTGGAATTTTTCTTCAGTATCTGACTATATCTCTGAAATGAGGTCTTATAATTACTCCAAGTTTTGGTGTACCACTTCTGTGGCCTGTTATTGAACTCAGAAATCTTTGGGTCTAATCACTGAATCTAACCAAAGTCTTTATACAATTGGCCATGTATCCTTGAGAACCCACCCTGGAGAATTGTGTTAAAGAGAAATAACTGAGCCATCCGGAAGAGGAATGAAACATTTGAACTAGAACAATCTACCCGGAGTGGACCAAATAAAGGGCTCGGTTCGTAATGCCAAATGCCTGAAGAAGGCCGGTACTTACGAAACGTTGTGAATATGGCAGTGAAGAATCGGATAGCAGTCCGAATAATTTAATTAATGTAAGTAATGATGATACCTCTTCTCAGAGATATAGACAGATATTAAAGAAAAGTTCCAATCACCTGAAGAAGGTCGGAGCGTACGACGGCCGAAGCTTTGTGTATATGGCAATGAAGAAGAGGATAACAGTAAAAATAATGCAAGTAATCGATACAATGAGTTGTTCTGATTGTAGGGTTCGTATTTGTTATAATATTAAACGAATATTTATTTGCAATAAACCCTCGACAGTTTTTCGCTTGTTTGTTTGTTGAACCGCAACCCACTGAGTTTACTATCTCTATCTATAAAAGGCAGAATGTGTGTGTGTGTGTGTGTGTGTGTGTGTGTGTGTGTGTGTGTGTGTGTGTGTAACGAATGCACGTATTTTAACTAGCATGCTAGCATACAAAAAAATCGATAAATGCATTCGTCACAAGTGGGAAGAATTTAAATCTGCATGGCACTTTACTCCAATTGGCTCATTCCCTTGATAAACTCAGTCTTGATTCTGATTCCGCAGAACTGGGTTGGTGTGAAAAAGTATTTGTTGTTAACATTTTTTTTTACTCTAATTCAGATTTTTGTTTACCAGTCAAGTTTGCTCTTCAAAAATGTAAATGCAATATCAATCGTCATCTTCTGTCTTTAATTATTGTTGTCGCTGCTTAATAATATGTTCGTTTTCTGTCTATATTTCTGAGATGAAGTATTATGTAGCTATTTACATTATTCGGACTATTGTCCTCATCTTTGTTGCCATATTTATCACAACGTTTCGGCCTTTCATTATCTGTTTATATTTCTGAGATGAGGTATTATGTACACTATTTACATTATTCGGACTATTGTCCTCATCTTTGTTGCCATATTTATTACAGCGTTTCGGCCTTCCAGTATCAATCTATATTTCCGAGATGAGGTATTATGTACACTATTTACATTATTCGGACTATTGTACTCATCTTTGTTGGAATATTTATTATAACGTTTCGGCCTTTCAGTATCTGTCTATATATGAGATAAGGTATTATGTACACTATTTGCATTATTCGGACTATTGTCCTCATCTTTGTTGCCATATTTATTACAACGTTTCGGCCTTTCAGTATCTGTCTATATATGAGATAAGCTTTTATGTACACTATTTGCATTATTCGGACTATTGTCCTCATCTTTGTTGCTATATTTATTACAACGTTTCGGCCTTTCAATATCTGTCTATATTTCTGAGATGAGGTATTATGTACATTATTTACATTATTTGGACTATTGCCCTCATCTTTATCGCCATATTTGTTAAAACATCCCGGCCTTTCAGTATCTGTCTATATTTCTGAGATGAGGTATTATGTACACTATTTACATTATTCGGACTATTGTCCTCATCTTTGTCGCCATATTTATTACAACATTACAACCTGACATCCATGAAACATGGCACGTGCAACTAGAAAAGTGTGGCCCAGTGAGCGAAATGAAGGGTTCAGTTCGACGTTCCAGCCACCTGAAGAAGGCCGGAAGCGTTCAACGGCCGAAACGTTTAATAAATATGGCGACAAAGATGAGGACAATAGTCCGAATAATGTAAATAATGTCACTCTCAATTATGAAATATTTAACTGTGGTAATATCCTTTATTATTAATTGCTATACTTTGATTGTTATGAATTATTAAATTTGTTTATTTAAATTGCAAAAAAGAAAAGAAATTAAACAAATTAAATTATTTTTCTTAACTAAGTAAAAAAACTAATAAATAAAACCAATTATGCCTAACACACATTATAAAAAAAATTACACACTATAAAGTAAGGGGAATAAATAGCAAAATTAAAAATATTTAGTGAAATAGGAAAAAAAAACACTTTGAAACGAGTTATCTTTGAACCCTAATATTACTTACGATGCACCATACTAGACAAAATATAACATTTTGACACACCAAAATATATCTTTAATTATGGTAAAAACTTTCGGGAGTACAATTTGTATTAAGTTTTCGCTTAGTAAATATAGTCTTCAATTAATAACTTGATAACCTACCTTGTACTCTATTTGGAAGAATTTTAAAACATTTTTTAAACTTAAAGAAATGTGAAAACAGTTTTTTATAAATTAAAGAAAATTCAAACAATTCTTGTAAAAATTAATTATTCATCATTTTTTTTTCTTCAGACAATAATGTCCTTAATATATATTATTCATAAAAGGAAATAAAAGCCTATCTAATTACATAATTAGATACTTTTATTGCAGTTGCTATTTTACGATTTGGTGCAGATTTCTAATAAGTTGGGAGTAGTTGTGAAAAAAAACAATGATTTACATTCTCCAAGGAATCTTATGAGTAATATAAAACAATTTGCAAACTGTTTGAAATTCTAGAACATTTCATAAAATTAAGTTATGGTAATAGATGTAAAAGATATTTTTACCAAGATTTTCTAAAAATAAAAATTTCAAAGTTAAATTCATTCATTGAGTCCTGAAAGTTTCATTAAAATTAAAAATTATTTGTTTTTTGCAAGAATTTCCAAAATAATGTGGAAAAAATGTCTATTATCACAAATCTTACTTACAAAGTTGACAAAAACTGAGATTTTTAGCCAACTTTAGAACGTCTTAGAAAGGAGGAAAAAATTTTAAAGAAATAATTACAAAAGATTTTTGTTCTTTCCTCTTAATAATAATATTAAAAATTTGAGGGTATAACTTTGTTTTTATTAAGTTTTGGCCTTTTATCATCATGCTTTACTGTTTTTTATAGCGAATTATTGGAGGTACCTATCATATAGTGATTTTACTATGGTTATATTTTTTGAATTATATTCTTGGGATCAATTGAATTTCTCTTAGAAACTGGAAAATATAAAGTGGATGAGAAGTTTGAAAAAGTTCTTTCAAGTTTGTCAGAATTTTAAGGGGATTAAATTAAAATGGCTGAAGTTTGTCGGTATGTTTTTGTATGGCAGTATAAGAGTGAGGAGAACACAGAGAGAAGGTGACGAAGAGGAGGAAAGAAAAGTTAAAGTGAGGGAGGGAGAGAAAGAGTGAGATACTGTGAGTGAGAGAAAAAGAGAAAGAAATGAACGGGCAGAAATCGACTAGTGAAAGAAAGAATGAAAGAATGAAAGAAAGAAAGAAAGAAAGAAAGAAAGAAAGCGACTATGTGAAAATCAAGAAATAAAAGAAGAAATAATCAAACAAAATAATAAAAAGGAAAATCGACATGCAAAAGAAAAAAGAAAGAAAAGAAGAATGAATGAAAGAAAGAAAGATTGAAAGAATGAAAGAAAGAATGAAAGAAAGAAAGAATGAATGAATGAATGCGTGAAAGAATGAAAGGCAGAAAGAATGAGAGAAAGAAAAAAAATTAATGAATAAATGAAAGAATGAATGAAAGAATGAATGAATGAATGAAAGTGTGAATTAATGAAAGAAAGAAAGAATGAATGAATGAAAAAAATGAATGAAAGGCTGAAAGAAAGAAAGAAAGAATGAAAGAAAGAAAGAATGATTGAATGAATGAACGGACGAATGAATGAATGAATGAAAGTGAATTAATGAAAGAAAGAATGAATGAAAAAAATATGAATGAAAGGCTGAAAGAAAGAAAGAATGAATGAAAGAAAGAATGAAAAGATAAGAAGTAGTATAAATCAACAAATAAAAGAAAAAGAAAAATATGAGAGAACAAACGTGAGAATTGACTTGTAAAAGAAAAAAGAGAGAAAAAAGAAAGATTGTGTTTAAAATTGAGAGGGTAACATCAAGTCGAAGCTGTGATAGAGTGGGTGTGTGTGTGTGTGGGGGGGTAAGGGATCAAAAGTGACGTCGGCAAAAGAGTGTTCCATCAAACGATTGCAAAACTGGCCTCACCCCCCCCCACGCCGCACAATAACCAAATCCTAACCCCATCCGCATTTTTCTTGCTCTTGTTGTCACTCCCGTCCGTCGGGCACCACCCTTTTTCCAAGCCATTCGTCCGTGTGAAGTGTGTCATAGGATATGTAGAATACCGGCATTATTTCTTCTTCTTCTTCTTCCTCTTGCAATCACTTTCTTTATTTCTATAGCCCCCTCTTTGCAATCTTGTCAGCTTTTTCTCTTCCTCCTCTTCTTCATAATCACCATCTTGGCCTTCTTATCTTTCCCCGTCTTCTTCTGCTTCTCCGGCTTCTTAATCATCATTACCTTCTTCTTCAGCATCTTCTTCCAATTCATCAGCATCATCAGCATCATCACCATCATCTTCCTCAACATCATCATCATCCTCACCGTCACCATCTCCATCATCATCATCATTATCATCATCGTCACCATCTTCGTCATCATCTTCGTTGTTATCATAATCATCATCATTATCACCATTGTCATCTTCATCATCATCATCATCATCACCAACTTCGTCATCATCATCGTCATCATCATCATCAACATCATCATTATCACAATCGTCATCTTCATCATCATCATCATCACCAACTTCGTCATCATCATCGTCATCATCATCATCATCATCATCATTATCACCATCGTCATCTTCATAATCATCATCGTCACCAACTTCGTCATCATCATCGTCATTATCATCATCACCATCGTCATCTTCATCGTCATCTTCATCATCATCATCATCATCATCACCAACTTCGTCATCATCATCGTCATCATCATCGTCATCATCATTATCACCATCGTCATCTTCATCGTAATCATCATCATCATCATCATCATTATCACCATCGTCATCATCATCATCATCATCATAATCAACAACTTCGTCATCATCATTGTCATCATCATCAACATCATCATTATCACCATCGTCATCATCATCATCATCACCATCACCAACTTCGTCATCATCATCGTAATCATCATCATCAACATGATCATTATTACCATCGTCATCTTCAACATCATCATCATCATCATTATCACCATCGTCATCTTCATCATCATCATCATCATCATAATCGTTATCACCATCATCATCTTCATCATCATAATTATCACCATCGTCATCTTCACCATCATCATCATCATCATCACCAACTTCGTCATCATCATCGTCATTATCATCATCATCATCATCATTATCACCATGGTCATCATCATCATCATCATCATCAACAACTTCGTCATCATCATCGTCATCATCATTATCATCATCATCAACATCAACATCATCATTATCACATCGTCAGCTTCATCATCATCATCATATCATCTTAATCATCATCATTATCGTCATCATCATTATGTTCGTCATCATCATCATCATCGTCTTCATCATCTTCATCGTCATCATCATCATAATCTTCGTCAGCATCATCATTTTCAACATCATCATCATCATCTTCATCATTATTTTCTTTATCATCATCATCCTCATCATTATTATCATCATAATAATCTTTTCTTCTTCTTCTTCTTCTGATTATTATTATTATTATTATTCACCTTCTCAACCTGAGATCTTGAATTATGGTTCTCCATCAAATCGTACGACCTGTAACGGAGAGCATCTTTCATAGAATATTTGCAGATTGCCAACCAACGTAAAAGTTTGAAATGATAGGTCACTGGGCTTTATTGCGATTTTCCTAATGAAGTCTCTAGTTTCAGTTTTGCCTGAACGCCCTACATTTTGGCAAACTCACTCCGGAGGTCAGTGGACCTTTTAAGCTTTTTTTTTTATTTCTTTGACCGTCATATTATGGTCACCAGGAACAGTCACAACCATGTACTTTTTTTCAACAATGGCGATGTTTGATTTGATGACCTCAATGCTGCTGTATAGATGTTGAAATCCCAAAAGATTCTTATTATCTTCTTTGACTTGTCTGCGGTATGGTGACAGGTTTTAATAAAGCTATTAACATTATTATTATTTTTCTTGTATGTTCATTTCCCTCTGTGTCCCATCTAGGCCAGATATGGCTTAATGACATTTACCGCTGAGCAATTGTTTAAAAAAAAAAAACCTGTCTATACTTCTGAGATGAGGTATTATGTACACTATTTACATTATTCGGACTACTGTCCTCATGTTTGTCACCATGTTTATTACAGCGTTTCGGCCGTTGTACGCTCCGGCCTTCTTCAGGTGGTTTGAATGTCGAACTGAACCCTTCATTTCGCTCACTGGGGTAGACTGTTCTAGTTCCACATGCCATGTTTAATGTATGTCAGTTATCTCCTGTTAATTCTCCTCTCCAAATTCTCCACTGTCTTAACCGGGTATTAGACACACTCTTTGGGTCCTGTCACTGGATCTAACCAAGGCCTTTATCCACTGTGCCCTTGAGAACCTAAGAAAAAATCTAAGATTAAACACATTTTACATACATAAAGTTCTTTGTAATGTGGGATCTGTACTTGTGGGTACAATTCATGGCATTTCTTAAAAGCATCGGGTACCAGGAATCCATTGAATGAGTCAGTTGCAAGATTTTCCAATCAATTCGAAACCTCCAGCTACAATTGGAATTATTCATGCCCGCATGTGTCTTTTTTGAGGTTTTCATTTCGAGATCATTGTATTTTGAATAACTTCAGAGATAGCTTACAATCTACAGTGACTGCCTTGTCTATAAGAAAGCACGTTCTGTTTTTATGATGTCTGGGCGATTCCCTTTGATTGTTCTGTGTGTGTGTGTGTATGTGTCTTGTAAAGTCCCATAAAATTGTTATTGCTACTATCTCTGTAACCGGGTCTGACAGTTTCTTGCAGCGACCTTCTGGTAAAAATTGAAGATTTTCCAGTGCAGATATTGGCACAGTCTATCATTTAGGGTTTTAAATTCAGTGAGTGCTAACACCGTGCAACCTGATGCATGATGGTCAACTGTATCTGGAAATTTATCACAGCATTTGCAGTCTTTCAATATGTGTGCTTGGTAATTTCTAGTTAGCAAGCGTTGGTCCTGTACTGCAAGAATAAAATCTTAGGTTTCAACTTTTAATCCTACATTACGTAAACATACTACATCAGCTTGTTTGGTAAGGGCAGAGTATTGACCATGAAGAGGTTTATCTAGTCATCATTTCTGCATTTGGTCAATAGCATTTGCTTTTTTTACGTTCTTTGCAGCTGTAGTTTTGACACTTCTTTACACACTTTTGAATGTGTTGGCTTCATTCATTGCTGAATAAAGATTCTTAGTTCTTTCAAGTTCTTTGACATCTACAATCTTCTGTAGTTTCCAGGAATCTTTGAAGACTGAGTGTTGTTGTTGTTTTTAAGACAGTTCTAGTTGAACTAATCCTCTGCCTCTTCCGGATCTGGACACAGAGAGACGATCAACATAAGCCTTAGGATAATGCATTCGGTGGCAACTGAGAAGCGTTTACGTTTTGACGTCCGTTCGCCTACTGCTAGCTATGGTCCAGTTAAGGATGTTTAAAATGTATTGTACCAGAGGAACAGCCAACGCTCTTCTTCTTCTTCTTCTTATTATTATTATTAGTGTTATTATTATTATTAGTAGTAGTAGTAAGTAAGTAAGTAAAAGCGAATGACTGTAACTGTCATCGTAGAAGTGGTGATAGTGTTCGACTTGACAATTCTTCTTCTAATCATTATTATTATTATTAAGTAAAGAGAGGAAAGTAGAAAGACTGTACTTTCATTGTAGTAGTGGTGATGATATTAGACCTGCCATTATTATTATAATTATAATAATTATTATTATTATTATTATTATTATTATTATTATTATTATTATTATTAAGTAAAGAGAGGAAAGGAGAAAGACTGTACTCTCATCGTAGTAGTGATGGTGTTAGATCAGCCATTATTATTATTATTATTATTATTATTATTATTATTATTATTAGCAAGGCCTCTGATCGGGAGATCGGAGGTTTTGAGGAGCGTGAAACCACGTCTTAATTGCTAGTCCTGTGTATGACTATAAACTACATCCGGCAGCAAGGCCTCTGATTGGGAAATTGGAGGTTTTGAGGAGAGTGGAACCACCTCTTAATTGCTAGTCCTGGGTATGACTATAAACCACATCCAGCAGCAAGGCCTCTGATCGAGAGATTGGACGTTTTGAGGAGGGTGGAACTACCTCTTAATTGCTAGTCATGGGTATGACAATAAACTACATCCGGCAGTAAGGCCTCTGATTGGGAGATTGGCGGTTTTGAGGAGCGTCGAACCACCTCTTAATTGCTACTCCTGGGTATGACTATAAACTACATCCAGCAGAAGGCCTCTGATCGGGCGATTGGAGCTTTCAGAAGCGTGGAACCACCTCTTAACTGCTAGTCCTGGATATGACTATAGACTACATCCGGCAGCAAGGCCTCTGATCAGGAGATTGGAGGCTTTGAGAAGCGAGGAACGACCTCTTAACTGCTAGTCCTGGGTATGACTATAAACTACATCCGGCATCAAGGTCTCTGATCAGGAGATTCGAGGTTTTGAGGAGCGTGGGATCACATCTTAATTGCTAGTCCTGTGTATGATTATAAACTACATCAGGCAGCAAGGTCTCTCATTTGTTATAAAAGAAAATCCTTATATTTGATTTGATAAATTACATCACAGTACGAAACTCGTCGTCTAAAATTGTTCGTTTAAATATATATTTTAAGTCACTATTTACATTATTCGGACTATTGTCCTCATCTTTGTTGTCATTTATATCGCAACGTTTCGGCCGATGTACGCTCCGGCCTTCTTCAGGTGATTAGAATGTCGAATTGAACCCATTATTTCACTCGCTGGATTTGTGAGTTCAATAAATGGTTAAGGCAGTGGAGAACTTTCAGAAGGAAATTAACAGGAGATAACTGATAACTGACATTCATTAGACATGGCACGTGGAACTAGAACAGCGCGCGAAATAAAGGATTCAGTTCGACATTTCATCCACCTGAAGGAGGCCGGAGCGTACATCGGCCGAAACGTTGTGATAAAAATGGCAACAAAGATAATCGAAGCGTTATTAATAATAATAATAATAATAATAATAATAATAATAATAATAATAATAATAAAAACACTCAGTAATATTAACTTTGAACATGGACATAATGTCTTGACCTTATTTTGAAAAATGAAAACATGTTATATAACATACATACAACAAACTATTTCTTATTTAACAGTTAAAATATTTAATCCTTGAAAATGGCTAAATGTATAGCCGAAAGCGTTCGGATAAAAAGAACATTCGGACAGTTTTTATATAATTTATCATCCGAAAAAACAAAATTATTAGATGGCATGTGAAATTGTATAAAATCTAAATAAAAGCACCTTGTCTGTCGTATTCAATGAAATGTGCATATATATATATATATATATATATATATATATATATATATATATATATATATATATATATATATATATATATATATATTTATATATACATATATATATATATATATATATATACATATATATATATATATATATATATATATATATATATATATATATATAATCAGGCTAGGAAGGATCAAAACAGACAAAATAAGGATGAAAATGGTTAACAGCACGTCAGATCAAATGATGCTTCCCATTAAGGGTTACAGGTTCGTTTCCTGCCAGAGAAGAACATATTTTCCGCGAGAGCAGTTACTTAAATGAATTATATCTATAAAAACAACGTATAAACGGAATATATATATATATATATATATATATATATATATATATATATATATATATATATATATATATATATATATATATATATATATATATATATTCCGTTTATACATCATTTTTAAATGTATGTATATATATAGATATATATACACGCAATTTTTATATATATTATATATGCGGTCAATATCAGTGATAGAGCTAACATATATATATATTATGATGAAGATTAAGTTTGACAATTATTTTAATATATTTACCGTTTATATAATATAGATGTAATTTATTTAAGTAAATTCACTGTTTTTTTTTCTTAAACAGTATTAATGACATTTACGGCCGGGACGTTCGAGAAATTTCCTAGAAAATATGCGCTTCTCCAACCAGAATTGAACCTGTAACGATTAATTGGAATTGTCAATTGATCTGATGTGATGTTAAGCACTCACCTACAATTTCTGATGCGTCTTTGTGGTTAAATGGTAAAAAGCACTCCAGATCAAATGATCGTTCTCATTAAGGGTTACAGGTTCGATTCCTGTCGGAGAAGCACACATTTTCCACGTATGCAGCTACTAAAATAAATTATATCTATAAAAATGTAAACGAAATAAACACACAGACACACACACATATATATATATATATATATATATATATATATATATATATATATATATATATATATATATATATATATATATATATATATATATATATATATATATATATATATATATGTGCACATTTCATTGAGTGTGACAGACAAGGTCTTTGAAAGAAGGATTGCTGCCTAAATACACATATATATATACATTTGTGTAATTAGGCAGTAATCCTTCGATCATGTTAAATGAGAAATAGTTTGTGGAAAAATTAGAACATGCATACAACAAACTATTTCTTATTTAACAGTTAAAATATTTAATCCTTGAAAATAGGTAAATGTATAGCCGAAAGCGCTCGGAGAAAAAGAACATCAGTTTTTATATAATTTATCATTCGAAAAGGAAAAGTTATTACATCGCAAATTGTATAGAAAACTAAATAAAACCACCTTGTCTGTCGTATTCAATGAAAAGTACATATATATATATATATATATATATATATATATAATCAGCATAGGAACGATCAAAACAGACAAAATGAGGATGAAAATGGTTAAAAGCACGTCAGATCAAATGAAGCTTCCCATTAATTTAATATCTGAAAAGAAAAAAAAATTTAGATCGCATGAGAAATTTTATAAAATCTAAATATAAGCACCTTGTCTGTCGTTTTCAATGAAATGTGCATGAAAGAAGGATTGCTGCCTAAACACACACACACACACATACACACACACATACACACACACACACACATCTATATATCTATCTATCTATCTATCTATCTCTCTATATATGTAATACTAAAAAGAAAAATAGTAGGCCAATACTTGGATATTTTTTTTGAAATTGCTCAATACACAATTCAGAAAAAAGGAATTTGTACAGTTGCTAATAAAGATTAGGGAAATGAACACGCAACGCACTAACCGTGTTTCGACATTACGGTTCTCGTCAGGCCAGTTACTTGTGAGGGGTAAATCTGTAACAGCATTTATACGCGCTTAAATAAACCGTAATAGACCGTAAGATCAACACCCGGGTAGTGCGTTGCGCGTGGATTTTTCCTAATCTTATATTTTATTGATCTCCCAATCTATCTATCGATCTATGTATCATTAAGAAAAAAAGATTTATATTAGGTTGGTGCAAAAATAATATCGTTTTTTCACGTATTTTTTAACGTTAAAAATGATATTATTTTTGCACCAACCTAATATATATTCATGTCTACATGCCGAAATCACGTAGACTATATATATATATATATATATATATATATATATATATATATATAGATAGATAGATAGATAGATAGATATAGATATTCATAAAAATAAATTATAACCGAAATAAATATTTAAAGATTTCTTCTTTATTATTATTATTAAACTGGTTATATATATATATATATATATATATATATATGTGTCTGTGTGTGTGTGTGTGTGTGTGTGTGAAAAGTGTGTGTATATGTGTCTGCGTACTTCATTGACCGTGTGAACATACATCGATGTTTGCGTTAGTACGATGACACCACGGCGACGTTTCCCCCACCACTCCCATAATAACACCAATACACGCAATCTGCATAAACCCAAAATTTAAAAAAAAATTAATCAGTTTGTCTGACGATCGCAAAAGGGTGAAACCCAGTGTCACAAACTCACATCAATCCAACCATATATATATATATATATATATATATATATATATATATATATATATATATATATATATATAATTTATTTATTATAAGTAAGTGCATATATATTCAAACAAATATTTTTGAATACATGGTGTCCATAAAGTTCGTATGCACTATAAAAAAATTTTGTATTTGCGATAGAAATAATTTGTAAAAAGGATTAGACAGAAGTAAATCTATATATTTTTAAGGTTTTATTGGATTCTTAAGTTTTCACATGTCCTCCATCATTAGCAATACAAAGGGTAATACGATTTTGCAGTTCACGATAGAAAGATAGATGGACAGATAAATATATGTATGTAGGAATCTCTCGATTACTGCGGCTAATGTGTACATTCAAAGGTACGCAATAACCGAAAATACATTAATCAAATCTAATAATGTGTGGGATGCCCTTATATTTGCTCTACTCTGTATTGAGCACTCTTTTAATAATAATATTTTGGGTTATTGGAATTTATTACGTTTACACCAATCCTATACTTGGATATATATATATATATATATATATATATATATATATATATATATATATATATGTTTGTGTGTGTGTGTGTGCGTGTGTATTTAGGTAGCATATTTTCATTAAGCATGTTTGGTTAAATAATTTAGACTTATGTCTATTCATTTTAGTTTTAATCTTTTGTGATGTTAACGAACACTCGTTGTCACTTTCGAAATGCTCGTTGTAGTAGAGACTTTGTAATCGCAGATACAACTAGTAACGGCGTTGAACAATCCTGGTCTCAGACGCCTTCGAATAACACTTGCACTAAAATTACTTATTCGTTAATACTCTATCAAATAGTAACCCGTGTAGTGATCTGAATAGATAAATAGTATAGTGAATAGAGTAGAGAATAGCGGTCCATATAGTAATAGAGGATAGAGTAGAAATTCTGATCAGTTAAACGCCGAGCTAATTCCTACATATGAACATTCTGCTATTGCCCCAAGTAGCTTTTATCTTATTAAAGGTAATTTTCTATGTTTTTTGTATATTTTAGTCTCAAATTTTTTAAATGTGTATTCTTTCTCTTGTATTAATCTTAATGTTAAAATACATAAATTAAATAAGTTATAACGATTCAAGGGTGTGTACATCATTTTATATATATCGGATTGCCGAAAAAGTACACTACAGTTTTATAGTTCATATAATTTTTTTTTCTTCGTGTATGCAATACTCCAATAAATAAATTTCTTAATGTGAACATTCTCTTCCAGTATGCAAAATAACGTATTTTAATATTCTTTTGTTGAACTTAGGTAACTAAGCACATTTCGTGTTTGAATGGATATATTGTTTTCAAATAAATTCATTTCGCTTTTACCTTGATAAAGTGTGTCATTGACTGACAACGTGTATTCGTTCGCATCACAAAAGTTGCAACGAATGTTCGTTGTCACTTTCGTAATGCTCGTTGTAGTCTTTCGTAATGCTCGTTGGAGTCTTTGTAATCGCAGATATTAATAGCAGATATTACTATAGAAGACCGTTGAACAATGCTGGTGTCAAACGCCTTCGAATATACTAATAGTACTTGCTCGATAATACTCGCTTGAATAGTAACCACCGTATAGTCTTTTTCCTATCTATCACACCTAGTAACAGAACAGTCTATATCTTACGCCTACGCACGGAAAACTTCAACCAATTAAAACCGTACTAGACGAACCAACAAATCTCATTGGTCAACGACACTATATTCTGAAAGTTTCACGTGCAAAACGAAATTGCGCCAAAACTTAAGTGAGCCCATTTCGGACTTTCAGAACTTATAAAAGAAGACGCCGACTGACCCAAGCAGTCAGTGACGAACACCCACAGAGAAATTGCCAACATACTCCACGACACTCGAAATCACGATTTTACCGCGCAAAGGTACATCAACGCTGACTCACTCACAATTAAAACTCAACCAACTCTGTGGAGATCGATTCTCAAACATTGCTTATCTAAAGTGAATTATATTCACTACCTATTAAGTACACATCAATGTGCGAACGACCTTAAAAACATTACAGTCAAGAGTAGATCACTCCTTAAAAACTCCTTCTAAAAAGACACTAAATATTGACAATTCTAATAGCAACACAAATCTAAAACGGACTGCAAATGAACGAAGGATTATAAAGAGAGACATTCTGAAACCTAAAACATCATACACATTTTGCCGGACATAACATATACCAATTATCCTGCTTGTATATTGTTTTGAATTGTATATAAATGTTTTATTAGTTTCTAATTGAATATGTCTTGTTCTTAATCGTATTTAAATTTCGTTTATATATTTGTTGCGGATGCAGAAAGTCACGCAACCTACACAGATACCTTCTGATTCTTTCAAGCATAATTAATAAATACTGCACATCCCCAACAAGCTGACTAGAAAATAGTATAGTGAATAGAGCAGAAAATAGCGATCATTTATGTGTTTACGTCGTCTACTTAATTTAATTATGCGGTCGCCTGTGTTTGCTCACTGGCGATAGATGTTCAAACTCAAGTGTCGGCAGCGACACTTTATTCTTATCTATCATAATCCTTTTCATTCCATGAATTAATCTGTTGGTGGTTGTAGAAAATTGATTGTGAATAATTCCAAAATGTTCTTTCAAATAATTTTTATTTTCCCAAAATTCCCTTTCAGTCTCATCTGAGACCATCTTCAGGGGTTGCATATCTATGAACATGTCTGTTAATACCGTAAATTCAAAATAGTTTTATCTCTATGCAAGGGAAGTAACTTAGGTGATTTCTTTGAAAGATTTTTTTAATTGTAGTATTTTAATTTAGTATTTCTTATATAATATTTTGTTGATATAAACATTTCAGAACTTTGTTGCAATACACGTATTTGCCTTTATTCTTGGTCGCACTTCTCTTATATAAAGGGCTTCCAGAATTTTAAGGTTTTGCTTATTATTATTATTATTATGAAGCACTAGTGTATTTTCGACTAATTTCTGTTTAAACTATGAATGTGGATATAAATATTCCTTTAAATGTCCAGATATTAAACTATAATCCTTCAAGTGAAACGTAAGTCTTCTTGTCGTCGTTGTTGTAAAACCAACATACGTATTAATATTTTTATGAAAGGTACAATTTCCCAAAGGACATTTAAATTAATATACGATGAGTAGTACATATATATATGTACACACACACACACACACACACACACATATATATATATATATATATATATATATATATATATATATATATATATATATATATATATATATATATATATATATATATATATATATACGCGTCCTGGGTATGTCGATAAACAACATGGGCGTGCTGGGTAAGACGTTCAACTATGTCCAACAGCAAGGCTTCTAATCAAGATGTTTTGAGGAGCGTGGAATCACCTCTTGCTTGCTGGTGTCCCCAGCTCCATCTTGATCTAGGAGGTAGCACCTGTTAGAGTCCCAGCTGTGGGTAAATAGTTAACACCCACACTGGTGTCAAAACTCTATTAAAGCGTAAAAATAAGTTTTTTATGCCAGAAATACTTTCTGAAAAGTTATTACGAGCAATACATTTTACACCGTAAAACAAACCAAATCAAACTTATATATATATATATATATATATATATAATATTAGTGGTCAATATAACAAAGATACAAAGAGAAGCTTTTGAGCAACTTGTCAGTGGTCAATATACCTCATGACACCCTCGTGCGCTTAGCCTTGGAGCGGGTAGAATGGAGATCAACGTATTTTAATGAACTTACCAGTTTTCAGTCTGCTTGTTTGAACCATCTTGAAGAAGCGAGAGCACAATCTAAAAGGTCCGCCAATCTAACAGTGATCTAATCCCACAATTCTCAATCTTGCTCGACATGCGGCCTCCTTTGTAAATCACTAGCGGGCCTTAAGTGCCACTTAAGATTATCGCACTAAATTTCATAACTGAATCCATTAAGCTGTCATATCCACACACGTGGAAACCGACGGGAGAGTCCATAAATTATTACTTTGGAAAGCGTAATATTAAAGTTTGAGACATTTATATTATATTCTTGATCTGTACTGGACATTGAGCTCCATATGTATATATATATATATATAAATAGATAGAATCCAAGTAGAGCTCAATGTCCAGTACAGATCAAGAATATAATATAAATGTCTCAAACTCTAATATTACGCTTTCCAAAGTAATAATTTATAACCATGAATGATTAGTGTTTGAGCATTATATATATATATATATATATATATATATATATATATGAAAGTCTAGAGAAAAGTTAAATTAATGCTTGATTAAATTCAATTAAGCTTAAAATATAGCTTGTGTTTCTCTTCATCCATTTTACAGGTGTAAGTGTTTGATCCGGCCAAGATTTTGTGTTTTTCTGTGAATTCATTCTACAGATACAAATCCTGTAATCCGACTTTTCTTTTAATCCGGCCAACTTTGGATAAAAACGTTTGATGCATTTGATCACAACTGCCCTACTTTGACTTTTCTCTTCATCCCTGATATTTAAATTCTAGCGAAGATGATATCTAATACGGGTAGATATGTTTTACATTCTCTAATATTTCGTAATCTGACAACATCACCCTTGCACCCTCGGTCCAAAGATAAGTTGAATAAATGCATTATCCAAACTATTAGGCTGGTGCAAAAATAATGACGTAATAATGTCGTTTTTTGACGTTAAAAAATACGTCAAAAACGACATTATTACGTCATTATTTTTGCACCAACCTAATAGTTATGAAAGTTTCAGTTAAGCCTGTTCTTTCTCTCTTTATTTTCTTTCTTTCTTTCTTTCTTTCATTCTTTCTTTTCATTTTTCTTCTTTCTTTCTTTTCTTTTTCTTTCTTTTTCTTTTCTTCCTTTTTCTTTTCTTCTTTTTCTTTCTTTCCTTTTTTTCTTTTCTTTTTCTGTTCTTCTTTCTCTCTATCTTTTCTTCTTTATTTTCTTTCTTTGTTTCTTTATTCTTTTCTTTTTCTTTCTTTTCCTTCTTTCTTTTAATTTTTTCTTCTTTCTTTTTTTCTTTCTTTTCTTCTTTCTTTCTTTCTTTCTTCT
>OZ010608.1:74606839-74611839 GCA_963932145.1 Acanthosepion lycidas | reverse complement strand
GCAATGGCTGACAATAAATTCACTCCGAGTCTAATTGCACCCCCCCCACACACACGCATTCCCCCCTTTGCACACACGATTTATATTCAAACCTCATTCTACCTCTGGTCTGTGCTTAGGTCGGTCATAAACGAAAAAGACAGAAAGAAAGAAGAAGGGAAAAGAAAAAATAGAAAGAAAGAAATATTCAGTTGGGCGGAGGGGGTGACGTAGAGAGAGATATTTTAAAAAATGAGCAGTTGAAAGAAGATAAAGAGAATATATTAGGTTGGTGCAAAAATAATGACGTAATAATGTCGTTTTTTGACGTTGAAAAATACGTCAAAAAACGACATTAATACGTCATTATTTTTGCACCAACTTAATAGAATAAAAAAGGAATTAGAAAGAAAGGGGTAAAAAAAGAAGACGAAAAAGAAATAAAACATTGGAGAGAGGGTGAAAAATTAAAGAAAGAAAAAAACAATCAAATGACCACCACCCCCCACCACGTATAAAAAAAGAAAGAAAGAAAGAAAGAAAGAAAGGAAGGAAAATGAAAGGGAAAGAAAGAAAAAAGTAAGTAACGAGAATGCAAAAAAATAAAGAAAATGAACGAGAAAAGAAAGAAAAATGAAAGAAAGTAAAAACAAAGAAAAAAGAAAGACAGAAAAAAGGATGAAAAACGAAAGAAAGAAAAATGAATGAAAGAAAAATGAATGAAAGAAAATGGAAGAAACTAAAAAAGAAAAAGATAAGAAAGAAAAAAGCAAAAGAAAGAAATAAACAAAGAAAGGAAAATAAAAGAAAAACAAAAAAAGAAGAAAAAGTAACAAATGAGAATGAAAAAGAAAGAAATGAGAACGAAAAAAGAAAGAAAATTAAAGAAAGTAAAAAAGAAAGAAAAAAGTAAGATAGAAAAAAGAAAGAAAGATGAAAAAGAATACAGAAAACGAAGGAAAAAAGTAAGAATGAAAAATGAAAGAAAGAAAATGAAGGTAAGAAAAAAGAAAAAATGAAAAAGCAAAATTGTTAAAAAGAACGAAAGAATAAAGAGAGAGCGAATGAATAAAGAGAGAACGAATGAATAAAGAGTGAGCGAATGAATAAAGAGAGAACGAATGAATAAAGAGAGAGCGAATGAATAAAGAGAGAGCGAATGAATAAAGAGAGAAGCTAAAGTAAAAAAAGAGGAATGATGTTCAAGGGTAAAACAATTCTCCCCCTCTATTCAAGAATAGAAAAAAAAATTAAAGAAATTAAAGAAGGAATTACAAAGAAAAACAATGAATGAAATTTACAAATAAACGAAAAGGAATAATATCAAAGAAGGAGGGAAGGAGCAAAAAAAGAAAAGAAAGAAAAAAAAAGACGAAGAAGCTGGGTGAGAAATAATTCAGGAGAAAAAAAAGGAAAACCTCTAGAACATTTCATTCTTTCTTTCTTTCAAATATAAAAGTACAAAAAAGAAATAGTAAAGGTAATAAGAACGTAATGAATAAAAAAAGAAGAGAATAAAAAAAAAGAAAAAAAAGTCTAGAAAGGAAAGAGGTTCAGATGAAAAAAGAAAGAAAGTAGAAAAAAAAATATGAACATTTGCCCCCGCCCCAAAAAAGAAAGAAAAAAGAAAAGAAGGAAAGATATAGCGAAGGAATTACGAAAGAAAATATTAAGAAATTTTTAAAAATGAATGAAAACAAATCGCATGAAGAGAAGAATAAAAAAAAAATAGAAAGAAAGAAAATGGTTGAAAAAGGATTTTAGGAGAAAAAAATAAGATGGCGGGCCTCCCAACCGGCCAAAAAAGGAAAATTAATAAAGAAAGAATAGCGAAAAATAAAAAAAGAAAGAAAATAAAAAGTCAATAAGGAATGAATGAACAAAAAAAAGAGGAAGAAAAAATGAAACAGTCTAGAGAGGGAAAAAATAGTTCAAGGGAAAAAGAAAGAGAGAGGGAAGAAAGAAAGGGCGTATATGTAATTATGAAAAAGAAAGAAAGACGGCTTTTATGAACTTATGGAAAAGAAATAAAGCTAGAAATATAGAAAGAAAAAAGGCGTATATGGAATTATGAGAAAGAAAGAAAGAAAGAAAGAAAGAAAGAAAGAAAGAGAGAGAGAGAGAGAAAGAAAGGTTTCAAAAAGGTGTATACAGAATTCTGAGAAACAAAAGGAAGAAAGAAAGAATGAAAGCTTATATGGAATAACGGGAAAGAAAGAAAAAAAGAAAGATATCTAGCAAAAAGACGTAAATGGAATTATAAGAAAGAAAGAAAAATGTTAGATAGAAAGAAAAAAGGTTTATATGGAATTATGAGAAAGAAAGCAAGAAAGAAAGAAAGAAAAAAAGAAAGAAAGAAACAGGCGTACATTGAATTATTAGAAAGAAAGAAAGAAAGAAAGAAACAGGCGTACATGGAATTATGAAAAAGAAATAAAGAAAGAAAGAAAGAAAGAAAGAAAGAAACAGGCGTACATGTAATTATGAGAAAGAAAGAAAGAAAGAAAGAAAGAAACAGGCGTACATGTAATTATGAGAAAGAAAGAAAGAAAGAAAGAAACAGGCGTACATGTAATTATGAGAAAGAAAGAAAGAAAGAAAGAAAGAAAGAAAGAGGCGTAAATGGAATTATGAGAAAGAAAGAAAGAAAGAAAGAAACAGGCGTACATGGAATTATGAGAAAGAAAGAAAGAAAGAAAGAAAGAAAGAAAAAAAAGAAACAGGTGTACATTGAATTATTAGAAAGAAAGAAAGAAAGAAAGGAACAGGCGTACATTGAATTATGAGAAAGAAAGAAGGAAAGAAAGAAATAGGCGTACATTGAATTATTAGAATGAAAGAAAGAAAGAAACAGGCGTAAATGGAATTATGAGAAAGAAAGAAAGAAAGAAAGAAAGAAAGAAAGAAAGAAAGAATTACATAATGTAAAAACGAAGGAATTAGGAAAGAAAATGATAAATATATGTAAGAACCATACGTCAAGGAGGTGGGGAATGAAAAAACTTGAGTGAAAATAACTTTGATAAAAAAAGGAAGAATGAATGAAATAAAAAAAGAAGAGACAAGGAAAGAAGGAATAAAAAGATGCAAATAAATAATGATAGAAAATTACAAAAGAAAAAATGTCGGCGTGAATGAAAATCGCCAAATCAAAAGAAGAAAGTAAAGAAAAAATAAAATGTGAATGAAGGCGATGAAGGAGTAAAAGCAAAAACGAATCATAAAAAGGGGGATGAAAGGGAAAGATATAAAACAAAAGAGAAGAATGAAAAAAAGAAAGAAAAAAACGAATGAAATTAGGAAGTTGCGAAAGAATATTTAAAGAAAGAATAAAAAATAGTAAAGATTAACAAGAAAACGTTTGAAGGAAGAATTATTTTAATCGGAAATGAAAGAGACGATGAAAAAACGAATGAAAGTGGTGAAGAAATACATCAAAAAAGTACAAAAAAACGAGAGACGAAAGAAAACCATCGAGGTAGAAAGAAAAAGAGTGAAAAAAGAAAAAAAAAATGAAAGACAAGTTGGAAGAAAGAAAGAAGGAAAATGAAAAAGAAAGAAAGAAGGAAAATGAAAAAGAAAGAAAGAAGGAAAATGAAAAAGAAAGAAAGAAGGAAAATGAAAAAGAAAGAAAGAAGAAAAATGAAAAAGAAAGAAAGAAGGAAAATGAAAAAGAAAGAAAGAAGGAAAATGAAAAAGAAAGAAAGAAAAAAAATGAAAAAGAAAGAAAGAAGGAAAATGAAAAAGAAAGAAAGAAAGAAAATGAAAAAGAAAGAAAGAAGGAAAATGAAAAAGAAAGAAAGAAAGAAAATGAAAAAGAAAGAAAGAAGGAAAATGAAAAAGAAAGAAAGAAGGAAAATGAAAAAGAAAGAAAGAAGAAAAATGAAAAAGAAAGAAAGAAGGAAAATGAAAAAGAAAGAAAGAAGGAAAATGAAAAAGAAAGAAAGAAGGAAAATGAAAAAGAAAGAATGAAATATAAAATTAGAAGGAAAGAAAAACGAAAACAAGTGACGAAAAAAAGAAGAAACAAAATGAGGCGTAAATAGAAAACAAATTAATCCATTGTTAAAAGCAGTCGGAAGGAAAGTGTAATTTGAAGGAAATGTAAAAAGGAAAGGAGAAGGATAAATATTGCGCCAATGTTAGCGAGAAATGAGAATAAACAGACAGACAGACAGACAGATAGATAGATAGATAGATACGTACATAGGTAGATTTGAATAGATTGGGATAGATCTGAATAGAGTGAGATAGATAGATAGACAGACAGACAGACAGATAGATAGATAGATAGATATTATCATATTGCGACTGAAAGATATATATATATATATATATATATATATATATATATATAGAGAGAGAGAGAGAGAGAGAGAGAGAGAGATATTTGAATAGAGCGAGATATATAGATAGACAGATAGATTGAAATAGATGTGAATACAATTAGATATTATCAAACTGAGACTAAAAGTTTAATATATATATATATATATATATATATATATATATAGATAGATAGATAGATAGATAGATAGATAGATAGATAGATAGTAAGATAGATAGATGTGAATACAATTAGATATCAAACTGAAAGTAAAAGTTATATATATATATATATATATATATATATGTATATTTGGTTGGATTGATGTGAGTTTGTGACCCTATAGATTGATAGACTTGAAAAGAACGAGAGTCTTATGAATAGAAAGATAGATAGATAGATAGATACATATTCTATTGCGACTGAAAGATATATATTCATATATCGCGAGAGAGAAAGAGAGAGATTTGAATAAAGTGAGATAGATAGATTGAAATAGATGTGAATTGACTGTGATAGATATTATCAAACTGAGACTAAAACACACACATATATATATATATATATATATATATATATATATATATATATATGTATGTATATATATATATATATATATATATATATATATATAAATATATATACACATAGATAGATAGATAGATAGATAGATAGATAGATAGATAGACTTCGG
>OZ010608.1:74589339-74601839 GCA_963932145.1 Acanthosepion lycidas | reverse complement strand
GACAAAGACAGACAGAAAGAAATAGAGAAATGAACATACTTAAATAAAAAGAAAGAGAGGGTTTAGAAAACAAAAATAGAGAAAAAATGCGACGGGATTCTGAAACGAGAGACATGTTGAGAGGTAACGAGAAAGAAAAAGAAAGAAAATTAAAGTAATACGAATAGAAATTGATAGAGAAGAAGGAGTGAGAGAGAAAAAGAGAGAATTAAATCGTTAACGGAAAGACAACGAGAGTGAGAGTAAGAGAGAGAGAGAGAAAAGACCGCTAATCAAAAAGAGACTAGAAGACAACAAAAGAGAAAGCGAGAGAGAATCAAATAGAGAATTAAAGACAGAGTGAGTTAAAATGAGCAAATTAGAGAGAGACACAAAGTGAGATGGAAAGAAATTAAGAGAGAGAGAGAGAAAGAGAGAGAAAAGACTGATAATCAAAAAGAAATTGAAAGACAACAAAAGAGAAAGCGAGAGATAATCAAATAGAGTGGGGGGAGAGAGAGAAAGCGAGAGACTCCCATAGATAAATACAGAGTAAGTGAAAGAAAACGAATAAGAGAGAAAGAGAGAGATAACTGAGTGAGACGGAAATATATTAAGAGAGAGAGAGAGAGAGAAAGAGACTGATAATCAAAAAGGGAGTGGAAGACAGTAAAACAGAAAGCGAGTGAGAATCAAATAGAGTGGGAGAGACGGACAGAGAGAGAATCAAATAGAGAGATAAAGAAATAGAGATAAAGAGAACGAATTAGAGAGAGAGACATCAAACAGTGAGTGAGACGGAAAGAAAGTAAGAGCAAGAGAGAGAGAGAGAGAATTAAAGAGAGAAGGAAACGGAGAGAAACGTATATATATATATATATATATATATATATATATATATATAGAGAGAGAGAGAGAGAGAGATTTACAATTTTGAGTCATTATCCATTACACCACACGCACACCCCAGCTTACAGCACCAAGCGGTCACTCATCTGGCACCAGGCTTGACATTGCTTAAGTTCGGGGATCGCACGTAAGCTCATCAACAACACCAACAGCAACAACAACTTATTTCTTGTAAGGAAAAAAATATTCAGCCCTTGGTCTAGATATATTGTTCTAGTTCCACGTGCCATACCTCTTCCGGATGTCTCAGCAAGTGAAGAGACGCCTAGCGGTCAACAATGTAAGTAGTGGCTGGGTGCGTTTTCTTTCATGCTCCTCTTACTTCTCTCTCCCTCATCCTAATTTATATTGTGTGTGTGTGTGCTCTATTTATTAACATTTAGCCCTCTACATTATTAATATTCCTATTCAACTTTTTCACGGCCTCTCAATTGCAGTATCCTTATTGTTAATTTCACTGAAAGTTGTTTTCTGTTGCCATAGCAGGATATGACAACACAACTATAATTTAAACACACTATTGTTCAGGGATCAGAGTCAACTTCAGTGACAGGATAAAGCATTATTAATATTAATTTCCTTTCCACTCTGTTCTTTTTCAATGCCTCTCAATTGCAGTATACTTATTGTTAATTTCACTCAAATGTGTTTTCTGTGGCCATAGCAGGATATAACAACACATCTATGAAATTCAAACACGCTATTGTTCAAGGATCAGAGTTAACTTTAGTGGCAGGATAAAGGATTATTAATATTACTCCCCTTTCCACTGTATTCTTTTTCAATGCCTCTCAATTGCAGTATACTTTTCACTCAAAAGCTATTTTCTGTCGCCATAGCAGGATATGACAACACAACTATTCAAAATTCAAATTCGTGGATCCTTCAGTGGTAGGATAAACTTTTTGTACAGCAAATCAAGTCATATACAGAGAGATAAAAATGAAAAGCCCGCCACTTTTCATAAAAAATAATTTTTTTTTAAAGTTGCTTTTATAATAACTGCAACAGAATCTATATATATATATAAAAAGTTTAGTTGGCCCGTCTTCGTCTCTAAAAACGTGATTCAGTGTTTCTTACCCTTTTCTTGAGCTACTGACCCCTTAAGTCACAGACCCCTATAAGAACTAGACAGACAAGCAGATGCTCACAGTCAAGCAGATACTCACAGTCAGATTGAGTTTTCACAACACTTGCATTTCTCCATACTGCACGCTCATACACACTGCACACACATCACTTTTCAGCCAACCACGTTTGAAAGAAATTGTGGTCAATTAATCCTCACCAGTATACAAGAAAATAATCACGCCCTGATAAATCGTGGAAAAGGAGAATTATCACTTGCTCTTATGGAGTAGCAAAAGATGGCGGTTGTGCAGAAAATAATGGTAGATGTTTAAATGGTGAATGTGGACCTAGCAGCAAGGGAAGAGACGCCTAGTGGTCGGCACTGTAAGTAGTGGCTGGGTGCGTTTTCTTTCAATCAGTAAGAATGAGAAACCGTTGACTGGGACAAGGTCTGTATAGCGAATATAAATGTGAATTCTTATCTCATTCTCCCTAACTCCCGGGATACCCATTCCTTGAACTCCTGGTGGCCGGGGGGGGGGTCATAGACGCCAGGTTAAGAAGCCTTGTTTTAAGAGAAATGGAAATATGAAGAAAACTTATATTTACTATCAGAAAGAGACAACTGAAATTCCTGGAACAAATAATGAGTAAAGAGTGATGCGTTTTGTTTCAAGAACCTGTATTTACTTGAAATAAATTGTTTAATTAATTCTCTGTATATGGGAAGACAATCAAGCTATGATATACTATGGAAAAGCAGAATTATCACATGCCCTTATGCAGTAGCAAAATATGGCACACGTTTAAATGTTGAACATAGACCCAGCAGCAAGTGAAGAGACGCCTAGCGGTCGGCACTGTAAGTAGTGGCTGGGTGAGTTTTCTTTCAATCACTGGCTGGATGTATTTACTTTTATGGTTGCTGAAGGTTTATAATACCCAGAGATTCATACACAGATGACACATAGCACAGTGGACAAATACGTTGGTTAGATCCAGTAACTGGACCCAAAGAGTATGAGTTCAATACCCGGTTAAGACAGTGGAGAACTTGGAGAGGGGAATTAACAGGAGATAACTGATAACTGACATCCATTAAACATGGCACGTGGAACTAGAACAGTCTACCCCAGCGAGTGAAATAAAGGCTTCAGTTCGACATTCCAGCCAGCTGATGAAGGCCGGAGCGTACAGCGGCCGAAACGTTGTAATAAATATGGCGACAAAGATGAGGACAATAGTCCGAATAACGTAAATAGTGTACTTGCATATGCATTTCTCCATAGTGCACTTTCATGCACACTGCACTCATATCAATTTTTAACCATCCATACTTGAAAGAAATTGTGGTCAATTTATCCTCATCAGTATACAAGAAGATAAGCCGTGGAAAAGGAGAATTATCACTTGCTCTTATGGAGTGGCAAAAGATGGCGGTAATCTATTAGGTTGGTGCAAAAATAATTTCGTTTTCTCACATAGTAACATATGTTAGAAAACGAAATTATTTTTGCACCAACCTAATATATAAATAAAGTGCCGTGTACGTCTGTCCGTCCGTCCGTCTATTTTTGGATCTTGACGAACCTGAATTAACATGTGACTAAAAATTAAATAACTCATTTAAAGTAAAATTTAAATATCGAGCACTGTGAAAGATTTAAAAAAAACAAAAACAATTCTTTATTAAAAGTTTAACTTTAATTTTGCTTTTCATCGTAATTGCAACTGATATTGTCTAATTAAGCCATAATTAAAACATAAGTGGGGCAAGTTACGTTGCTTATGTTTTGATTTTCTTTTTCTAGCACGCGTACTGTGATTATTCGAAATATTGTATAGTTTGGGTTCCCTAATATCTTTTAAGAGTGGCTTTATGTGAAGAGATCATAAAGAATGGTGATTTTAAAAGAAAATAAAAATTGCGCGCAAAATAAATGTAAACAAACTACGGAGATCAGTTGCGTATACGAAGAAAGATTATGCCGAATTAAGGTGTTGACTAATGATAAAATAATTTTATTATTTCTAAAGTTTTATAACTTTTACGTACTTAGGACACTGAAGGTAAAATGCCAAAAAAACCCAAATTTTTAAGCCTTCCGTAGGAGATAGACTAAAGTCCAAGGGTGGCTTGTAGGATAGAAACGAATAAGTCATATTGAAGAAGGCTGTAGGCGTAACGGTCGAAACGTTTTGATAATAACAATGAAAATGTGGCCATTAGACCAACTTTAATTAAAATCTGTAAATCTATATAAATAAGGTACACTAAAAGGTGAAAACTACTGTAGTTAAACGCGATTAAAAATTAAATAAATGCCTACCTTTAAATGTAAATATCGAACAAAGTGGAAGGTTTAAAATAAAAATTCTTTATTAAAAATTTAAGTTTAATTTTGCTTTTCATCGTAATTGCAATTGATATTGTCTAATTAAACCGTAATTATTAGGTTGGTGCAAAAATAATGACGTAATAATGTCGTTTTTTTATGTATTTTTAACGTCAAAAAACGACATTATTACGTCATTATTTTTGCACCAACCTAATAAAACATAAGTGGGGCAGGGTACGTTGCTCATGATTTTCTTTTCTTTTTGTAGCGCGCGTACTGTGACGTTTCCGAAATATTGTATAGTTCTGGTTCCTTAATGTCTTTTTAGGGTGACTTTATGTGAAGGGATCACAAGGCAGGGTGATTTTAAAAAGAAAAGAAAAATTTCGCGCAAAGTAAATGTAAACAAATTACGGGGATCGGTTTCGTATACGAAGAAAGATTATGCCGAAATAAGGTGAGGAATAAACATAAAATAACTTTATTATTTCTAAATTCTTAGAACATTTACGTACATATGACGCTGAATATAAAAGGCTGAAGACCTAGAAACCCTGCGCAAGAGTTCACCTTGCTCGTCCGAAGGCCGCTAGGCTAGTTGAATAAATAAAAATAAAATAAAAAGTGAATGCCCTAAAGTGAAAGATAATTTGATTGTTAAAAGGAAGAAGTGTGTGGGGGAGAGAGAGAGAGAGAGAGAAACATATGGAAAGAGAGAAAAATTAAACGAGAGATAAAATTGATGGAATTTTAAAAGAACGGCATAAAGATAAAAACAAGAGAGATAAAGATCGTAAGGAGAATATAAGAAATAATGCCACCAATTTTAAATTTAAACAACAGCGGAAGGCCAAAGAATGTATCGACCGAGATGTTTCATATTAAAAAGAAATAAAGAGGAAAATAATGACGACAAATTTGTCGAATATGGAAACGATATTCAGGCTTCAGATAAAGTTGAAGAAATATGAAAAGAAAGGAAAGGAGGGGAAAAAAGTTAGAAAAATGGAAAGAAATAAAGAAAGAAGAAAGAAAGGAAGAGTTAATAAATGAAGGAAGAAATTCAAATGAAAAAAAAAAAGATTGTTATTAAAGACGAAAGATAAAATCACGTAAAGAAAGAAAGAAAAAGAAGCTTTAAGGCCTGACAGAAAGAAAGAAATACAAGATCTTAAAGGAAAAAAGGGAAAGAAATAAAGAAAGAAAATTAAAGGTGAGAAAAAAGAAAATGAAACGCCTGAAAGAAAGAAAGAAAGAAAGAAAGAACGAAGGAAAATGAATAAAAGAAAGAAAAAACAGACAGAAAAAGAAAGAATGAATGAAAAAAAGAAAGAATAGAAAAAAGAAATTTAGAAAGAAAGAAAATGAAATACCTGAATGAAAGGAGAAAGAAAGAAAGAAAAAGAAAAAATGCAAAAAAGAAATTGGAAGGTTACAAAGAAACAAAATGGAATACATGAATGAAAGAAAGAAAGAAAGAAAGAGAGAAAGAAAGAAAGAAAGAAAGAAAAGAAGAAAAAAGAATGAAAAAGAAGGAATGCAAAAAAGAAATTGGAAGGTTACAAACAAACAAAATGGAATACATGAATGAAAGAAAGAAAGAAAGAGAGAAAGAAAGAAAGAAAGAGAGAAAGAAAGAAAGAAAGAAAAGAAGAAAAAAGAATGAAAAAGAAAGAATGCAAAAAAGAAATTGGAAGGTTACAAAGATAGAAAATGGAATACATGAATGAAAGAAAGAAACAAAGAGAGAGAGAGAGAAAGAAAGAAAGAAAATGAAATACGTGAATGAAAGAAAAAACGAAAGAAAGAAAGAAAGAATGAAAGAAAGAAAAAATGGAAGGTAAGAAATATAGAAAGGAGAAAAAAGAAAGACTGCAAAAATGAAATTGGAATATAAGAAAGAAAGAAAATGGAATATCTGAATGAAAGAAGGAAGAAAGAAAAAATGATAGAAGTTTAGAAAGAAAGAAAGAAAGAAAGAAAGAAAGAAAGAAGGCGAAAACAAAGAAAATGAATGATATAAAATATAAAGAAAATGTCGAAGCAGAAATGAAAGACGAAAAAATGGCAAATGAAAACGAATGAAAGAGAAAAGAAGAAAAAAATCTATGGAAAGAATCAATGAACAAGAATTGTGTTCGTGTGTTTGATTCGTTAAAAGTTTTGGGGTCGACTTCAGCTTATCAACCGACATGGCGGACACTGCAGAAAGAGAAAAAATCAGCGAAAATTTCGCTGAGAAATAAATGTAGAGACATTCAAAAAGAAAGAAATGGAGAGACTTCAAGTCTCTCTATTCCCGTATAGACAATGGAGAGACATTCAATCCGACCGAATTGGTGAGAAAGAAAATAACGCTTCAGAGAAAATGGAAAGAAAAAGGACATAAACTTAACATCATAAAAAGACAGTTGAAAGTTCTAGGGTACTTAATGAGGAAAGACGGCTTGGGAAATTTGATACTCCCAGGACAGATTGTAGAAAAGGAGAAAACAACGCATAAACTATCTAGCAAAGTTTGAGTAAATGGGAACAGGGTATAAGAGATATAACGAGAGGACAACATTTATTACCAGCTTCAAAAGACAGGAAATTGTGGAGAGCCATGAACGCCAACGTCCTGAAGGGACACAGCATATAGAAGAAGAAGAATGTCTAAATGAATGGCGTAACAGGGCTTGGGAGAAATGGCAAAAGGACAAAATTTATGAAGGGCTACAAAGGACAGGAAATGGTGGAGAGACATGATCGCCTATATCCTGAAAGGAAACGGCATCTACATGATGGTTTTGAATTGTCTCATGGCTAAGTAAAAAATTAACTCGTTTGTCAGTGAGGATTTCCATGGGACTTTTAATTAACACAAAGAAGTAAATTTTTATGCAAAGTTATGACACAAAAACCAGACCCACACACATTAGCAGAATTTTCCGTCATGAAGAAACATTATTTCAAATATGGCTTAGAAATGATGGTATATATATATATATATATATATATATATATATATATATATACAAATTCATGAATTATTCATACATAAAACAAATACAAAGGTTAATGATTAAATGGCGAGAAATCCATCTTCGCGAACAATTCAAATAATATACAAAAACCCCTAATTTGTTTATGAATGAAAATATCCTGTTTTATAAATTTCAGTTGCATTAGATCTTTTTATTTTACAAGCTTTCGTCTGTTCCTATGAAATAGATTGTGTTCTTGAACATCCTCAGGTATGAAATATATATACTCGACCCTCCCGTCGAATTCGATGTATGAGGTCAAGCAACTCAGTTCGTAGGAGCAGACAGCCCGACACCAGCACATGAGATGTGTTTATAGTGGTGAAGGCTTTGTGCAGAACCAACCACACTTTTTGAAGAGCCGAATACATAGAACTGGCGCACTACGTGCCATAAGGTCCCCAAACGACCCTCCGCAGGTTTTTTTTTGGGGGGGGAGAAGAAGAGAATTCTTAACTTTCCCTAGGGTAATAGTACGTAAGTGAATGTGATGGATTCGACTGGAATTTGAACTCGGCTCTACGATTCCTCAATCGAAGCCTATATATATTAATTCACTAGAATAGAAAGGAAGGAAAAGTGGCAAAAGAAAAAGGAAGTAGAGTAAGTTTTGATATGAGTGGTGATCAGAGGAGAAAGGAAGAGAAAAAGAGACGGAAAGAAGGGAATGAGAAGACCTATTTAATATACCCAATAGAAATCAGACTGTAGATGGTCCAAATAAACCTTGAGAAATTAATTAAAAAAACAAATATTATATAAAATAATATGAGTTAAACCCAAAAATATGAAAGGGAGATAATCCAAAAATAAAGAGGATTAAATTAACAAATATATCAGAAAAGAATAATATTGGAAATAAAAAAAAACAGATATAAAGTGTGGGGGTGGGGGGAAATGATTAAAGATATAATACTGGAGCCTCCGAGGTTTGTATAGCATTATTGGAGTTTATTTGTGAAAGTTACATGCATAATTAGTCTCCAAGCTTAACAGAGAAATCGTGATGAAATCGATCGTAAACGTTAATTGACATGTTTATTATTAATTAATCATAGCTAAGTATTGAAATAAAGATCATATCATTTTCCAACATATTCAAGATGATCTTCGTCCTCTCTAACCTTCTAACTTTCTGTCCTGGAGTAACAACGTGCCTCAGGCATTTCACGTACGATTTCATTTTCAAGTCTTTTTTCACTGCTCTTTGAACTGTCATATCTGAAACTCCTCTCTCCCGTACCAAGCAACTTATGGATTGAGTTGGATATTTTCTAATTCATCTCTTTAGCTCGAAGTTGAAATGATGATCCCTCTTCTTGTTGTGAACTTCTGATCTAGTTTCCTCTCTACTGTTCCCTCTTTTTGAAACTTATTCACCGTTCTCTTGATGGTTCTTGAATGGACTTTGAACATGAAAGCCAGAGTATGAATGTTGGTACCGTTACTGAAGACCTGAATGATCTTTTTCCTCTCACCATTGCTCATTTGGGAAGCACTTTAACATTTTCTCTTTATGACTGAATAAATTAAAGGGTTTTTCAGTGATTCTTACGACAAATTATGTCAAGATGGCTAAACGCCTGATCTGGAAACGTGGAAAAAAGAAACTCAATTATTTTTAAAAAAAATATTAAACATTTGTGCGATGGACAATTATCCTGTTACACGATTTAGATAATTTGCTGTTATATACGTGTGTATATATATATATATATATAATATATATATATATATATATATATATATATATATATATATATATTAGCTGATCACCTGTATTCGAGGATACTCATCTACTAGGGCCGCTGGCCAATCCTTATTACAGACGCACGCTCAGGCACATTTTTTGTTTTCTCATCTCCCCACATAGCCCACCTATGCTGAGCAGACCTTAGTTACTCTGGGAAAAATTTTCATCAACAATTTGAATAAAGCCAACACGCTCAAATCCTCGGCCACGATGACTTGTGACTTCGTGCTAGAAAAGTTATCGACGATGCCTATCCAGTTTTACTCACAAGGCTTGGGTAAACCCGTGGTATGGTTTTCAAGGAACTCTCCAAAGGTGACGCACGTTGGGATCGACCTCGATCCAGTTCGATAATATCCTTCCTGACAAATCGCCCAAGGTGAGATTCGAACCCGTGTCTCATAGTTAGAAAGCGAAGGTTCTAACCATATATATATATATATATATATATATATATATATATATATATATACACACACACAAAATGTATGTAAAATAGGATTAGTGCGATAAAATAAAGGCCAAATAGCATACGTTTATGAATATAACAGAATTTTTTTTATGGATGGATAGAATGCTGTATTTTTGAAGTAGTGTACATGTTTCATATTTGATTCCAACATAACTTGTCTGAATGTGGAAAATACTTAAAATAAGACAACGGCATTCTATCCATCCATACCAAAACACCTAATGTTAAATAGATAATCATTTCCTGTTTCTTCATCTTATCATTCTATCGGGTTCCTATCATTATTTGATCTAATATTTGATCGCAACTCATATAATTGTATATTAGGGGCAGCAATCCTTCTTTTTTATACAAGTTTCGTTAAAGACGACTAACAAGGTAATACGATTATATACCAAGAGATTCTTGACATAATACAAAAAAGAATCTGCAATTTTAACGGTCCTAACCTGGCATCTCGTTTTCAGTCACTTTCCTGAAGACATAACCTAACTTCCCCGTGACTTTTCCATGAATAATTTCATCAGAAATATTTTAGTAAGTTTTCCTCTTTGGCAAAATGACTTCACGAATTCATGCACAATACTGGATTGGCAGTTAGGTCTCATCATTTTACTGTTGAAATGATTCAATGCAACCGGGAGTTATTTTCTGGCAGTTTCTTTTCTCACGCTACTTGTGGAACATTCTACTAGATTCTTGAAAAATTCAGTATCAATCGTTATATTCTGTATCATTAATTACTGTTCTTTTATTGTCCTTTCTCCTCAATAGTGTTCTCTCAATGAACTTCAATCTCATTATCCTCTTGAATCTTAGTGGCATTATCGCCTTGCTTAAGGTGAAATGATTTAAAAAAAGTAAGGCAATAACTCGAGTTAGGAACAAATTGGGGAAACCCTTTGAATATGTTTTTTTTCTCTTTCAGAGAATTTGTTATCAACTTGGCGTAAATCTGTTTAGACTCAGGGCCATATTTTGATTGAATAATTAATTATTTTTCTTTGAATATTTTTTTTGATATTTATTTGAATAAAACGACAAATTCATATCGAATTCTATCATCGAAATAAAGACAAAAAGGAAATTGAAACTAAAAAAACCAAAAAACTCAGATATTAAACCAACTAAAAAAAAAGAAAAAAGAAAACAGAGAAAATTAGCATAATGTGATTTTTAAATGGTTTGTTAAAAAATACATTTTGTCATAGAAAAATTTGAAACATTTAAAATTCTAATTATTTTACGAAATTAAGATATCTATATAATACCCAAATCATTATATATATATATATATATATATGTGTGTATATATACGCACTAACAAACACATATATATGCAGACATACAAACACATATATACACACAAATATACATATACATATATATATATATATATATATATATATATATATATATATATATATATATATATATATATATATACACACACACACATATATATATATATATATGCACAGACACACACATATATATATATATATATACACGCACTAACAAACACATATATATGCAGACATACAAACACATATATACACACAAATATACATATATATATATATATATATATATATATATATACACACATATATATATATATATATATATATATATATATATGCACAGACACACACAGACACACACACACACACATATATATATATATATATATATATATACATATATATATATATATATATATATATATATATATATATATATATATAGATAGATAGATAGATAGATAGACAGATAGGGTTAGGTTATTGAAATATCTAGATATTTGCGTCCGTACACGCGCGTTCTGGCGTACAACCTCTGCTAAACAAATAAATAATTACCAGATTTAGCCAAGAGGTGTAGGCATAATAGTGCTCATTGTGACAAGACAGAGCTAAGAAATATATATTAATAAATGCACATATACCTACGCTTGATGTGCAACTCGAGTTTCGTTGGTTACCCAATTTATCAGACAACAAGATATCGCGTAATGTTTATTTTTAAAAACGTATCCTTTTCAAAAAATAAAAAAATAAACAATAACTCATGCCTGATGAATTGGTTTAACTAACGAAACTCGAGTCGCACATCAAACGCCGTTCTCTGTGTATTTATTAAGACACACGAACACATATATATGTGTGTGTATGTGTGCGTGTGTATATGTGCGTGTGTGTGTGTTCGAGAGCTACGATTATAAACCCGTCATTTTTGGAGAATATTGTACCTTGAACCCCTGCTGAGTGCAATGAAAATTTCATTTAAATTTGAGAAGGGGCTCTTGAGCAAGGGTCATTTTTCACTTTTTACGGTATTTTGAATTGCAAATTTGGTATTTGTCTTCAAGCCACATTCTTATATCAATCCGCGTATATAAACAAACATTTACATATTTCATTCCAACAATTGTGCAAAAAAATAATCAGCATTCACATACCTTATGGCAATATTATTAAATGAATTTGAATATACATGACACAACAAATAAATATACTATTGAATACATTACATTAAAACATTGTCTATAAAAAAACTACTTAAAAGGTGAATAGGATACAGATGTACATGACTTGATGATAAATAAATATATAAATGCACGCTAGTTTGCTGCCGTCAAAAATTGCGAAGAAGAAACAAGTATAATAAAATTATAGTTCTTGTTTTGAAAACGATTACACCATATATTACTTCACATTTTCTTGCAATGTTAACTATGAAGGCCAGTGGAACAATAAGCCTTCTTTTCCCGTCTTTAAATATAAAACTGAAATTGCCTTAGCACGTCTCGGTCTCGATCCACTTCAAGGTTTTGGACCTCGGGTCGTTTGTCTTGAGCTCGGCAATTTATTAGGATCTTCATTATTTTTTTTCAACCCAAATTCTTATATCAATCTGCGCATATAGACAAACACTTGCATATTATA
>OZ010608.1:74576839-74581839 GCA_963932145.1 Acanthosepion lycidas | reverse complement strand
ATATATATATATATATATATATATATATATATAAAGAGAAACAAGTCAGATTAGGAATCTAAAGTTCTTTAGATTTCATTTTTTTTAAAACAGAGAAAAATATCTCATCAGAGCAGTTGTCATGAAAATATTCGTAGAAAAGACAGAGGGAAGCCACATTGCGTCGGTGAGAAAGTGACTGCAACAATCGAGATGCCGAGTCAGGATCGATTACAGTACAGATCATTCTTTGGAATTTGTCAAGAATCTTGAGATAGACAGCAGGAGAACAAAGCACGGAAGAATGGTAGATTTTTAAATGTACACGATAAATTCTGGCAAAAAAAAAAAAAAAAAAGATGGCGTGGGCGCAAAACACATTGAACCAACTTTCCTTGTAATTGACGTAGCTATTAATACGCTATACTTTCTCCGTGTCAATGGAAAACGTGACGGAAAGAAGCCGTTGTGTGTTTCTTTCCTGGAGGTTAGCATCAGCCAATCTGATCTTGGGAAACAGCTTGTTAGAATATTTGCCATGGAAATAGCTATAGAGTAGCGAGAGGCTAGGGATATTTCAGGTTTGTTGTGTTCAAAATAATCCATCACCCACAAGTACGCGTAGATGTTTTAAAAATAAAAACTGGAAAAGTGAGTATTTGACAGAGACAGCTGCAGTAATCCATTTTTATTTTTTTTAAACTAGCTCTTGTAAATATTAGATCGTTCTAGGAACCAGATTCATTGTGGAGCGGTTTAATGAACAGGACATTTTCCCGGTATCTTTAGCAATCGAATATATGCTCAGGTTGCGACGGATAAATTATTGCCTAAATGATGCAAAACTGAAAATAAACCTGACAACTCATTTAACAGATATATTTACCAAAATTACACAAAAATATCTTTAGATAGTAAAGAATAAATTTACTCAATAAAATCACCATTGGTTTCAATCATGGTCTCCAGACGACTTCGGAATCTCCTGCAACTCTTCTGGATTGTCTCTTTGTTTAAGTTGGCGAATGCTAGCATAATCCTTGCCTTCAGTTCATCTTTGGTGTTGCAAGGAGTTTTATTGGTCTCTCGTTTAACTGTGCCCCACATATAATAATTAAGGGGATTGTAGTCTGGAGAGTTAGGTGGCTAGATGTAAAGGATGATGTAATTGCAGAAATTGTTTGACAACCATGACTGGGTTCTCCTACTTGTGTGACATAGGCTGTTTCAACAGTGACCCTCTTGACCCAGGGTAGCACTACCTCCTCAAGGCACTTGATTTGGGACTCCGAGTTGAGGATCACGTCAACAAATTGGTCAGTTATTTTCTTATCAGAACGATCAGATTAAGTTTTCCCAGCTGCTGTACCTTCGTAATCACCATTAGACTCATCCTACTCTTTCCTATGCAATATCCTCAGATTGACACCCAAACACTCTGAAATGTTCGTATTGGAGCTTCCGGCACGAATGCCAAGCAGTACAGCATGCCGTTTCCAAATTTCTGTCGGAGTGAATCGCGTCATGGAGCATTTTTTTTTACTCACAGATGGTGCCCAACTGACCCTACTCTGTTATACAGTCGACAAAATAATAAAAAAAGCGACGCGTCTGCGCAAAATTAAAAATATAAAATGACGACACGTTATCCAACGCACATTATATATATATATATATATATATTAGGTTGGTGCAAAAATAATGACGTAATAATGTCGTTTTTTGACGTTAAAAAATACGTCAAAAAACGACATTATTACGTCATTATTTTTGCACCAAACTAATATATATATATATATATATATATATATATATATATATATATATATATATATCAGAACTGTAAACGGGGAAACAAATTATGAGAAGAAAGTCTGTCGCGGATGACGTGAATGAATGGACAGGGAAAAAAATATAATAAAAGTTATAACACCAATGATGTTAGAGGCACAACACCGGAAGCCCAAGCAAATCGGTTATTCGGGTTTAATAAAATTAAACTTGCTACGGCTGGTAAATGTCCGGTCTATCTTCGTTTACCGTGGTTGGGTAGGATTAGTGAGTCCTTCCCCAAGCGGGTTTCGTTTCGTTCCCGTGAGTGTTATTTTGAAGCCAATGTTCGTGTTGTTTTTCAAACCAAGGCTGTCCTTTTATCTGTGTGTAAAGACGTTCTACCCCCACCTCCAACCCTCCATATTAATATCCGTTATTTATTAATTTTAAATATAGTTGTGGACTCGACTACATAGGTAGAACCACACAGTGTTTAGATGTTAGGATTAAACAGCACGTGCGCTCTAAAATACTCAACAAAAATTTTTTCGTTTGGTGATACCATTCGAAATACGTACGGGTCTTCTATAGCGGATCACTTGATAAATAATCTGACCTGTGCTATGGATTTTAATGTGAGCTGGTTCTCTGTTCTGGCCTGAGCACACTCGTTATTCCACCTGAAGGTGTTGGAGACGCTGTTCATTAGGTCCAGGCGATCCGCTCTTTGGAAACAAAGAGACTGTTTGCTTTGGCTTGCGGTGTTGTGTCTCTAACACCTTTGGTGTAATAACTTTTATTATTATATTTTTTTCCTGTCCATTCATTCACGTCATCCGCGACAGACTTTCTTCTCATAATTTGTTTCACCGTTTACAGTTCTGACGAGAGGGGACGAAACCGGTCGACTTGTTTTTGTTTTAAAATTTATCATGGCCTATAGTAAAACATTTCATGCCTTTAATGCCATAATACGTTTTTGTACCGTTAAAACATATTTGAATATATATATGTGTACGTATATAGCGATTTTCCAAGCGTAGCTTATATACGGCACAAGGCCGAAAGTATGGGGTACCCAGTGAGGAACGAACTCACTAGTCATTCGCAATTGTGCTAGCGAGTCAAGCTTGCTAACCATTACACCGCCTTGCGGTGTCCCAAATGTACGTATGTATGTATGTATAAATATTCCACGTGAGGTCTGGAATGAATATGTCTCTCAACAGGCGTTCTAGCAAGAAGCCTCTTTTCATCATGATAGGCGAAAATTCGTTCTTTCTTTCCTTCTGACGCCGACGACGCACAGTCGCCAATAAAGGGAATCGAAATAAATTCGGAGGTTCTCCCAGCTAATGCCTGTCAGAAGAATCACGCATAATGGCAATTCTATTTCCAGTCTTTAAATCCTGTAAAATACTTTCGATTTCCTAATTTGACTGCACTTTTAAAATGATTGCATACACCAGGTCATCAAAAACTGGTGCGAACGCAGACATCATTGTCATCATGCTCTGCTAGAAGAAATCCTATGCCATGAATGCACGTGCATGTGGCGATTATTTTCTCACAAATTCGCTTGGATTAAATAGTAAGACAAACTCGTTCTCTAGCCTAGTTTGGTAACCAGTCTAGAAGAAATACAACGCTTAATTTAAAATAGGTTTTATATGGGGTTAGCAACCCCAGTCTGTAGAACCTGCTTACTACGGAAACAATAGCATTTGCTGTTACCTACTGTAGAGACTCTGTAACCCTGTACTCCACAGGGAGCCTACAGTTTCACCCGACAAAGCTGACTAATATCTAAATTAAAAAAATACTTTTTCTCCGTATTGAAGTCGATAATATCTACTATATTTTAAATTAACCCGCTTCGGGTATTTTTTTCCTTTATCAGTTTGTATACAGCAAATAAAAGTAAATATGTATTTATGCTAGTACAGTTTGATACATACAAGACCAGATTTTTCACGCGTAAAATAATTTTTTATCAACTGCGGCTAAATCGAGGGTATGCAGTTCCGGGTATTCCTTCGAAAGTTCGATCTTCTTGCGAGGATGTGATGAATTCTGCCTCACCCCTCGTTGCCTGGGCGTTTATATAATTTCCTGTCACCCGGTTGTCTTGCCTGTATATAACCTGCGTTCAGTTGGGTTGACTTCCTTGTAAAAAATCGCAGAGACTCTCATGTCTACACCGAAAAACAATACCCTGTCCAGAGGCAAAATCTGCTAGTGTCACCAGGGGTGGCAGTACCGCCTTAGAAACTGTGTCACCTTTCCTGGTTGGCGGCTCATAAGGGCAGAGTATCGCACGTATGTAGAAATTATATATTGGTACACCTACAGAGATCTTTGGGGCCCAATTCTGCATTTGGTAGATTTTAAGGTACCTTCTAGATTAACCTTCGATGTTCTGAGGAGTCAACAGCTTACCTTGGTATATTTTAGAATGAACACGGTATATATTTAGGTCAAGACAGATCAAATTCTTTTAGATGAAGTTACCTGATGGATATTAAATTTGATTAATATATTTAGATTGCTTCTTTCGTTGATTATATTACTACATCTCTATCGACTGTTTTACCTTTCTCCTTCTATTTTATTATCCCTTGCCCCTCTGTCTCTTCTTCTCCGGGGTACTTTCCTTCCAGTCCTTTTCCTTGTACACCTTGTTCCGTTTAAGATTTTCTTCTTTAGAATCTACTCCGCCGTTTCTCCTGATATTCTCTTTTGTTAAATAATAATTTCAGACTATTATTTTTTAGTGGCAGTGAATTTAGTTAAAACCACCTGAGGCTGATCTTTAAGGTCAGATGGTAGATAAAATAGGGATGTCGATTTTGACTGGCTGAGCCAAACGTGGTAATTTTAGAGAGATAGAAAGTTATTCCCTGGAGTTGAGTTTTTAACGTCGAAGAACGTAGACATCTTAATTCGGGTGCAGGGAAATTGCTCCCCAATGGGGGGGAGGGGGCTGATAGAGCGACTCCAGTGGCTAGTTAAAAATGTACACATCGATGTGTTAATAAATTAAGTTAAGCTTAAAAATCCCTTTTGTTGAAGTTCTCGTTTTATCTCCGAACTAAAAGAACCACTAGCGATCACCCTGGCGAGAGAAGAATGAGAAGAAGAGAACCTTATTATGATCGCCTGAAGACCCTCAACTAAAAAGACTCTCCAGAACGAAGAGGGATATACAAGAGAAGGAGAAAAGGGAGAGAGCCAGAAAAAGAGAGAGA
>OZ010608.1:74549339-74571839 GCA_963932145.1 Acanthosepion lycidas | reverse complement strand
TTTCTAAGATAAAACTGTTCGGAGCTTAATCTAATAATTGTACAATTTCGCTGTTACACGATTTGGACAATTTTGCTGTTACAGCCGGTATATATATATATATATATATATATATATGTTATAAATTAATTCATTTAAAATATGGTTTTTCCGCTACACAGTTCTAAACATGTTTCAAAAATGGAAGGTCCGAATTTAATTTTGTAATTAAATTAAAGACATTAGTTACATTTCATCCTCAAGCGAATTTTGGAGTAACTTTTAAAATTACTGGGTTTTAAAGACACAGCTAAAATCAAATTGTAGTTAAATAAAACGTATTCTAACCTGGACAACCCCCACCAAAAATATTTAAATATACAAATAGAAAAAATGCCGTAAGAAATTTTGCCGTTAACAATAAAATTTAAAAAAAGTCCAGACGACATGCATTTAACGGATGTCATATTTCATTGAAGAATACATCCCTACCCCCTACCAAAACGTAACTAATAACTGATACATCAAAATACAGACTCAATGAACACGCAAACACCCCTTGTCTAGTGGAAGTGGATTTATCTGTAACCTTGGAAATGTGAATTATATTAGTGTTTAAACCTTTTTATTTTATTATTACTCTGTCCCGGACATTCAGTTCTACCTGGATTCTATCCTCTTGTAAATTTTTATTTGTATGTGTATGTATGTATGTTTATGTATTTATATATTATATATATATATATATATGTGTGTGTGTGTGTATTAACCACTAATATTATATATATATATATATATATATATATATATATATATATATATATATATATATATGTGTGTGTGTGTGTGTGTAAATTGACCACTAATGTTATCAATATATATATATATATATATATGTATATGTGTGTGTGTGTGTGTGTATGTGTGATAAGAAATACACACACACACACTCCTATATATTTATTTGTGGACATAATTATGCACTCTTACTGAACATTTTCTTATTTTCTAAGGAAAATCGAATATTTGCAAGTACTTACTGGATTTACCATAAAAAGCTGACCCCGTATTTGGTTTTGAATAATTCGTTAATTCTTACAAGTTTCGATCTCTCATATTTATAGTTAAAGATTTTTCTAAAAATTGGTGCAATCCCAAATTATTCGCACCCCCTTATAGATATTCAGAAATAATATTGCTCTATGTCAACAGCAATGTTTTTTTTTTTTTTTTTTTTTTTGTTAATTTGTCATTTAATACAAACACCCTTTGGAAAAGAAATAATATTGACCTGATTCTACAACCTTCTCAAAGATAATGAAGAAGAGAACATCCTAGTGCCATGTACCGCGATTCATGGTTAAGACGGCTGAACTTGCCAAGAGCCTTTGAATGAAGATAGTTGATGCGTACAAAGAGGGTGATGGATAGAAATTAGTTTCTTGTAACGCGTTTCGTCCTTTAAGTCTTGTTGAAAATATTTTCCTATGTTCTTTCGACTACACATGCTCACGAACCAGGGATACTTGGAATTTTAAATTTAATTAATTATTTTTTTTTATTCTAGCAGATTTCCTTTAGATTCTTTTGCTTTCCATCACTTTTGTCATTAGATATCCCACTGCCTGGAAGTGTTAAATGCTGTAAGATCCGAGGTGCAAATTTACTGTATATATTTTCACTATTTACATTATTCGGATTATCCTCATCTTTGTCGCCATATTTATTACAACGTTTCGGCCGTTGTACGCTCCGGCCTTCTTCGGGTGGTTAGAATGTCGAACTGAACTCTTTATTTCGCTCACTGGGGTAGACTGTTCTAGTTCGGCTTGCCATGTTTTTAATGGATGTCAGTTATCAGTTATATCCTGTTAATTCCCCTCTCCAAGTTCTCCACTGCCTTAACCGAATATTGAACTCGCAAACATTAGGTCATCTCACTGGATTTAACCAACGCCTTTATCCATTGTGCTATGTGTCCTTGAGGGTTCGACATGCCAACAACCTAAAGAAGGCCGAAGCGTACAACGGCCGAATCGTTGTGATAAATATGGCAACAAAGATGAGGACAGTAGTCCGAATAATGTAAATAGTGTACATAATACCTCATCTCAGGAATATAGACAAACACTGAAAGGCCGAAACGTTGTGATAGATATGGAGACAAAGATGAAGACAATAGTCCGAATAATGTAAATTGTGTACATAATACCTCATCTCAGAAATATAGCCAGATACTGAAAGGCCGAAATGTTGTGATAAATATGGCGACAAAGATGAGGACAATAGTCCAAATAATATAAATAGTGTATATATATATAATACCTCATCTCAGAAATATAGACAGGTACTGAAAGGTCGAAACGTTGTGATAAATATGGCAACAAAGATGAGGACAATAGACCGAATAATGTAAATAGTGTATATAATACCTCATCTCAGAAATATAGACAGATAGTGAAAGGTCGAAACGTTGTGATAAATATGGCAACAAAGATGAGGACAATAGACCGAATAATGTAAATAGTGTACATAATACCTCATCTCAGAAATATCGACAGATACTGAAAGGCCGAAACGTTGTAATAAATATGGCGATAAAGATGAAGACAATAGTCCGAATAATGTAAATAGTGTACATAATACCTCATCTCAGAAATATAGACAGACACTGAAAGGCCGAAACGTTGTAATAAATATGGAGACAAAGATGAAGACAATAGTCCGAATAACGTAAATAGTGTACATAATACCTCATCTCAGAAATATAGACAGACACTGAAAGGCCGAAACTTTGTAATAAATATGGCGATAAAGATGAAGACAATAGTCCGAATAATGTAAATAGTGTACATAATACCTCATCTCAGAAATATAGACAGATACTGAAAGGCCTAAACGTTGTAATAAATATGGCAACAAAGATGAGGACAATAGTCCGAATAATGTAAATAGTGTGCGTAATACCTCATCTCGGAAATATAGACAGATACTGTCTATATTTTATGTGGATCTACTGCAAAATTGTCTGTCTAACCAAGATAGGAAAAGAAAAATTTACTTCGTCTGTTTCCGGATAAGCATTCAACGGAGAACTTTCCAGCACCCCTCGACCATCGATGAGATTCCCTTAAAAACCTCGATAAATGCAGCAAATTCATGAAGTGCAATGTTGCAAACAGAATCTATTTTTCTCCCCAGCCATTGTTAGACAAGCAAATGCAACGATCAAAGTGGCTTGTTCATTGGGGACCAACACACGCTGTTGTTTTGTTTTACTGTAAACCGTTCAGGTCACTTCGCTGATATTCCACAGACAGATCCCAGATCTAATGTATCCCACGTGTAACCCAGAATGTGTTGTATGCAATTCTTTGACAGAATCAGAATAAAAAGAGAAAAACATTCCTCTCATGTTTGATGTTGCGTCATCAACTTTACATTCATCTGTGTTCTCGCAGAAATTTCAAATCCCATGCAAGTGAAGCTAATGGGTGTTTATTTTATTTTATTTTTTTCCTAGCGGCCATATAGTAATGTTGATTTAGAAAGGAGCAGGCTATTTTATCGGTGACGATAAAATAGACAAAAATGTTTTAAATCTTATTTTACTAGTCTCGTTAAAATAGACCCAAGGCTATTTTGCCGGTAAATATTTTTACATTTATAAGGACAGATAATATTAAAATCAACAAGAGACATATTTAAATATAAGTTTTTTTTTATTTTCACCATCAGTTGCAAAGACAAGTTGCTACCAAGTATTTGAAGCTAGGAACTTCTTCCAGTGATTCACCGCCAATAGTGACGCTGGCAATGCTGTTGCTCGTGATATTCATCATTATTTTGAATTTCTCTGAGTTTCATTCCATATGCGCCGGCTCTATCTACGAATTTGTTGGTCAGGTTTTGTAACTTATTGTTACTGCCGCTATAGGGTCAAACTCTTTTGTGAAACGCTGGTTGAAGACAGGGCTTGAGCAAGTGGATGATAGAACGTGGTCGGAGGTAGATGGCAGGGGACAAGAACTTCTTAAGTGCTGCAAAGAATAGAGTGAAGTGGAGAGCCATAATCGCCTACGTCCTAAAAGGAAATGGCACATTAAAAGATATATATATATATATATATATATATATATATATATATATATATATTATAAGTTAATAGACTTAAAATATGGTTTTTCGCTACACAGTTCCAACCATGTTTCAAAAATGGAAGCTAAAAGCCCCTAATTTAATTTTGTACTTAAATTAAAGACATCACTTTCATTTCATCCTCAAGCGAATTTTGGAGTAACTTTAAAAATTACATGGTTTTAAATACACAGCTAAAACAAAATTCATGTTTCCAAGGTTACAGATAAATCTATTTTGCTAGACTAGGGGTGTCAGTATGTTCAATATATATATATATATATAGTCGTTTTTCCGCTCTCAGTAGGACATGTGGAGGAGCTTTCTCGGTCACTTTTTCTCAAACGCCTGGATCCTGCCTCAACCAGGAATGTCCAAGCCTCACACCCGTAGAGGAAGATGGATACGATCATTCATTTGAAGAGCTTGAAATTGATTTGGAAGCTGATGTTGCTCTTCTCTATCCTTTCCAGTCTGATCATCGCTGCTGTGTCTGTGGCTGTGGCTGTGGCTGTGGCAATCCATGTACTGATCTCTACGTTGAAGGCACCAATTTTTGATAGAGTTGCTCCCAAGTATTTAAAGCTAGGCACTTCCTTCAGTGATTCACCGTCCATGGTGACGCTGGCATTAGTTTGAATTTCTCTAAGTTCAACAAGTTTGTTGGTCAGGTTTTGCAGCTCACTGCTACTACCGCCCTAAGGCCAATAGCTTCTGTGAAACGCTGGTTGCAGTGAATAACAGAACGTGGTCTGGGAAAGATTGCAGAGGATAGGAACTTCTTAAAAGCTGCAAAGGATAGAGGGAGGTGTAGAGTCATGATCGCTTACATCCTGAAAGGACATGGCATATAAAAAAGATGTAAACATTTCGTGCGGATCAAACGATTCACTCTTGTCTCTTCAGGCATGAAATGACTATTCCTTATCACAAAGGTATCGGACTTTCTCGTTCACACGTCTTCTAGTGTCACACTCTAACATCTTCATGTTCTTTGCAATGTCTCTAATTGACTTTCCAGAGTTTTCATTAATTATCTTCTGCCCATTTCGTACAGAGTAAGGTGTTCATAGTAGGACCCTTAACATACATTTAGAATTTAGCTACTGATATTCGAACCCCGTCAACTGCTTCCAGGACCTTTCGAAATTTGATAACGAAAGATCGGCCTACTGTTAGGAAATGAGCTTTCTAGGCTTTGCTTTTAACTGTTCTGATTGCGTATTCTGACAGCTTGATGTCCTTTGCAATACTTCTTATTGGCTTTCCAGGAATATTACGGACTATTTTTGAAACCTTTTGGACAAAGTTACGCATTCTGGTTGCATCAGGACCAGGTTCGATGCGTACTACCACCCGCCGCCCAAGCCCATGGGTCAAACCTGATTGGGGGCCCCGGGAAGAGCTTTGTAAACCTCCCTAACTTATCAACATTTTCTTTTTTTTAACTACATTTATATGCGTCATAAATTAAACTAAGCAGGATTGACTATAAAAGGATGGCAATTCAGCAGTTTTTCCCCCTACAAATCGGTGAATTTGTTTTGTTCAGGCTGAGTCTTAAAAAATATTATATAAAATTCGCTATTTTTTATCCATAAGGTTGAAAGTTTTAAGATATTCAACTTCTTATCAAGAAAAATCTCAGATTGATGTTAAAATTTATCGCAAAATATTGCTGATTTATTTAAGATGGAATGATCTATTATGACATGTCTCTAATTCGTATTTAGATGCATTGGATTTATTTTCAATTTTTCTAGTTGAATTGTTCACCTATATTGCATAGGATCCATTATTGTACATAATTAGGATACAATAACATTTGTATTTTATGTGAAAATTGAGATGTAATAGAGTCAGGAGCTGGTATCATAGATTCAGGGGTGGCAGACGAGACATTTGCACAATCCATACCAAGATCTACAGGAGGAAGTTGTCTTTTTCTTTTGTTCATAGAGACACTCACCCCAGCCCCCCGACGATTGAAGTAGTCAAGGGATATGATGATGATGATGATGATGATGATGATCTCTAAATGACAGGTCTCTAATTTGTATTTAGATACATTGGATTTATTTTCAATTTTCCTAGTGGAATTGTTCGCCTATATTGCATAGGATTCATTATAAAATTTGTATTCTATATGAAGACTACCTTATGAAAATTGTGATGTAGCCGAGTGTAGAGTTGGTATCATAGATTCAGGGCTGAAGAACGAGACCATTGGGCCAGCCCTACCAAGATCCACGGGAGGAAGTTGTCTTTTGTTCCAGGAAACCCCACCCCACCCCCAACGATTGAAGTAGTCAAGGGAGATGATGATGATGATGATGATGATGATGATGATGATGATCTATTATGACAGGTGTCTAATTTGTATTTAGATACATTGGATTTATTTTTTAACTTTTCTAGTTGAATCGTGGACATGCATTAAAGTCAACAAACAGAGGCGACAGTCTGGTTCATGCTAAACGCAATAGTCAGTCCTGGTGATTTCGTTTTGTGCAAACCAGATTGTTGCCTCTGGGTGTTGACTTCAGTGGCCACTTTTAATATTTATTTGTACTCTATCCCTGATATTAACGACTTTACCTCACGAATATAGCATACCTATATATATATATATATATATATATATATATATATATATATATATATTATTCATATACTCATGAAACGAATTATGTCCGACAATTATTGTTTAAAAAATTCTATTTAAACATTATTTTTATAATTTTTTTGTAATTTATTTACGCAATTACGCTGTTATTTTAATTAAACAGTATTAATTACATTTACCGGCCTGAAAATTCGTAGAAAATATGCGCTTTTCCGACCAGAATCAAAACTGTAACGCTTATTGGAACCGTCATTTGATCTGATGTACTGTTAGCTACTCAGATACAATTTCTGACGTGTCTTTGTCGCTGTATAGTTAAGAGCACGTCAGATCAAATAATGCTTCCCATTATGGGTTACAGGTTCGATTCCTGGCAGAGAAGCACATATTTTCCACGAGATTAAATAGATTATATGTATAAAAATAACGTATAAACGGAATATATATATATATATATGTATATATATATATATATAAAAGTGTACACTGAAGTCAACACTCAGAGGCGACAGGCTGTTTCATGATGGACGCAATCGTCAGGCGGCCTGACGATTGCTTCTAGCATGAAACAGCCTGTCGCTTCTGAGTGTTGACTTTAGTGTCCACTTTTATATATATATATACATACGCTCTATCTCTGATATTGAGCACTTTATCCCATAAAACTATATTTCTTCATATATATATATATATATATATATATATATATATATATATATATATATATACGCAATTTTGATATATATTATTTATATATTATATACGCACTCCATATCAGTGATAGAGCTAACATATTTAGTTGTACTGATGTGATTTTGTAACACTGGGTTTCATTCCTTTGACGATAGCAAACGGCGTGAAAGTCAGGGTCGCAAACTCGTATTAATTCAACTATATATATATATATATATATATATATATATAAGGCAAGGAACAATCAAGACAAAGTGAGCGTGAGAGTCCGAATAATTAATTGATGAGAAGCTAAAACCTTGTTCAATAATTCCAGATGGAAGTTTTAAAAATAATAATATCCATTTAAATATCGACGTAACTTGAGGTCGGCAACTTTTTAAAAGTTCCCAAGGGCATTGGAATCTCAATTTACGTCAGCGTTTTTGCTTATCTCCTTGCATATAATTTTCTGGGCATTATTTTGCAATAAAACGAAAGATGACCAGGTTTAAATAAACATATAGATAATTCAATTTAGAGAAAGGAAGAATTGTCGAAGGAAGAACAGCCGTAAAACATTGTTGATTTTTTTTTTTTAGATGGAATGATCTATTATTACAACATGTTTTCAGATACATTGTATTTATTTCCAGTTTTTCTCCTTCAATTGTTAACCCACAGGACGGTCGGAACGTCTTGTCACCCCCTACCAAAAAGTAATGAGAACAATAGAAGAACAAGTAATACAGTAATACAAAGCACATGGACTGAATTCAGTTCATTCGCTTTCTTTGGCGCTGTCACACATCGAGAAGGTCTGTATGAACAACATCATTTTCCTGGCTCAAAACGATGCGGTGCCATGTCCGGTGTGATATTTTACGAAGCTTGATTGTTGCAAAGGCTGTTCGGACGGCGTCCTTCAACTGATGGGTATTTTTGTGACGTACGGTGAACGTTAATAATTAACTAGAACTCAACACTTCAATTTTAAAGGAAACAGTATTTAATCACAAACGCAAATCAATACTTAGCAAAGGAGTAAATTTAGCCAACGATAATTTACCATTTCAGTGAATACTTTGTTAGTAGCCCGGCTCGGCTTAACGTCAGGTAAATAGTAAACCAAAGCCCAAATCATCAACATACAATAATTCACACTAATTCGACTGGATAGTTACACTCAATAGTCACTCCAGTCAGTAGCCTGACAGCGCTATTTATACACCTGGAGGCAAATATATATTCATAAGTCCAGAGTGTCACACTTGAACCTCGGAGTCGGTAGTTACTCGTTTCCTTCCTAGATAACAGTATTCTAGTATCGTTCATATGAAAAGCTCTCCTTGATAATACCCAGCGTTGAAATAGAAAATTATAGACAAGACTTTCGGATCACTCTGTAAATTGCATATGATCCATTTACATAATTAGGTTACAATAAGATGTGTATTTTATATGAATACTACCGTATGAAAATTGAGAAAATTTTCATAAGGTAGTATTCTCTGTCGAGAAAAATTGTTGAACACGACACAGTGAACCAACTTTTTTAGCAGCCGACCTAGCAATTGATTCAATATAGTCTTTCCATTTCATGTGAGCCAAGACGATTAGACCGAGAACGTAAACCGTAAGTTCAACGAGGTGCTGATGGAGGTTACCATCAGCCATGCTGACAAGGGGCAGAAAGCGTTCTCTCGGATAATTAATATAGAAAAGTTTCATTTTGGAGGCGTTAAAATTAACACGCCTATCCTTTCTCCTGTTAACAACAAACTGTAGGTCACTTCTTAGTTCAGCTGCCAATTTGAGTTTATCAAACTTATCAGACTTAGGATCGAGAGAAGATTAAATGGTTGTGCCCTCAGCATGGATACCAATTTGAGAATTGGTGTCATCAGGAAGGTCATTGGGGAAAATTAAGAACAAAGTAGATCCAAGGAGAGAGCCCTGAGGTACACTTGCATTAGTACAAAAAGATCTAGAAGAGTGGCCGTTCAGGATGACATTCATTACGCTATTTGTTAAGAAAGATTGAATCAGTTCAGGAAATACTATAAATAACCTTTCAACTAGTGAAGATGCCAAACCCTGTTAAACGCTTTTAAGATCTCCAAAGCAACAGGACGAGCTTCGCCATTGTTATCTAAAGCTTTACAGAATTTTTCAGCAATAATCGTCAGCAGTTGACGTAGAGAAGTGAGATCCATATTATCTGATGTGTGTTGCTTAAACAATTCGGAGTGGAGTAGAGCCTCTATGTAGGATTATTTTCCGATTGCATGTGTGTGCGCGCTCAGCAGTGAGAGTGGAATGAACATAACCCAAATCTCGAAATAACTGTTCAACATCTTTTATTTCTGGTTGAAAGAGTGTGCAATATAGTAGTATGTTGCAGGAAAAAAGCGTGCTTACTCCGTTAACAAATTTTTGAGTCGATGTTTTGTAGAGAGAGATTTATCTGATTTTTCGTACGGGATGAACGAGAAATCTGAGTGACAGTCCTCGTTTTCTGCATCAAGGGTTGTGTGCAGTTTTTTTTTCCTTTGGGTAGGTGTCTTGAAGGAATATTTCTCCGTCTGTCCCCAGGTGGGGGATGAGAAATCTAAGTCAAGCTACCAGGACAGGGCCATGTCTCTTCTGCCGGAAAGTTTGAGAGTGGCCCTACAAGCTGGGCCGTGAAGGTAGAGGCCGCTGAAAAGGATAACGGAAAATAAACCGAACTGTCAGCATTTTTATGGGGTTTTGAACTTCCGATTGTGCCCTACAGAATACTTACTTTGCTGCTACTGTTAAATCGATCAAAGTAAGGAAGCCTCTGCATGCCACAATAGCCAAAAATTGAGATAGCTTGTATATCTAGCAGTTTACCAAAAAAGAGATAAAAATCTAATTGGCTAATGGTTCGAAAGGTCGGGTTGTTCAACTGAGTTCTTAAAGACTGGACCAACAGAGGAGGATTTCTTACAAGTAGAAAAGCGGTAACTGGTTAATCTCTTAATTTGATTTGCTCACTGCTAAGGCTTGCAACTGTATTTGTGTAACGTTAGAATTTTCGTACGCTTCCTTGGGGTAACACTATTTACATCGTCCGTACTGTTGTCCTATAAGAAATATAGACTGATCCTGAAGAAGGCGGGAGCGTATAACGGCCGAAACGTCGTGAATATGGCAAAAAAGATGAGGACAACCTACTGAACGAGGCAAATAGTTACAGAACCTCATCTCAGAAATCTAGACAGATGATGAATCAGTCCGGAGCGTACAACTAGCGAAACTTCGTGAATATGGCAACAAAGTTGAGTGTGACGTCACCCCAGTCTCTGCTCCTGTGGTATCCTGTGACGATCTAACCCTTGGCTGGTTCGGATGGAAATCTGGTTAGATTCGATATCAGCTTTGTCGTTCCCAGCCCGCCTCCAACGTCTGGTTACCGAAGTAACTGCTTTGATTTCTAGTCTAAACTACCCACGTTGTGATTTGATCTTAGGTAGACGAAATCAATCAGGCGTCGGGCCGTAGTGCAAGCTGAATCCGGGTCAAAGGTGATACCGCAAAAATATATGTAAAAGAAAATAATGTAACAACTCAAAAGATTCAAATGTGTCGAAAAAAAAAATAACAAGTATCTTTATATCTGTTTGCTGAATACAGGACTGCGTCTTTCTCCCAAAACGCTCCTATGGATTCGTGACACTTTGCGTTTCTTAGGCGAGTCTTAATATCTTAAGTTGTTTTCAATAAACTGCTTTTTGGTATCTTCAGGCGATATTCGTTAAACTTGTCTAAGTCTTTCTTAAGAAAAATTGAAGTCTAAGTCGGAATGCGTGGAAATCTTTCATTCAGCACCTGCGAGGCTGGTCTCCGATCTCTAACCCAACTCAACTACAACTCTACTCTCACTCTAACTCTACTCCAACTCTGGGGACGTTCGTTTATATGGACGCCGACCAAAACCGGGTGGGGGCCTGTCGTGGTTTGTGTTCCTCGATAATTCCAAATCCGCAATAAGAATTTTCTTTGTTTTCGGATAGGAACATTTATCACTTCCCATTTTTGGAAGACAATTACTTTCTGTTTTAGAGGGTTCCCCCTCTCTGTGGTTGGGTTTCGTAAGGGAATTGTCGTCCTAAATTTTTCCTTTCTCATATTGGTATCTCACACCAATCCCCTCAGAGGGAGTCAACAGGTTTCCCTTCTTTCTCATATATTTACCATCGCCCATCACCCACGCCACTATCCAGCCAATGAACGCTCGGCAGTGTAGGTGTGGCTAGACTGACCTCAGTTTACAATTATCACTCAAAGAAAAAAAAATTATCTTCCTTTTTCTTTTTTTCTTTTCCATCGGCCAGAATTCTTATGAATTGTACTGTGGACATTAAATTTTTATCTTAACTTGGGTCATCTGGAATTCATTAATGGGATTTTCCCCGACTCATTAACTAACTGGGTGGTCGACTAAATCTCTTTGTCTTTCTCAACATCGTCGCATTCTGTCGCCAACAGCTTGTCCAGGTAACAAACTTTTATCATGACAAGATCCGGACATACAACAGATGGGTCTCCTTCCAAAACCAAATATCTCCGAAAGATAGTTAATGGCTTTTTATTTTTCTCTTTTCCTTCCTTTTTCTTTGGGGTGGTCTCACCTAATTCTTTCTCGGTCGCATGCTTGACCCATTTTCGATTATCTTCTAACATTCTGCTTTGTAAGCCTCTTGACCAAATTGAAATTTTCATTATGGCCATGGGCAGATTGCTATCTTTTACCCGCATTCTGCCTTTCCTCACCGCGTCATGGCATAAATTAATTCTGACATGAATTTTCTAACTTCTGCGAAAAAATACCTTTTTTCGTAAATGAAAATAAAATCTTTACCCATTTTTCTTTTGTTAAAAAAATAACATCGCTCAGTATGTCTTTCGTTATAGCTCTTTCTCGGCTTAAGTATTTCTCGTTTTTAATTTCCATGCTTAATTAGTTAGCCAATTACCATAGCTAAATAGTGTCACATGAGGACAACAGTTCGAACGATGTAAATAGAGTAAATAGGCATTAAGAGGTATAGCAAAAAGGGAAACATGTCTAAGAATTATAAATTTAGGAAGTTGTGGAGAGTTATGTTCTCTAACGTCCTGAAGGAACATGAGGCAAAGAAGAAAAATGAGAAGAAGGGGTTTATAATTTTGCATCTTCCTATCTTTTAGCAACGTTTGTTTTTTACTATCTCTCGTAATCCCGATTCTGCCAGCCATTTACATTAGATTGCTTGGAAGGTTAGTTGTCTGTTTCCACTAAAGAACTTTCTTTAATATTTGTTTTTATTTCCTCTCGTTCCCTATGGAACATTGGGCGAAAAAACTCTCCATTCAGCAGCAATCCTGGGCTTGTTCCCGCCAGCTCAGATTTATCTCAGTCAGGTCACCTTCTGTGGTCTTCCTCCACGTCCTGAATAGTCTGCCCCTCTGTCTATGTACCCTCTTCGGCTTCCACTCCAAAGACGTCCTCACTCCCTTTGTCGATAGCATCCGCAACGCGTGACCAATAATCTTGTGCTTACTGTATTTCAGAACAGTTTGGTCAAATTTCTACATGATCTATTTGTTAGTTATATCGTCTCGCCATGAGATCCCTACTATGGTCGTCAAACATCGTTGGTGGAAGACATTGGCCATCTGGTAGAATTTGGTTATTTTCTCTCTAGCATAGTTGGTCTGACAACAGATTTATACAGCCGGAGTTGCTTTCAATAAATCACAGTAATTTCTATCAAATTTTGTTCCTATAAATAGCAATGAAATCGTGAATCTTGTCTAATTTTTCATACATTCGTCTAGGCTCTCAAGCTAAACAAAAAGTGGTTTAAGGGCGGGAAGTGTATCTTTGTTGTATATACGAGTCAAATATTACTGCATTTGGGATGAGAGCCAACTGACTATGTATTTAATCAACAATAAACATAAAAGTATCTTTTGTCGCTTTCCTTAATCGAAACTCTCTCTCTTTTTTTTTTAACAATCTTACATCAGTGTTCCCGTTAAATGTCAAATTGTTTTCTTTTTAAAGCACAGAAAAGGGTCTTTATTTATTTATTTAAAAAAAAAAAAGAAAAAAAGATCACAATTTGCATTGCTTATTCTATTTTTAAGATAAATCAATCGCTATCATTACCACGGCTGTAACAAAGAAATCAACCTGATAGAAATGGCGTCATAAAGATTTTCTTTTATGTCTCCCTGGAAATCGATGGTTTTAATGTAAGGTTCTTAAACGTCTCGTTTTGTCGATAATTGATGTCATGAGATCTTTATCAAATTTTATGGAAGTTCACTTTTCGGCACTACTTAAGTTAAGTGGTCCGCTAGTATGAAAAAAACAAAAATAAATAAATAAACATTTTTTTTTTGTTAATATTCAAAACTGTCCTAAAAGAATCAAATTTCGACCAACAATAAGGTATTCGGTAGAATCCTAATGTGAACTCTCTAATTAATTCTGTATATTGCCCCAAAAGAAAGGTTTAATGACTCTTTGATTTTCATTTTAACAATTTTTATAACTTCCAAAGTTATATTTAATGTATAATCAAATATATCCACTAAAAATAAAGAACCCTAACGCACGTCAGTTGCAACACTGGTTTCTCCTACAGAAGAGGAACACAGGTTTGGACGCTGTCCAAGAGCGTATTTTCTTTATTAAGTTTGTCGGGGCAGATAGATGTAATACACACTGTTAAAAAAAAAAAAAATAACGGGACGTCTATTTTAAACACGACTATCCACAAATAAATAAAGTAATACAAATGTCGGATTAAAAATAAAATTAATTAATTCTTCAGAAATTATTTTGTCTCATTTTATCTCATATCTATCTATCTATCTATCTATCTATCTATCTCATTCTGTTCATATCTATCACAATATGTTCATATCTATCTATCTATCTATCTATCTCATTTTGTTCATATCTATCTATCTATCTATCTATCTATCTATCTCATTCTGTTCATATCTATCTATCTATCTATTTATCTATCTATCTATCTATCTATCTATCTATCTATCTATCTATATAGCTATCTATCTATCTATCGCATTCTGTTCATATCTATCTATCTATCTATCTATCACATTCTGTTCATATCTATCTATCTATCTATCTCATTCTGTTCATATCTATCTATCTATCTAGCTAGCTAGCTAGCTAGCTGAGTGTTCATATCTATCTTATTCTGTTCATATTTATCACATTCTGTTCATATCTATCTATCTATCTAGCTACCTAGCTAGCTCTTTCCATTATCTATCTATCTATCTATCTATCTATCTATCTATCTATCTATCTATCTATCTATCTACTAAAAGTCTGTGATTGCGTGAGTGCTTGCGTGGTCCGTCCGTCCGCCCGTTAAAAGTATTCTAAGTATACGAGTTTTTTATACAGTACGTATTTTTATTTTTATTTTCTTCAAACAGACATTTTTTAATCAGAATATTTTTAAGGTAAAGACAGACACGAAAAGATCCCGCTTTGCTGTTTGTTGTTTGTAAAGTCATTATTTATATTTCAGCTTTCCTTAAGCAAACGACATTTTAAATATTTAAAAAATATTAAGTTAATCTGATTTTTAAAATATTTTAAGTAAATAAGATTTAAAAATACGAGTTGTTTATATGATAAGTATTTTTATTTTAGCTTTCTTCAAATATAAATTTTTTTTGATTAAACTATTTTTAAGTTGAAGACAGACACAAAGAGATCCCGATTTGCTGTTTCGTCCAGTGTTTGTAGAGTAATTGCTTATATTTCAGCTTTCTTTAAATAAACGATATTTTAAATATTTAAAAAAATATTTTTTGGCATATTCAAAAAACAATTTTGAGCTAATCTGTTTTAAACTTCAAGCTTATCCCGGGAGTTCTATTTCTGTTAAATGCTGTAAACAATCAATAAAACATTAAACATGAATTTGTAAACCAGACCAATGATGCCACAAATGAATTGAACTATTTAAATTAATCATAATTAAATTAACTTTAATTTCTGAAGAATGTTCAAATCGACTTCAGTGCTTTATAGCTTGAAACGTCAGAGACCCAGTGGGTCACGGGTAGTGTAGTAAATAAATAAAAATGGGGCGTCTATTTCAAATAAGAGTTACTCTCTGTAATAACGTTTTCAGTATTATATTTGTTGCATTAACTTTCGGACAAACACACTTGGAAAGGTATGGATTCCTTTCTGTTCCGAAATCCGAAATCGAAATCAGATTAAGAGGGATGGACACCGCCAGATTACGAAACTAGCTTTGCCCTAGACACTATTGCTACTATGGCTACAGTATATTTTATACACTTTTGATGTATGTGTTTTAAGTTTCGGTGACATAACGTAACGAGACGATACATATATATATATATATATATATATATATATATATATATATATATTTATACAAGTTTCATTAATTAATATAACAAGTGTTGTCTATTTATTTTATGGAAATTTTTTTCGTAACATTTGATAAGTTTAATAACATTATCGTTGAACGAAGAAAGAAATTCACAATATTGATCCATATTTTTTAATACAATCTAAGCTTTAGGCTTACATAAGCCATTATCAAAGATGTCAATTACAATATATTAAACAATATACGGACACGACAGTGATGATAGTCTGTCATTGTTTACATAGATGATTTCTAAGCAACGATAAACACTGTCTTGTTTTCAAATATTTCCTTTTTTGAAAGAATTACTCCTAAAAAATACATTATAAAATTTTTTTAAAAATCAAAAGAAAACAGTTAAATTTATGAGACACTTTTATTTAAAATATATAATACATAAATTAAAATAACATAACTATTATCCAAACAACATCATTTACTCCACTTTTATTTATTAGGCATTAAATTATGTCACTTAGCACCCTCCATATTTTATCTGATAAATAGCCTTCTTTTACATATAGTGATTTTCCAAGAGTAGCTTAGATGTGGCACAAGGCCGAAAGTATAAGGCACCCATTGAGGATCGAACTCACTATTCAATCGTAATTGTTCTAGCGAGACATACTTGCTAACCATTACACCGCCTCGAGGTACGCTAGTGATTTTCCAAGCATAGCGTAGATGTGGCACAAGGCCGAAAGTATGGGGCACCCAGTATGGAACGAACTCACTATTCAGTCGTATCTGCTTGTTAACCATTACACCACCTCGTTGTGCCCATTTTTTTTTTTTTTTACATATAAGTGTATCAGTTGGATAATCTTTTTATTTTCTCTCATAATCTTTTTTCAAGTAACTTTAATTGAAATTTTAATTTCAATTAAAGTTACTTGAATTTTCAATGTTAACTTTTTTCTCTATATATAAATTAGGACCTGGCCGACTAGGCTCCATTTTTCGTCCCCGTGACGTAGTTTTCCTCTGACTTTTCTCTAAATATTCTCAAATTTAGGAAGATTCGGTAATTTTGAAAAGTTAAGAAAACATGAATAAAATAAAAGTCGATTATAAATTGATTTTAGAACCCTTCTGGAGTTGGAATTGGGGAGTTAAGTCCCCCTACACTATATATTTTAAATAACTGAAAATCGTGGGGTCCAGATACAATACTACTACAACACTACAAGGGCCGTACTTGCAGAAGGGGAGCTTAGGGGGCTAGGCGTCGTTCCCCAATATTTTTTTAAAGTGTTATTAACTATAAGGGTGTAGATAAAACCCCACTACAACAATATCAGGGCCGTACACCCTGGAGAGGGCTAATAAGTGTTGACTAAAAGAAATCATGGGTTCCAGTTCAGATAAACCCCAACTTTCTGGATAGGGGATTTAGGGGGCTAAGCCACCTTCAATATTTTTTAATAAATATTTGTTAAGTAAGTATTTATTTAATTACCATACTTTATTGATTTCAAGCAAATAAAATTTATTTATCGAAGATAAAGTTAAGTTCTTGTATCTTCTTTTCAAATTATTATTTTAATAAAAAAAGTAGTAAATAAATTATGTTTTAGTTATTTCTTTGTAAAGATGAAATAACTATATTGACACATTTCTATTTAAAAAAAATAAAAAAATAAGGGGGTTTGTCCCCCACAAAATGCCCAATCCACATCGTCCCTAAATTCAGTTTTCAGTCGACTTTTATTTCATAGTGATCGAATTTTCCTATCTTTCTCAAAATAACCGAATTTTCTGGGCACCATATTTTTCTTGGCACTTGTTCTGATGAACTTTCCTCGTTGGCACCTAGATTTTGCGAATTTAAGTGCAGTACTAGATTGGCCACAAGTTCTCGCCATTTTACAGTTGAATGGATAGATATAAACGGAAGTTCTTTGCTAACAGCTTCTTCTCTCACACGTCCCACTTGAGGAACTCTCTTCCGGCTTCTTGCTTCCCAGACAACTTTGATTTTCAAAAATTTAAATGCAATGTCAATCGCTATCTAGTGCCTTTGATCTTTAAAAATTTAAATGCAATGTCAATCGTTATCTTCTGTCTTCTTAATACTTGTTCTTTGGTTGTCCTCTCTCCTTAATAGTACTTTTTCTCATATTCTCTAACACTCAGTAACCCCTTTGCATCCTAGTGGCTTTATTGCCTTTGATCTTCAAACATTTAAATGCAATGTCAATTGTTATCTTCTGTCTTCTTAATTCTTGTTCTTTTATTGTCCTCTCTCTTTAATAGTACTTTTTCTCATATTCACTAACACTCAGTAACCCCTTTGCATCCTAGTGGCTTTATTGCCTTTGATCTTCAAACATTTAAATGCAATGCCAATTGTTATCTTCTGTCTTCTTAATTCTTGTTCTTTTATTGCCCTCTCTCCTTAATAGTACTTTTTCTCATATTCTCTAACACTCAGTAACCCCTTTGCATCCTAGTGGCTTTATTGCCTTTGATCTTCAAACATTTAAATGCAATGTCAATTGTAATCTTCTGTCTTCTTAATACTTGTTCTTTTATTGTCCTCTCTCCTTAATAATGTTTTGCACATATTCTCTAACAGTAACTATTAGCGTCTTAGTGGCTTTATTGCCTTTCTCGGGCTGAAATCATTTAAAAAATATATATGGGTCTTTTATTCATGAAACTGCTATTTTGTCTCCTTTCGGAATAAGAAGATTGGATTTCGTCCGAGGTGTATTCGCTTGGATTTTGTGGCCTGTTACTTTTCAAAATATGGCAAACACTATTCCTCTTCACAGAAGCGAAATAAAATTTCCTTCTTTCAAATTGACTCCCTTAAACACGTATAAACGCAGTCATTATGACTTTTCTATCTTTGTCTTTTACTTTCTTTCGTCAGGTTTGCTTTTTTTCCATCTCACACGCCGACCTCTGTTCATTTATTTAAAAGACTTCACAACTAAGTAATAAAGGGAGGTAACTGCGAGCAACAATGCATCTATTATGTCGAGACAATTCCGATCAATAGAAATGAACTGAAGGCCCTACAATTCACTTCTCAAATATCTAAAGCTGGGTGAACGTGTTGACCTGGCTTTTCAGTTTAATACTCAACTGGCAAATAAAAAAAAAAATAAAAAAAATTTATTAAGAAAAAACAACGCCTGGCAAGGATGTAAATTACTGCTTCCAAAAACCAAATATGGTAGCCCCACAGATAATGGAAGACGAACCAACGCCCCAAAATGAAAAATGGTTGAAATTGCAAGCAAGAGTTAGGAGCGGGAAGAGGGAATTGTGGGGGGGGGGGGGAAAGAAGGGTAAAAGTCAGAAATACGTACATAAAATGTTTGCAAATATACGGTTAATAAAACTGAAGACGAATGGACGGGCGAGAGGTGCAAATAAAAAACAAAAAAAAAAAAAAAGGGAAAGAGAAAGAAAAAAAAAAAGAAAATGAGTTTACACCGGATGACCAAAGTTTAATGTCGTCTGAACGACACAGGCTCAATGAAGAGGAAAGAAAGTCTTTAGGTGATCATTTTTTTTTCTTTTTGTGTGTGAATAATGCCATAAAATGTCAAACGTAATTTACTTCGTTATGTATATGCACGTAGAAAAAGTATTCCAAATTATCGGCCTTTCTCTCTCTCTCCCTCTCACAAGCACGCTCTCTCTCTCTCTCTCACGAGCACGCTCTCTCTCTCTCTCTCTCTCTCTCTTTCTCTCAGCTTGTCTTTTTCTGTCTGTCTATCTTTCTTTCGCTATCACGTTCTTCTTGGCCTGTGTCTGTCTGTCTCGTTTTCTTGTCTATGACTGTCAGTCTCTCGCACTCTAAGCTTGTCTCTGTTTGTCTGTCTGTCTGTCTGTTTTTTTCTCTCTCTCTCTCTCCTGGCGTGTCACTGTCTCTCTGTCTCTCTCTTTGTCTCGACTTGTCTCTATCTGTATCTGTCTGAAACGTTGTGATAAATATGGCAACAAAGATGAGGACAATAGTCCGAATAATGTAAATAGTGTACATAATACCTCATCTCAGAAATATAGACAGATACTGAAAGGCCGAATCGTTGTGATAAATATGGCGACAAAGATGAGGACAATAGTCCGAATAATGTAAATAGTGTACATAATACCTCATCTCAGAAATATAGACAGATACTGAAAGGTCGAAACCTTGTGATAAATATGGCGACAAAGACGAGGACAATAGTCCGAATAATGTAAATAGTGTACATAATACCTCGTCTCAGAAATATAGAAAGATACTGAAAGGACGAAACGTTGTAATAAATATGGCGGCAAAGATGAGGACAATAGTCAGAATAATGTAAATATTGTACATAATACCTCATCTCAGAAATATAGACAGATACTGAAAGGTCGAAACGTTGTGATAAATATGGCAACAAAGATGAGGACAATAGTCGGAATAATGTAAATAGTGTACATAATACCTCATCTCAGAAATATAGACAGATACTGAAAGGCCGAAACGTTATAATAAATATGGCAACAAAGATGAGGACAATAGTCCGAATAATGTAAATAGTGTACATAATACCTCATCCCAGAAATATAGACAGATACTGAAAGGCCGAAACGTTATAATAAATATGGCAACAAAGATGAGGACAATAGTCCGAATAATGTAAATAGTGTACATATTACCTCATCTCAGAAATATAGACAGATACTGAAAAGCCGAAACGTTGTGATAAATATGGCAACAAAGATGAGGGCAATAGTCCGAATAATGTAAATAGTGTACATAATACCTCATCTCAGAAATATAGACAGATACTGAAAGGCCGAAACGTTATAATAAATATGGCAACAAAGATGAGGACAATAGTCCGAATAATGTAAATAGTGTACATAATACCTCATCCCAGAAATATAGACAGATACTGAAAGGCCGAAACGTTATAATAAATATGGCAACAAAGATGAGGACAATAGTCCGAATAATGTAAATAGTGTACATAATACCTCATCTCAGAAATATAGACAGATACTGAAAGGCCGAAACGTTATAATAAATATGGCAACAAAGATGAGGACAATAGTCAGAATAATGTAAATAGTGTACATAATACCTCATCTCAGAAATATAGACAGATACTGAAAGGCCGAAACGTTATAATAAATATGGCAACAAAGATGAGGACAATAGTCCGAATAATGTAAATAGTGTACATAATACCTCATCCCAGAAATATAGACAGATACTGAAAGGCCGAAACGTTATAATAAATATGGCAACAAAGATGAGGACAATAGTCCGAATAATGTAAATAGTGTACATAATACCTCATCTCAGAAATATAGACAGATACTGAAAGGCCGAAACATTGTAATAAATATGGCAACAAAGATGAGGACAATAGTCTGAATAATGTAAATAGTGTACATAATACCTCATCTCAGAAATATAGACAGATACTGAAAGGCCGAAACGTTATAATAAATATGGCAACAAAGATGAGGACAATAGTCCGAATAATGTAAATAGTGTACATAATACCTCATCTCAGAAATATAGACAGATACTGAAAGGCCGAAACGTTGTAATAAATATGGCGACAAAGATGAGGACAATAGTCCGAATAATGTAAATAGTGTACATAATACCTCATCTCAGAAATATAGACAGATACTGAAAGGCCGAAACGTTGTAATAAATATGGCGACAAAGATGAGGACAATAGTCCGAATAATTTAAATAGTTGTCTCTATCTGTCTATTTCTCGTTCTCTCTCTCTCTCTCTCTCTCTCTGTCTATCTCTCTCTCTCTTCTTTCTGTTTCCATTATGTCTGCATATCTCTAGGCATGTCTCTGTCTGACTGTCTGTCTGTCTCACTCTCTCTCTATCTCTCCCAGTTTGTCTCCATGTATCACAGTTTATTTTTCTTTCACTCTCAGCTTGTCGCAGTATCTCTCTCTCCCCCCCTCTCTCTCTCTCTCTCTCTTGTCTGTCTCTGTTTATCTCTCTCTCCATCGTTGTCTCTCGTCTTGTCTCTCTGTCTGTCTCTCATGCTCAATCTCGACTTGTCTCTGTCAGTCTGTATTTCTCTCTATATCAGCTTGTCCTTGTCTGCCTTTCACTCTCACTCTCTCTCTCTCTCTCTCACTCTCTCTCCTGTTTCTGTTTCCATCTCGCTCTCTCTAGCCTTCTCTCATATATATCTGTTCATATCAATGTTCATATTTATCTAACTCAGACTGTTCATATCTATCTATCTATCTAACTCAGTCTATTCATATCTATCTATCTATCTATCTATCTATCTATCTCAGTCTATTCATATCTATCTATCTATCTATCTATCTATCTATCTATCTATCTATCTATCTCAGTCTATTCATATCTATCTATCTATCTATCTATCTCAGTCTATTCATATCTATCTATCTATCTACCTATCTAAGTCTATTCATATCTATCTATCTATCTATCTATCTATCTATCTATCTATCTCATTCTGTTCATATCTATCTATCTATCTATCTATCTATCTATCTATCTATATGAGTTCATATCTATCTATCTATCTATCTATCTATCTATCTCAGGCTGTTCATTATCTATCTATCTATCTATCTATCTATCTCAGTCTATTCATATCTATCTATCTATCTAT